>CM053599.1:182719438-182740879 GCA_028646575.1 Pseudocheirus occidentalis
GGAAGGAAGGAAGGGAGGGAGGGAAGGAAGGAAGGAAGGGAGGGAGGGAGGGAGGAAGGAAGTATAAGACCTTAATATCCTCATCCCTCCAGCCCTACTGCCCTCCCAGAATTTAGGCATCTTGCTTTCTCTAATCCCTTCTCTCAATCACTCAGTAGCAGTTTTCCCCAGCACTCACTGAGCCAGTGAAGACGTCCTGAGAACCAATGACCAATACAGGTTAGAGATTCCCAGATGCAGGTATGGGTTCTCCCTCCAGGGAAAAATTGAGGTGAAGAATGATCAGAGTCGATGAATCCACCAAGCAACCCTAGGAAAAATCAGATATCCTTATCCTCAGGCTCCCCAATTTTCTGCACTATGTTTCCAAAACACCAGCAGGACATTCCCTTCCTAGCCCTTCCAATTGCCAGCCTTCCAAAAATACTTTGGGCAACAGCATTTCCCCCTTAGCAATCAGACAGCTATCCCAAGTTTACTGGTAACAAGAGCTTCACAGTCTGACAATGCTTTGTAAGCCCTAGGATTTGAACTTGATTCAGTGTTAAGTTCTTTTTCTCCTTAAAGACAGTCTAAGGAGTCAGGCACCCAGGATCCAATGCCAGAACATAATTCAGAGAATTTTTACCTTCCCTAAAGGAAAGAGAGGGATGTCTAGGGGAAACTGAAAGGACACAGGGAGCCTAGAACTTCCACATCTGGTCTAGGAAATGAGGGAGAGATTCTAGATTAAACATGACTGTAATCTAAAGATGGAGGAGCTTCTGTAGAGTGGTGAGAGACTCACCCAGATGGTCTGGAGATCTTTTCTGGACAGTAAAACAGATTGTGACATTCCCTCCTTCCCTACTGGTGGCATCCTGCTCCTGACAGAAGATTTTATATTCTAATTGGAGAGATAAGCTAACTGTACATGAAATAACTAGAAATCAATAAAAGCTAATATGTAATCAAGAAGCTTTTGAACTATGGTGATAGAAAAGACTTTTGAGAGTCCCTTGGACTAACAAGGAGATCAGTCAGTGAATATTTAAGCAAATTAATTCAAGCTATTCACTGGAAGGTTATCAGGCAGGGGACGCAGGAGCTCTGAAACATTTCTTGCCTGTACAAGAAAAAGAAGGGAAGGGTCTCAAATTTCCAATAAACAGAGTCATGACAGACTCAAGAAGGAAATTTCAGTCACTCAACAGATGCAAAGACAAAGCTAGCTCATAAAGTCAGTTGGAAGTTTCCTTAGATGTCTCTGAGTTCTGATCTCTCATTGAGTGGCCAGTGCCACTTAATCATAGGGTATGTGGAAGGGAGTAAAGTATGAGAATATAGTCAAAGAAACTGAGGCCCACACAAATTAAGTGACTTCAACAGAATTACACAGTTAAGAAGTGTTTGAGGTGGAATTTGAACCTGACTTTTCCTAATACTCAGGCTGCTGAGGAGGGACACAGAGTCTAACCCTGACATGAACCTGACCTGTAGGAATCAGTGTGGCAAAGAAGATAACAGGCTGAACTTGGGGTCAGGAAGATCTGCTTTCCAGTCCTGCCTGTGGTATTTACTAGCTATATCAAGCAATTGCCTAATTTCTCCTAGTTTCATTTTTCTCATTTGTAGTATCGGGGGGTTAGACTCAAAGACCTCTAAGGACCCTTTCCATTTTAAATCTATAATCCTATGAGATTCAGCAGAATAATAGAGTATAGACTTAGATACAAGCAGGGGCCACCTTCCAGGAGTGGAGAAAGCAGAGATGATGGACTTGACACTGTTCTGACTTCTCTCTGTCTGAGAGAGAAAAGGCAACATCCTAATAATGATAACATTCTAAATTTGTATATATCATCTTTATTTTGAGAATACTTTCATATCTATCATTTTATCCTCACAACAGTCAGGGAGAAATACAAGACAAAAATTAACTACTCTCATTTTATGGAGGAGAAAAATGAGGTTAAATGACTTGGGTCTGGATCCAGTGGCAAGACATGTAGATCAGGATGACTGGAGATGCCTTTGGATGCAATGGGAGACCTTGGCCTTTTTAAGTTAAGTTCTTTCCCGGGTCTTAGTTTGACTGAGGCAATGTCCAGTCAGTGATTATGGCTAGGTAAGAAATGAGGCAAAGAAGGACCTCTTTTATCTAGTTAAAAAAATCATTCTGGGAGAGGAAGACCCAAGGAACATAAATTTTGATCACTGAAACCTCACAAGATATGAGATAGATTTCTTTCTTAAAAACCATAGTTAAACCCAAATCATTCTGGCTCTCATTGGCCAGCAATAGGTCCCAGACCAAGGCTCACTTGGTCATTGTTTGGGCCCTGATGGCTCAGAGTAAGTGTAAATAGATAAATGATAGATATAACATCATGTATCATGTGTATGTGTATGTATACTATATAATATGTTTATTATGGAGACTAGAGAACTATATACATATATAAGTATTTGTATTTGTGTATATAGATATATATCTATATACATGATACATGTATATATGTGATCAGTTAGAGGCTTTCTCAGATAGAAGGCACTGAGATTAAGGGAGATTAGGAAAGGTTTCTTATAGAAGGTTAGATTTTAGTTGAGACTTGGAGGAAGCCAACAAATGGGAAGAAAGGCATTTGTGGAAATGGCCTGTCACAAATAGCAGGAATAACAGCCAGACACAGTACCAAGCAAAGGCAACAATCAGTGAAATTCGACCCTGGTTGATGGAATGTCTTCTTTGGGGCCCAGCAAGGAGAACCAGTGCCACTTAAACATAGTGTGTGGGGAGGGGAGTAAGGTATGAGAAGAATGGAAATGTAGGAAGGGGCCAGGTGGTGAAGGGATTTAAAAGTCAAGTAGAGGATTTTATATTTGATTATGGAAGTTAACAAGAAGTTACTGAAGTTTATTAAGTAAGGGTCTGGGATGGTTAGATCTGTGCTTTAAAAATGTTATTTTGGCAGCTGAGTGGAGGACGGACCAGAGGGAGGCCATAAGCTATCATAACAGTACAGCCTTGAAGTATTAGGACGTGAAGGAGGATGATGGTGGTGTAAGTGGAGATAATGGAAATGAGCGAGGTCACCAAAGGGACTTGGTAATAGATTGGAGATGGGAGTTTAAGATGATTATGGGACATCCAGATTGAGATGTGAGACTAAAGGTCAGGAGGGAAATTAGGGCCAGATAAAAAGATCTGAGAATCATCAAGTTAAGTTGAATTAATATCAATATAATTTTATCCACAGGAACTGATGAGATCACCAAGCAAAATAGCACAAAGTGAAAAGAAACATCTATAGTTAGGTTAGTAGGTGTGATGTGGGTAATGCGCCAGCAAAGGAGTCTGGGAAAGGTATCAGACAGGTAGAAAGAGATCTAGAAGAAAGCAGTACCAGAAAAATCTAAAGAGCAGAGAGTATTGAGGAAAAGAAGACAACCTACAAATTAAATTCTTAAAATAAGTGCAAAGAAGTATTTATACTTTGTTACTCTTGTAGGGGGAGAAATTTGAAGAAATTCTTCAGACTAACTTCTTGCTGAAATTATAGGATAGCTAGTCGTTGACACTGGTAGCTAGATGGTTCACTGGATATAGAGTTGGGCATAGAGTCAGGAAGACCTAGTTCAAATCTAGCTTCATACACTAACTGGCTGTGTGACCTTGGGCAAGTCACTTAACCTTTGTTTGCCTAGGAGCCAGCTAGGTGACTCAGTGGATACAGTGCTGGACCTGGAGTCAGGAAGATGTGAGTTCAAATTTGACCTCAGACACTAACTGTATGACCATGGGCAAGTCACTTAATCTCTATTTGCCTTAATCTACTGAATGAGGAAATGGCAAACCACTTCAGTAACTGCCAAGATGATAGGATGGTCCCACAGGGTCATGGAGAGTCAGACACACCTGAATAAGTCATTGACTGGCCAAAGGATTAGCCACACCCCTGGTGACTTTTCAAAAACAAGAACTTAAGGTATCAGTTGAGATGGGAATCATCCCTACAAGTTCAGAAAAGTCACTAGTCACTGAGGAAGAATACAGCTCCTGAGAGGAAATTGCTTTTCCCTTGTGCCTCTTTTAGAGTCCATGGGAGTAGGGTAAAGAGGTTCCTCTCTCTTTCCCTACCCCTCAGGATTGGTGTCTTGCATCGGAGCAACTTTCCCACTGTGGAAGGTCTCTGGACTCCAGAGAGTCCAGCTGCAGAACTGTGAAAGGGAGTAAGGCCCAAAGAGCCCAGCTAAGTAACACGTTCTGCAGATACCTGGCAGCCAGGAGGAGCAGCACATAGGTACTATCAGGAGAAAAAAAGACATAGGAGCCCTACAGTATGAGAGGCATGATTGCTTCACTCCTGTGTGTTCCCTAACTGGGTGTCTCCACTACTGTGCTCTATACGTGGGCCCACTCTTCCCGCTAATTGTTGTATGTGTTTGTGGGAGAGTGTTACCTGGTTTGTGGGGTGGAATACCTTTTATCACTACTGTTCCTGATATTCCATTGCCATAAATACCTTCCTTTGATCTAATTGTGTCACCTGGCTTACTATTGTAGATAAAGTCATCAGTGAAGGTCACAGGCTGTATAGTTTTAGAGGTGCTGACTCACGGAGTTCCTTGAATCTGGGGGAGACATCCCAGAGGGATTTATAATATACAAATGTAAATTGGGGGAATCCCTATTTAAAAGGAAGCAGGACCTCATCATAATAATTGTACTAGAGTTTATATGAAAGTTTCCTTATGCAAATCAATCACTCTCTCTCTATATCTATCTATCTATACATACATACATACATACACACATATGCACATACACATATAAATGTATATACATACATACATACATATTAGGGCCACTTAGGTAGCACAGTGGATATTGAGTGCTAGGCCTGGAGTTAGGAAGACCTGAGTTCAAATTTGGCCTCAGACACTTCCTAGCTTTGTGACCCTGGCCAAGTCACTTAACCTCATTTGCCTCAGTTTCCTCATCTGTAAAATGAACTGGAGAAAGCAATGGGAAACCACTCTTGTACCTTTGCCAAGAAAACCCCAAAAGGAGCACAAAGAGTTGGGACATAACTGAAATGACCAAACAATTGTGTGTGTATGCATGTATGAATGTGTGTGTGTGTATTTCTATATGGAGAGAATGGTTTGCAAAAGCATGTTTTACAGAGATCTCATGTAACATATGGTATCACAACAGATCCTCACCACAATCCTGAGGCATTATTGTTGCTGTCCTGACAATATTTTAATACTGAGACCATTGGAGCTTTGACACGGTGGTCCATTTCTACATTGTCAGGAGTACTACACCGGGTTTGATCAAACCTCCAAAAGCCTCCAGGTTCAAAGCTGCCAGAGTTCTACACAAGGATTTTGGATATTTGATCTAGAAGAAATTTCTTGAGCTGGTGCAGAAAAAATTCTACCGGCCCTGGGAGGCATCAGGTGTACATGTGGCAGTGTGAGTCTTGTGTACAACACGTTTAAAGGAGAGAGATGCTCACTGGAAGAGGATAAGCAGCAGAAAACTTTTGGAGCTGATACGCTTTGCCATCATGTCCTTTGCTTATAGTTTTCCTCTACAGGAATCAATACGTTGTTTGAGAGATGAACTGAGATCAATCCCTTGTCTATCATCTCAACTTAGAGGAGCAGAGAGGAATGAATAGAGCTATAATGTTTATTTTGCTGTTTGGAATCCTCTCCGGGGCATAGAATAATGGTATGGAGTCTTGTGGTCCAGGAGAAACACAAGATAGCAGACCAGTGGAAACCCACCCCATGTAAAGTAGAGAAAAGTCTGGGCAACTTGTCATTTCTTCAAAATAGCTCCAAAGGGGCAGCTTGGTGGCACAGTGAATAGAACACTGGTGCCGGAGTCAGGGGGACCTGAGTTCAAATTAAGCCTCAGACACTTAACACTTACTCACTGTGTGACCTTGGCCAAGTCATTTAACCCCAATTGCCTTGCCTCCCCCCTCCAAAAAAAAAGACAAAGAATGGTTGGGGCTGTACAATTGTTCACAGGGGAATCAGACTCCCTGCTAAACAGGAGAACAGGATCTCAGAAATGCTCAGGACTCGGTTACAAGCAGTCAAAAAATGCCTTTGACTTCTCTTAACTCCTTTTCTCCGTCTTCTCATAAGAGCAGGGGAAGAAGGCAGAAGGATGCGTGCAAAGTGTGCCGCAAGACGATGATAGTGGGGAAAGATTTCACTTCAGAGCTCACTGGGCTAAAAACCCCACTTACTTAGAAGGGGCTGCTTAGGAGAGTAGGAAACACTTGGAAGAGGAAGAAAAAAAGAGGAAGGAGCAATGTGAGAGGTGTAGAAGAGTCTCCATTTCCTGTCCTCAGTTTAGAAGTGAAGATGTCATTCAAAGGGCAGCAGAAATGGATCTTTAGGATGTGTTGAAAATTCGAGTGGTAAGAGCGGAGATCTCTTGACTGCCAGGCCATTGGGTGCTCCACTGCTGGTGGAGTTTTCAGGACTCATCCATCCTGGAGAAATTCTTTTTTATTCAATTTAATTTTTATTTTTTGTTCTCTCCCTTCACCCCTCCCCACTGTTGAGAAGACAAGAAATACAATAGCCATGATACACATGAAATTATACAAAACACATTTCTACACTAACTATATTCCAGAGGGGAAGCAGCAAAGAAAATAAAGAAAGGGAAAAATGCTTCAAAATGCACTTTAAGACCATCAGTTATCTATCTAGAGGTGGGCATTTTACCTTGTGGATTCTTTGGAGTTGGGATGGATCATTGTATTGATTAGAATTACTAAGTTTTTTCACAGGTGATTATCTTCACAATGTTTCTGTTACTATGTAGATTGTTCCCCTTCATCCTTTCTTACAATACGATAGCATTCCTCCGTCACATCCATATACCATCACTTGTTCAGCCATGCCCCAATTGATGGGCATCCCCTCAATTTCCAACTCTGCCACCATAAAAAGAGCTGCTAGAAATATTTTTGTTGGGGCCGCTAGGTGGTACAGTGAATAAGGTACTGGCCCTGGAGTCAGGAAGACCTGAGTTCAAATATGACCACAGACACGTAACACTTAACTAGCTGTGTGACCTTGGGCAAGTCATTTAACTCCAATTGCCCTGCCTTCTCCCCTCCAGAAAGCAATAAATAAGTAATGAAAAAAATAAATAAGACAAAGAGTACCTTAAAAATATATTTTTTGTTACATATGGGTTGTTTTTATTTTATTTCCTTGGGGGAATAGACATAGCAATATTGCTGGATCAAAGGGTTTAATAGCTTTTTGAACATAGTTCCAAACTGTTTTCTAGAATGGTTGGGCTAGTCGATGACAAATTTTTATGGGGCTACATGTCAGCCGTAGCAGAGAGAAGACCCAAGTTCTCTCTCCTTATGATATTATTTTTCTAGGCAGGGTGGATCCTGAAAGTTGATTACAGCAATAGTGGTACACCCAACAGTCTGAATACCGCGACTATGTGAATGCCGTCAGCAAAGGAGCCAAGCCAAGAACAAGGAGCTAAAGAGGAAAAAAAAAAGTCAGAAGCTCTGATCTGCTAGTCCCTTTTAAAGCCTCTACAAATAATCTCCCTCTCAGCACATGGTTGGCTGACCAGAACCAGTTACAGAATGCTCATGCATACTCCAGGATCAATCCAAGCCACTTCCTTTCCATGTCACCATGACTTTCCCAGAAGCAGGCTTCTCAGCCTCTTCATACGGAAAGCTTTAACCTGAAAAGTTTGGTTTTGTATAGAGCTATACAGTTATTCCATTTTATTCCCTTAAAACTAGTGAACTTGCAGAAGGAGTTAGAAGACAAGTTCTAACTGTCTGGACAAAAGAATGAGAAAGCTTTAAATACATAATAGAGCCAGCCCAATTCAGGGACAAATTTATGACTACAAGAAAGGAATTTTCTTAGTAAGATAAGAGAGTTGATGAGGTGTTGATTGATTTTACAACCTAGAACGTCTGTGTTTTCTTTATCATTAATTTTCTTTTGTTGTTGTTGTTTTTTTAAAAAGTCCATTCATAAAAAATTTTATTCCACTTACATCAACTTAGTACACATGTTCTTAACAATTATGCTTGGATTGTTCATGAAAATTTCGCAAGACATTAAACAAAGCTAGCCATTATCTCAAGTTATTTCCCTGTTAACTATTTTTACAGCACAGGCATGTTAGGCAAGTATCAAAAAAATCACAAAAGCAAAAGACCTAAAAAAAGTTAAATACATGGGTTTTTTGTTTTACTGCTGTGCTTGATATGCAGTGACTTTATGACTATCAAGCAATTCATTTTTACTGCATCTTTACTTGCGCATTTGTTCTTAGGTTGCCCAAACCATTTAGCTACAAATAAAATGAGTGTAGCAAAAATGATGAAAGCAAACAGCAGGTAAGTTTACAAATAATGGAATGTGAACCGTTTCTGCCCTTCTCCAGAGTAAATTGACTGGGTTAAAGCTTTGTCTTAAGGAACACTTTTGCAACTGCAATCATAAAGGTGTACATGTTGAGACTGTGTATTCCACAGGTATACATAAAATAACATGTAATACCTATGGGACATCTGTTTCTACCAGAGCCATGAGGGCTCTGATCCTTAAGTACCCACAGTAACTACACCTGTGGCTGGAACCAGCTATCCCTTTATCCCCCTCCACCACGACAGACCAATATGTAGGCAGTTGTCTTTGCTTAGACATGCAAGCTGTTTTAACACTGGCCTTGTGAAACCACAATGCACCAAACACATAAAACGCGTATAAAAAATCCATATTCCCATGTTGGCTATCTCAGATAAAAACAGATAACTCCCAAAATGTTAACTGGCTCTACTCCCCTAATATTTAAACATAAAAACCACATGGGAAATATAGAAATCCAAATAGAAGTAACATAAAACTGTCATAAATCGAAAACAAAAACTTTTTGTGGGACAGCATGGATGACAAATGGTCTACTGTGTAAATTTTAGAATGAGGCAGACAAAAGTTGGAAGGCTGGTTAATTCTTCCCTCCTTTTCTGAAGAGATTGTGGCCGCTCCCCTTGCAGACCCAAGGACCAGCCTTGGTTGTGTCTCAGGAGGGATTGAGTGAAGAGACCAGAGACCAGAAATGTGTGCAGCTTGTAGTTTATTCCAACACAGCCACCAGCAGTAAGCGTATTACTCTAGAGTAAGCATGAGTCATGCATGACTGCCTCATGCACAGGGGGCGTAGGCCAACGGAGACGTGGATGTGACGTCAGCAGTTGTCCAGCAAAAGACTGGTTCTCTTTCTCATGAAGAATCAAGAACTTTTCCAAAAGAGACAGTGCATCATTGCAGATATCTCTTAGTGTGGTCTCAATTTTCTCTTTGTATTCTGGGGACATCTGCTGTTTTTTCTCAGCACCTTCTGTCTTTTGCTCAATACTTGAAACAACCCTCCAAGATGACCTTTGGGCCCCTATGACATTTTTGTAAGCAACAGAGAGAAGATTCCTCTCCTCATTGGATAATTCAGCTCCTTGCTCAGTTACAGATTTCATGCAGGCTGCCGTGTCATCATATCTCTCAGTCTGCTCAGCCAATTTGACCTTCTGCATCAGCTCATTTTTATCTATGACTGAATGTTCTATGCCTGGAGCGAGTGGCGGCAGCGGATGGACCTTTATCATTAACTTTCCATAACATAGTATATGTCCAAAAAATATCAAGATAAGAAAAAGTCCCCTTACTCAAGTTAATGTCTCAAGGTTCTCATCATCAAGGACCATAAAATAAACTCGTCTGGCTTTGTTCACATAAGAAGAGGTATTCTCCAAGCTTGCTCAGAGAGCAAGGACTAAAGCTGGGTCTATTTGGAATTTATGATCTCAGGATGTCTCCGTTTTCCTCCCAAATGGAGTATGTCCCAAGATAAGAGGAAATCCCACTTTCAGTCTTATCTCATCTCTGGAATTGCTGACACAGGAAAAGGCATTTTTTAAAGCAAAGCAAAGCAGTCTGTTTGATAAATTCGGACTTCAGCCAAAAATATGATATTTAATGATTGTCAAAAGACACCATAACATGCCAGTCCCCACTACAGTAATAATATGTCTTACCTCTAGGTGAGTGCCATTTCTTAAGAAATTCTTAATTTCTTAATCTCTTGATAAAAGGACTGGAATACTAGCCTCTTCATTTGTTTCTTACTGTTCTGAATAGTCTGTTTTAAAATACTGATTGCTTATGGGAGAAAAATTGAAATTACCCCTAGGAAAGAGCTAGAAATGAGCCAGATTCTGCTTTTTTTCTAGAGCAGCAGTTCTCAACCTGTGAGTTATGTTCAATTTAAATACCTCCTGCATATCAGATATTTACATTACAATTCATAACAGTAACAAAATTACAGTTATGAAGTAGCAACAAAAATAATTTTATGGTTGGGGGTCACCACAACATGAGGAACCGTATTAAAAGGTCGCGGCATTGGGAAAGTTGAGAACCACTGTTCTAGAAAGAGACTGAATAAAAGTGCATATTGAGTAGAGTTCTAATTATCAAGTAATCCCAGGATGGAATTTAGGTCTGTGTCAGTCCAGAGCACAGAAATTGTTTATGCAGAAGAATTGGAGACTAATCAGTTTGGCAGCATTGGACAGTTGGAGTCCTGTTGCTGCCTTCTTTGCTAACTTTCAGGTTAGAGGTAACTTCTTATTCAAACATTTAGATCCTCATCCCTGGACCAAGGTAATGATGCCATCCACAAGCATGGGAAGGGGGAAAGCAGCAGCGATATGGAAGTCTTTAATAAAGGACATAACATCTTACACTAATTGAGCTCTCAGTTCTATGTTCTTGATCCAAATCTTTACTGAAAGTCTACCCCCCTCCTTTCTGCAATAGATTGAAAAAAAAGTACCAGTGAAAAACCTAATTTTTTTTGTACCATTAATGTAGTCTTCAAATTGGAGCATTTGAGAAACACAACTGGAGAAAGAATAAGGAACTGGGCCCAGCATGCCTGATAAATGGAGAAAAAAATTTCTCTGGGCTTCTGAATGTTGAAAGAAATTAGAAATGAGGAACTTCTTTCAATTTCAGGTACTTCCTCCTTAAGGAGAAAAGTAACCGGAAGTATGGTTTAATCATAGGGCTATGCCAAGGAATGAGAAAGTCCATTACCTGGGCATCCTTTGGCTGGACTCTGAGAATGAAAATTAGTTTTCAGAAATAGCATAATCAAGGTTTCACAGGGCAAGTTATCTGGAACTATGGCACTGGGTTGATTTGAATAATAGGAACACATGGTGTTATAGAGGATGGAGAATTGGCCTTCAAGTCAGAAAGAGTTGGTATCAAGTATTGCCTGTGTGGCATATTTGCTGTGTGTCCACTTTAACCTCTTGGTGGCCCCAGGTGACTCTTTAAGACTATGATAGCAGAACAGAATCAGAACTACTGACACGCAAAAGTTTCTCAGTTAGAATTCCCTATGCAGATGAAATCAGAGGTCCAGTCAGAAAAGAAAAAGAATAAATGATCATAGGAAAGAAAGGAGAATTTATTGTGTCTTGAGAAGGAAAAGAGTCTAGAGATAATGGATAAAGAGGTAATACTAGAATTCGGACTATATTTGCAGAAAACATTCTATAGATGTGAGAATTAGCCAGTTCATTAGTTTAAAAGTTAAGGAAACAGTGGCTAGGTGGCTCAGTGAATAGAGCACTGACCCTGGAGTCAAGACGACCTGGGTTCAAATCCAGCCTCAGACACGTAACACAAAGCTAGCCATGTGACCTTGGACAAGTCACTTAACCCCAATTGCCTCCTCCAAAAAAGCACAAAAAAAAAAAGTTAGGGAAAAAGCTAACTTCTGATATTAAACTGGAATTTGTTATTCTGGAGAAGTATGGTCCCTCCCAGACCTGGAAGAAACTACATGGTTATCCCTTCCACATCACAGTGGTGTGGGGTGTGGTGCCCCTATGATCTGGAAAATTCTGGTAAACATTTTTGACCCACCCTTCCTATCAGAGAAGTCTTCTAGCTTCATGGATTTCCTTCTCTTTTTTTCTTGATATTATACAATGCTATACATATTTTAATGCATTTCTGAGTTTTTAAACTCAGAGGCTTCTGTAAAACTCCCCCCCAAATTCCCATTTAATTTCATATGCCAACCTGTGATATATTGAACCATGGCGGCAGAGCGGCTTCATGTTGGACTTATTCTTCAGTGAGAGTGACCCACGGTGAGTCAGGAGGAGGAGAGTCGCAGGCTGCCCACTCCACACAGCTGCAGCGGGGATACCTTCACCAAACAGCAAGCTATACGATTTTATAGAGCTATAAAGGTATACAGTTATCCCTTCCACATCAAGACTTTTTCCATCAATGTTTCTGTATATCATGGGTCGGCAAAAGAAATTAAATGGGAATTCGGGGGGAGTTTTGTGGAAGCTGCAGATGATACTGGAAGGCCAGCCAGATGACACCAAGTCTATGACCAAATATTTAACCTAAATTTTTAAATAAGGTACTGTAAAAACCCCATAAAAGAAAAGGAAAAAATTCAGACTTCTTGTTTGGGATTATAGGTTCCCAAAGTGGGTGATATTTTCCCTCTGGGCTCTGGAATGATCCAAGGGGGCAGTATTTTTTTTTAAATGACACACATTTAAAAAAAAATTAAAGAGTTCAGGAAAATAGATTATGGAGATGCTGAGTAATTTTTTTAACAGGGAGCAGTAAGCCAAATAAGTTTGGGAACCTCTGAGACAAAGGGAGGATCAAAAAATTTTATGGGGTTTTTACAGATTTGGGGGGTAGCATGCCCCTAACCCCCAAGATATGGAAGGAATAACTATACTTTAAGGGATCGGTAAGGAGAGGAGCCATCCCTGGGAGTTGAGAAGAAGGTCAGCAACTTAATTTCTCACAAACAATATTTTCAAATGGATAGAGGGAAAAAAAAGAAATTTTATATCAGCCCTCTTTAGTCACATTTCTGTAGACTTTGGATATGATGGTTAGTGATATTTTTCAAGGTTATAATTAATTTTTTCATATTCTCTTGAGAGAAATGGAATCAGGTGTCACACCAACCACACTACAACAGAATTAGACCCCTAGCAGATGTCAAAATAGTCGAAATCCTTCACTGATTTCCCAAGTCTACTTCCTTGGCTAGATAGGCTACAAGAAATCATTAAATGTTTTCAGTATTAAATCAGTTTCCTCACACCTAAGATCTATAGGTTTTTCCAGATCTGCTTCCCTGGCTGCAATAGGAGAGGCCCCTCTCAGCACAGGGCAAGGTGAAGGCAGGGGTCTTCTAGTAAGTGTTTAACGACCTAGTTTTCTGGGTGGGAAAAAAGGTATGGACTTTTAATCTGCATTATTAACACTTTCTTAAATTTAGGCAATCCAAACCATGAATCAAGCCCTGATTTGTAGAAATTGCCCATTTCTGGGGTATAAATACTCATGCTGAAATTTTAGCAACTAATTAGAGCTTTTCCCTGGGTAAAGGTAGAACCTCTTTTCTCCAGTCAGGTCATTCAAGTAGCAAAGCTTTTGCCTCCAATCACCTCTTCCAAGCAAATGGCAGCGCAGATTCTAAGGTATTTCTGGCACCCAACACTGGCGAGATAACTGGGTTCAAAGAACATGGGCTAGTAGCAAAGTGAGTTCTCTAAAAATTAACCAGGAAAGCTTATTCTAATTGCGCCATTACATGCAAAGCCCACAAGTCCTTAAGATAAAGAAGGTGGAATTAGACCTATGCCATACCAGCAAGCTTGAAGAAGAGTTTTGGCAGCTGGTTCTATCTAAAATTGATCATATTTCAGTCTTAAATATAACAGGAACTGGTCCTGAGAGGGTGGGCCCCCAGATTCCTCCGACTATTCAAAGTTGTAATAGGGCTTTGAGAACCAGTTGGTATTTTGGGATTTGTAGTTAGCAGGAACAGGCATTGCCCTTTCAGTCCTAAGAAGCAATTTGGGACTATTAAGATCTTTGAGCCAGAAGGTAGAATTAAGGCATTTCCCAGAGTTATTAAAAGGATCTCTTCTTGGGAAGAGAGGTCGAGAGAAAATGGTGGGGACCTCAGTAACTTAGCAGCAGTAGTGGCAATGGAGTCGACTCTCCCAACTCCATGAAGGTCTTAAAGACTTGAGCTGGAAAGAATGGAGGCATTGGGGCAATAGGGAAAAGGAGTAAGAAAAAGTTGGGCTGAGACCAGGCAGAGAAAAGAGAGATCAAGCAGGGCCATTGACCCTACATGCATCTTCAAGATGAAGACTCCAGCTTAAACCGTCATATTTATCCCCCAAAAGCTCTACTCTTTTCCTAACTTCCCCTCCCAATGCCTGTTAATTAATATACATTATAACACACTCTGTTGATTTCTTTATCCAATCATTTCTGGTGACCTGAATTTTGCTTTAATTATAAAGAGACTAGAAATGAATGCAGGTAGCTAGGTAGTGCAGTGGATAGAGAAGTGGGCCTGGAGTCAGAAAGACCTGAGTACAAATATGACTATAAACAGTTACTAGCTGTATGACCCTGAGCAAGTCACTAAACCCTGTTTGCCTCAGTTTCCTCATCTATAAAATGAGTTGGAGAAAGAAATGGCCAAACATTTATCAAGAAAATCCCAAATAGTGTTATGAAGAGTTGAAGAGGACTGAAATGATGGAACAAGAAGAAGAGATGAACATAATTTAAATTAAGGTATAGAGTCAAATCTGTCATCAAGTTGTAGGGTTCTACCCTCAACTTTCCATTATATAAACTCCAATTAGGTGTTGTCCTTCATTCTTGGAGAGGACCAGAATGACATCACTATGTTAGAGTCAAGTTTTAGTGCGCCTGACTGTGACTGATCAGACCAACATGAGCTCAGAATTCTCTACTATAGGTCAGACACGGATAGTCTATGTGAACATTTGGGATGGATTATTCTCTAAATTTGCACATATCATGTTTCTTTTGAACTACTTCAATTCTGCTTTGCTCATAGAGCACAGCACCTTCTTTGATGAAGTCACACCATGCTGGGCAGTCCTGTGCCAGGGTCTTCTGTATCATGCAATCAATGCAAAAGTTTGTCAGAAAGACCTTGAGAGTGTCCTTGTATTGCTTCTGACCTCCATTTGAGCATCTGCCTTATGTGAGTTCTCTATAACTGCCATACCATTAGTGTAGTAAAGTTTCATGGTTTGTTGTAGGGGTCATCACAGACTCAGGACACCTTCAATTCAAGTAAAGGAATTCATTGAGGGTGATGCTCTCCAGTGGGATGAGTTCCAAGAGAAACCAGCAACTTTAGAAAGACAATATAAGCAATTTTATAGTGCAGTGATGCTGATTATACAACAGAAGTTATGAATATTAAAATGGCAGGAGGGGTTTATCAAGGGATTAGGTAAAAGGGAAAGGGTCCCAACCTTGGTGGAACTGCACACGTGATTACCCCCAATGCATACAGAAAAGTCCAAAGCAGGGGGACATTAATATATGATAACAATATTATGAGAAGCCTCTTTATGTCATAAGTTTACTCTAGGTAAATTCTTTACTATTACTATGCTGATGTCTGTAATGTTAATGTAAATTGGAAGATCTTTCCCAACCATTAATAGGCCCATGAGACCTGCTTAAATCACACGGAAGCCTCACACACATGAGTATGGATCACATGAAGCCTGTGGTGGGAGGAGCTTGCTGAATGGGTGAAACAGGAAGAGGCAGAGCTGGAGCAGAGCCCAGAGGAAGTTGGTCAGAGCAGTTACAGCTTAGGGAGAGAGAGGAAGCAGGCAGTTAGCTGTGAGTCTTTGTTTGTGGGAAGATCCTAGCAGGGGAAGGCTTGAGGATGGTGGTGCCCCCTGCATTGTTACTGTGTGTAGATTTCTTTGTGCTCTAATGGATTTGGCTTTCTGGTGTCTGAATAAATGTTCTGGTTTTGTCTTCCCTGTGGATAGTCTGTTATATTTTGCAATTCAGAATTATGATGGTATATTCATAGCTGCCAGAGGGGCTGTGAATATTGTGTTGGTGCTACAGTGCCTACTTAGGGAAAGTCCCTTCTGTTTTTGGTGGGGTCCACATCCTGCTCAGGGATCCTGGTAGTACTGCTTTTTGATTGACTGGATATTGTAGTCTTATCTGAGATTAGATGGATGTGGTTGTGGTTGAATACATAGACACCCATACTGTTTCTGTGGGTAATATGAGGAAAGGATCTGGGGGCAGTGACTAGCTAGAGGCAGTGGCTAGCATTCCATCACATGGAGACACCTGCTGTCCTAGAGGGGCACGAGTTCATGAACACATCAGCTATTCTAGTGATGCCCATAAGGAAATTAGAATATTGGGGGTGGAGGCAGCTTTATTAGGATTCTATCACATGGACAGTATATCATTGCCACGCCAGGAAACAGAATCTCTTCCATTTGAATTGTCTTAGGAAGATTTGGAAGACCACCTGGCAGGATAAGGTACTAGACCAGTGGTTCTCAACCTTCCTAATGCTGTGACCCTTTAATATTTATATGTTGGCATATCTGCATGTGGGCAGACACTCCTGGAAACAAATAGAGGAGTGGTGTCTGGGTTCCTAAGACCACAGAAAATATGTGTTTGCCAATGGTCTTAGGCTACCCTGCTCGACCTCCAAAGGAATTGTGATCCACAGGTTGAGAACTGCTGTACTAGACACTGAGATCCTCTCTCAAGCTAAACTGCCAAACATTTGAACTCTACTGCAGAAAGGACAACCCTGATGGGCTGGTCACATTGTTGTTCAAATGCTTAAGGTAAACTTCAATATAAACTCCATCGTTGTTGTTGTTGTTTGTCCTTTGTTCTCAAAGAGGATTATAACATCAGGGAGGTGATGCCATGACATGCAAATGAAGTGGATTTAAGGGAGAGAAGGCTGTGCAAGGTCACCATGCTCACTTTCTCCTCTGGAGCCATCTGGGTCCAGTGGCAAGATATAGATCAGGATGACTAGAGATGGCCCTGGATGAAGTGGTGTAAAGCCAAGGATGAGCAGCTTTCCAGAGGACTGCTGCTGTGAACAGCTTTCAAGGTCCTGATTCCACTCTGTTTATTCAGTAACAACTTAAGACAAAGCATTCACAGAAATCAAAGTACAACACTCACAATGTCATGGCTTAGCAACTTATCACTAAAAAGTCCACATAGTTTTCACCAGAATGATCACATAGTTTTAAACAAAGGATAACATTCCATTCTAACACATTTAGTAAGTCCTTAATTCAATCATCCTTAAGGAGGCAAGCCTCCTTAATTGACACAAAGTACAAATGTGAAAGTTCTCCACCCCTAGGTGACATTGTCTTAATCTCTTCAATCAAAAAATCTTCTTTCTTCTTAATTGGAGAAATCCTTAACTCAATCATATAAACATAAAGGTCAGACTTCTCCACCCCTAGGTCACAGTAAGTCATGATTTTCTCAGTTTGTATTAAATACAAACTATTAAATAGGTGAAGTCTTTATATCTTGACTTGAGGCAGGCTCTCAGCTTCCATGGCTCCTCTTCCATAGGTCCAGCTCCTGCCCAAATCTATCCAAGTTCCACCTGGGTACAAAGGCAGTCAGCTCTCAATTCTTTGTCCAGCTTCTTGTGCAGTTCCTGTTCCATACTGAAGCTCACAATGTCTGATCCACCTCAAGTCCTTCACGGTTCCTGTTCCTGGGAAGATAAGGCTTAACAAAGCCACATAACATTCATACAATTGCTGGCATCCTCATCAATTCACTTTCTGCCTGAGAAATCAACATAGACCCAACAACAAGGTCTAAGACAAAGTAACATCAAAACAGAGAGACAAAATCCTAGTACCACAGCATGCTTCCTCCCAGTTCTCCTTTTTTCCCATTTCTCAGTTCTCATTCCTGGCAGTTCCAGCTGGCCCCCAGAAGTTCTCAGCAGCTCTCAGAAGAGGTTCTGCCACCACAAGTCCTGTTCTCAAAATCTTTTCTCTTCTAATTTCTCAGTTCTCAATCCTCTTCTCAATTCTCAGTTCTTTTCTCAATTCTTAGCTCCTCAGCCTCCATGCTGCTTGCTCCCAGAAATTCTGGCTCCCTAGCTTGGGCTTTTCTTTATATAAGGTATTAGCTCCTCCCTGTTCCAGTCCCTTCCTGTTATATCAGCAAGTCCATCCCACTATGGGATTCACAAGTTCTGGGTCTTAATACATGACACAATCTGAACCTGGAACAAGGTGCTAAGTACCTTTGTGACTGCAAATTCAAGGGGCAGAGAAGATCTTCAAATTACCATTACCATTACAAGTGGGAGGCATTGACCTTTTTAAGCTAAGATATTTAACAGGTTTCAGTGCACATTAAGTGATTGATTATGCTAGGTAAGCATAAAGCTACATAAATCAGCATAGAAGAGAACCATGTGAACCTGAGGGACCATTATATCAACTCTAGGCTAAAAAAGGAGCTAATTGCATGTAGCACCAATTCACTGCACCAATGGTGACTATGAATATGCCAGCATAATTCTCAATCGCAAAACATAACATACTGTCCATATAGAAGGCAGAAGCAAAACATTTATTCAGACAATAGAAAGTCAAATCCCAACACCTGAAAACTGAATCTATCATAGCAACAAATATGTTGATACACCAAAACACAGCAGGGAGCCACACCATATCTAGCTGTCTCCTTGCCTGTGTCCTCTCCTCCCTCTAGTTCTAACTTCTCTGACTCATAGTTCCCTCTCAACTCTGCTCTACCCATTCAGCAAATTCCTCCCACTACAAGTTCCATGTGATTACATTTGACCTATTGGGGGCAAGGAAGATCTTCAGATTCTCTTAGGCCTATTAAAGGGCAGGGAAGATCTCCAAATTTCCATGGCCATTACATTGTGTAATAGGGTTTAGTTGATGAACTCCCCAGAGATAATAGGGACAAAGAAGAAGGAATAGTGGTGCTTTCTGGACTGTCAGCTATTCATGGTCACTCTCCATTTCCTCAGCAACACTCTCAGAGTAAACAACAGAGATTATAGGGAACCACCTGAGCTTATTGAGCAATATGATCATCCCTTAGCTTTATAAAAACCTCTGCACCAGATGTATGGAGGATGGATTGGAGTGAGAATAGACATGAGGCATGGCAGACTAATTAGGGTGCTGTTGCGATATTCCAGGCCAGAGATGGGTGAGTAACTCAACTAGGACAGGGGAAGAGGGATGGATGGGAGAGGTAGAAATGATATGAATTTTGTCAAGGATGAAATTATAAGATTTGGCACCTGATTAGATATGTGGGTAAGAAAGAGTGAAAAGTCAGGGCTGATACCAAGGTTGTGAACCTGGGTTACTAGAAGGATGGTGGTAACTTTAACAGCAATAGAGAAGTTCAGAAGACAGGTGGATTTGGTGAGAAAGAAAATGTTGAAATATGAAATGTTTCTGGAATATCTAGCTTTAAATGTTCAATAAATAGTTGATGATGTGGGACTACAGCTCAAGTGAGAGACTGTGCTAAATAAGGAATCTGGGAGTCACCTGTATAAAGATTACAATTAAATCCATTTGAGCTCACATTAGAAATGGGGAACCTGAGGCCTCAAGGCCACATGTGACCTTTAACATCTTTGGGTCCAGCCTTATGACTGAAGTCAAGTTTTACAGAACACGTTCTTTTATTAAGGGGATTTGTTCTGTGAAGTTTGAATTCAGTCAGAGAGCCACACTTGAGGACCTTGAGGGCCACATGTAGCCTCAAGGCCATAAGTTCCCCACCCCTGGCTTAGATGGTCACCATGAAAAGAGAAAAAGAACAAGGCTAAGGATAGAGTTGTTATGTATACATATAATTAGGGGGATATCATGTGTATGGTCATTCAGCAAAGGAGACTGAAAAGAATGGTCAGACGGTAGGGAAAACCAAGAACATTATGAAAAATTCCGGGGAAAAAAGAGTAACCCTGGTGGAGAAGGTGATTGACTGTGTCCAGTGCTGCAGAAAAGTCACAAAGGTTGAAGACTGAAGAATAGACTAATTTGGTAATTTAAAAAAACATTAATAACTTTGGAGAGAGCAGGATTAATTGAGCAATGAGGTTAATTGGCAGATTAGAAAGGGTTGAGTTAGGTGGTACAAAAGATAGAGTTCTGAACCTGGAGTTAGGGAGACCTGGGTTCAAATTCAGCCCCCTCTACATTTACTAGTTGTGTGATCCTGGGAAAGTCACTTGCCCCTTTTTTTCCACAGTTTCCTCAACTGCAAAATGAATTAGAGAAGGAAATGGCAAACTACTCAAGTATTTTTGCCAAGAAAACCCCAAATGGGGTCACGTAGAGTCAGACATGACAGAAAACAGCTCCATGACAGCTACAGCAAAGGGTTGAGAAATGAGTGAAAGGAAGATGGTAGAAGCAACAAGTATGAACAGCCTTTTCAAGGAATTTAACTGAGAGAAGGAAGAGTAAAGTAAAATACTATTTTGTTTTTGTTTTAAGATGGGAGATACTAGGAACTTTTTGAAGGCAGCAGAAAAGAAATTAATAATCAATCAACAAACGTTTATTAAATGCTTGCTCCTTGATAGGCACTGTGCTAGGCATTGGGGATACAAAAAATGCAAAAAACCAGCCCCTGACCTCAAGGAGCTTGCATTCTAATGGGAGA
This sequence comes from Pseudocheirus occidentalis, assembly GCA_028646575.1. Lineage (NCBI taxonomy): Eukaryota > Metazoa > Chordata > Mammalia > Diprotodontia > Pseudocheiridae > Pseudocheirus > Pseudocheirus occidentalis. The sequence goes on from CM053599.1 coordinate 182,740,121, forward strand.
GGCAATTAAAAAAACATACAAATGAGTTATATACAGGATAAATAGGAAATCATTATGGGGAGAGGGGAAGGCATAGATTTAAGAAGAATTAGGAAAGGCTTCCTACAGAAGATGAGATTTTTGTTGGGACCTATAGGAAACCAAGAAAGTCAAAGTTAGAGATAAGGAGGTAAAGCAGTCCAGGCATGTGGGTCAGCCAGAGAAAATGCCTGGAACCTAGAGATGGGATATCTTGTTGACAAAATCGCAAGGAGGTCAGTGTGGTTAGAGAGTAGAGAAGATAATGATAAACTGAAGATTTGATTAAGGGCATGATTGTGCAGCCAGTCTGCTGGAGAAGATCAGAAAGAATGGAATCAAGGCTGCAGAGAGAAAGGACTGTCCTTAGTGACAAAGACCCTTTCAATCATACATAAGTAAAGGATGAGAGAATGGGTGATAGTATTAAGGGACTGAGAGGTATAGAGAAAGGGGAAAAAAGTAAGCTCCTAGCAAACAGCCCCAATTTTCTAAATAAAATGAAGTCCTTCAGTCATGAGGGTCAAGGGATGGGTGTTGTGTGAGATTTGGTGAGAGTAGAAGTTTCCAACCTTTTTGCATATTGCTCCCTTTCCATCATTCTGTGGTCCAACAAAACTGCTCTTCTCTCTGTTTCTCACACACAACACTCTTATCTTATGTATCTATGCCTTTGAACTGACTGGCTCCCAGGCCTGCAATGCGCTACCTGAACACCTCTGGGAAATGTGGTAGAAAATT
>CM053599.1:182741379-182764855 GCA_028646575.1 Pseudocheirus occidentalis
ATGAGGATAGGTGAAGGGAATACAAATGTATATATATGTATACTTACACATAAGTCCATATGGGAGTCTATACATGCGTATGAATACATATCTGAGCATGTGTGTATATGTGTATATAGAGGGTATAGGATTAATTAAAACAACTCTGAGGTATCACTCACATCTATTAGATAATATGATAGAAAAGGAGAATGCCAAATGTTGGAGGGGATGTGGGAAAATTGGGACACCAAAGCAATGCTGTTGGAGTCGTGAACTGATTCAACCATTCTGGAGATCAATTTGGAACTATGCCAAAAGGGCTATAAAACCATGCACACCCTTCAACCCAGTAATATCACTACCAGGTCTGTATCCCAAAAAGATTTTTAAAAAAGAAAAGAAAAGAACCTAAATGTACAAAAATATTTATAACAGCTCTTTTTAGTGGTGGCAAAGAAGTGGAAGTTGAGGTGATGCCCATCAATTGGGGAATAGCAAAACAAGTTGTGGTGACTGTTGTGGAATACTGTTGTGATATAAAAAAAAATGATGAGTAGAATACTTCAAGAAAAAAGAAAGACTTACATGCACTGATGCAAAGTGAAGTGAGCAGAACCAGAACAGTGTATATGGTAACAGCAATATTGTACAATAATCAACTATGAAGGACTTAACTATTCTAGGCAATACAACGATCCAAGACAATTCTAAAGCACTTATGATGAAAATGTTATCCTCTTCAAGAGAAAGAAATGATGGAGTCTGAATGCAGATCAAAGTATGCTTTAAAAAAAACAACTTTATTTTTCTTGGTTGGGTTTTTTTTTGGTCTGTATTTTGTCTAAGACTCCGATGGTCTTAGGAACCAAGATACACTCCTCCATCTGTCTCCAGGCGAGTCTGTCCACATGTAGCTATGCCCACATACAAGTACTAAAGGGTCGCACCATTAGGGAGGTTGAGAACCACTGCAAGTCTAAACTAAAGGGTTTGTTTTATAAAATGCTTTAGTGAAGAATTCATAGGTATAGCTTGTTGTTGTCCCAAGCAGGGATAAAGCAGTTCATTAATTGCAGCTAGGCAGAGTGCTCACTCAGGGGAGAGGCAGAGTTCATGCTTTATTGCTGGTGGAAGTGTGATTTTACAACTTAATTGCACAGGTTTTTACAAACATAGGTACCCAAACACAAGTGAGATTTTTACAAATTGAAGTTACAACTGAATGTTACAAACAAAGGCACCCCAGCACCCCATCAAAACTACAGAGAAACATGAGAAAATTTACACCATCTGATGCAGAGTAATCAGAGTCAAAGAAACAACATACACCATGACTAAAACAATGTAAATGGGAAGAATCACAAAACAATCAAAAGTGAGTATTGCAAAGTTACGAAGAGCAAGTATGGTTCCAAAACAAACAAAAAAGAACCATGAAAAGACACCCTCTACCCCAATCCTTTTTAGAGGTGGAAAGTCCACAGTTGTGGCACATTACCTATATTTTCAGACTTTTTAGATATATCAATTAGTTTTGCTGATGGGTTGTCTCTTCTTCCTCTTTTATTTCTTAAAAATATGATTAATTATATGGAATAGCTCTCTGGAATAGTGAAGGATACTAGAATAAATTCTGATTAAAAAAAAAAGATAAGGCTGGTAGGTGGCACAGTGAATAGAGCACCGGCCCTAGAGTCAGGAGGACCTGAGTTCAAATCCAGCCTCAGACACCTAACACAAAAACTAGCCATGTGACCTTGGGCAAGGCACTTAACCCCAACTGCCCTCCAAAAAAAAAAAAGCAAAAAAAAAAAAGATAATAAAAATTTATCAAAAAAATATGAGACACTCTTCTTGGCAATAGAAATACAAAAACAAAAAGGAAGCATTCCCTAACCTCAAAGAGTTTACATTTAACTGAGATGATACAACATATAAAGACAATTTATGTTTTTTATAATTTCACATTAGGCAAATTTGATTTTACATAAAGGATTCTGAAAGAAATCTACATTTTTTTAAAAATTTAGGTTAACTTTGCTCTCAGTATTGTGTTTTTTCTCTGCTCCTGCCCTTCCTCTCTACTGCTCTCTGACTTTCCATTCTCACTGATGAGATGCAGGCTCTGGGACCCCTCCTTGAGCTCTCCTTGAATCTTCCCATGGAAGGCAGTTAGTTGCCTGAGGTCATGGGTTTAAGTTGTGGCTCTGCCCAAGTCTTTAGACCTCTTTTGTTCCAATAGTTTCCCCCTTGATGCTCCTGTTCCCACCCTTGAACTGGCCTGGCCCACCATTGTGGCCTCCAGGTAGCCTTCAGCAACTTCCCACCCTTAATCACACATTACTGGAGTCTGACCTCATCTGACTCCTCCTGAAGACCCTTCCCAAACTCCTTCCCTAGACCACCCCTAGATTCTTCCCACAACCTTTCTGTATACAGGATTCCATCTTCCCTCCATGTGGTGTGAGAGCACCATAGAATGACCCAGCATAAACTGGTTCCTTGAGAGTCTACCCCATATGGTGAACTATTAATAAACTTTGTTTTTCTTTGACTGAGAAGACGAGTGGAATTCTTTCCACAGGACCCAGCATGTTTGTATTTTGGGGTCTCAGGCAACCCTAACCCTCTTTGTGGGACCCTCTTCATCACTGTCTCCCCCCTCTTCAAAAAAAAAAACCCAAAACTGAACGAAAAAAAACACCTGCAAGTCATATACAGTGAGAAACCTCCATAGCAAGATCAGAGGGAATGGCTTGAGAACTCCAATTCAGAGGGAGGATACCCTTGCCTCCTCCATCAGCCCACAAGATTTTGTCTTCCCTCCATCCTTGCTGCAGGACCACATCTGTCCCTGGCTTTCTCCTGTCTGTGTCCTGCCCCAATGTGCCTGCCTATACAACATACAGCATTTGTCTGTGAAAAATGTAAGGTTGCCACTGAGCGTTTTTCTTTTGTTTGTCACATGACCCACAGCAACCAACCATTGTCATTTTGTCTCTAGTCTAACCTACCTTGTGGCCCAAAGAAGTCTAGGCTAATTTAATTTGGGGTCCTACCTACAACCGAGTTGTGGAGGTCTGCACTAGGTTCTCTCCATCCAGACTCCCAAGTGGAGGCCCTGCCCCCTTGAGTTCCCTCTCCTGTCTCTCTTCTCGGTCTCTGGCCTCCACTGTGTCCTTGAACAGGATGCTGGTCCCCTCCCTCCAGGACCAAGTGGTCTCCTTCCTGTCACCCTCCTTCCTTTCCCTACATTCAGATTCATATTACATACTCTTTAAATAGAGTATGTTGTGAGGGGTGCTGGTTAAACCCTTTTTTGTATGATTTAATCACAGTAAAGACCCTAAAAGCTTGAGTATCTGCAAGACCAAATGAAACTAGGAACTTGCCCCAAGGGCATAACTGTAGGGAACTTCCTCTTAGGATGCAAGCTTCTCTTAGGATAAAGATTGTTTTATCCTTTGTTTTTGTGTCTCCCAGGAGCTAATATGGTGCAACAGCAAGCACCCTAGCATGTCCAGGATGGCCTGCTAGCAGAGGTTCTTTGATCTGCTTTTCTAGGAAAGACTGTCCAAAAAGGGGTTAACGATCCTACTTTTAATTACATTCAATAATTACAGTTCAGGGGAAAGGTTAACGCCCTGAAGGTCAGAGAAAATATAAGCAAAGACATTAGCATAAACACCCACTGACAGGGCTCTGACTGCCTGAATCAAAGCAATATTGCCATGTACTTTACATATGGAGGTGGTGGGTTTGGGTGGGGGTGGGGGTGCTTTGAACATATGGCTACTCAGAGTCTCAACCAGGAAATTTAATGGTCCTTCTTCTAAGTGAACCCCCAAAGCAAAATACCAACTCAGAGAATATATACACTTCTCAGAGCCAGATGGCATCACAACCCTAGTGACTTTGACTCGTTGCCTAAAATCAGCTTAGAACTAAAAGGTATGGAAGCCTTCCTACAAGCAAGCCTCCCCTAAGCAAGCTCCTACTTAGGCAAGTCCCTCCTGTTTGGGTTGAAAAATCCCTTCATCCTTAATTTAGTGAAAAAAAGTAAACACAGAGAAGTCTTAGGATAAGAACAGGAGTTTATTCTCTTGCCCAGGAGAAGAGGGCAGTCTGCCCCATGCCTGAGCATGGAGAAGAGGCACATTACAAAGGGCAGAACCAGAATTTATAACTTAACTTAGTCAAGCCCCCTTTCCCGACTGTTTCCTCTCTCATTGGCGGATAGGCTCACCACACCAAATTCTTCCCAACTGGGACAGCAGGAGAGAGGGGAAGGGGGGAGAGTCTCACCAAGGTGGGAAAACAGACAAAGAAGGTAAAAGTGATCGACTGCAGCCATGGAGGAGGGGGGAAGGAAGGGAAGGTTAACAACCCCAAATTGAGAAGTTTTCACTCATTCCACACACTCCCCCAATGGATTCCATGTGAGGCCTATTAATGGGTGAGGAAGAACTTATTATCCCATTAACATTACATATGGTGCCTGACAAATCAGTCAATCAATAAACATTGATGAAATAGCTATTAAATGCCATGTATTAGCACTGGGGACAAAAATACAAATAAAAACAAAGACAGTCTCTGCCCCAATGTAGTTTACAATCTAATTTGATGTAAATGTTTGCTGATATTAATTTATTAGGCCTTTGTCTTTGGACAAGTATCCAGAACAATATCGTTTGTGGTATGCTTGTATAAATGCCTGGATCCCCCACAGGTCAGGGACACAAAGACTGAGAATATACAGATACAGAACCCAGGTGATGGGGTCTAGGATGCTTTTGTCTGTAACCTCAGTTTGTAAAATCTCCCTTGTGTTTGGGTACCTATGTATATAACATCAGTCTGTAACAAACCTGTGCAATTAAGTTGTAAAAGTCATACTCTCCCCCCCACCCCGCCATAAAGGCATAAACCCTGATTCTCTCCTTCCCCCAGCCTGAAAGTCTTCCCTTAGCTAGAAAGTCTGCCTAGAGACAAGCACCTGGGAAAGCTTCAATAGTGTTCTATAAACAAACCCTTAGAGAAATGCATAGCCCCTTTGTGCTAAGTGCCCAGCTGCACCCAAAAGCCTTGAGCAACATTATCAGAGAGATAACTCCGTCTCAATATGGTACCTCCTGAATCCCTAATCAGTCTAGTTCCCAGACTTGGAAACAATCAAACCTGTCTTTCCCAACAGCCACATTGGACATATGTTATTCATCCTTGACCAAAAAGTAACCTAGTTATGTGTCAAGCTAAAAACCACACCCCCCCCTCTAGCCTACCCCTAAGGAATTTACCAGTGAATTATGGGTAATCCACATGTGCAGTTGATATAAAAAGTGCCTGTCCCTTTAAGCACTGACCACTCCTAAACCACTCCCCAACTCCTCCCTAATTCTACCTTTGCCCACCTAAAGGCATAATTAGCCTTTGACTGAGAGTTTTAGGGTTATAAGAACTGCCCCTCAACCCCCAGCTCTTTGCAGACTGTCCTTAATCTTTTCCTGCCCACTGCAGAGCATAAAACTTTATAACTCTACCCTAGATCCCTGCCCTTTGCAGATCCCCCTGTTTCTTCTGTCTGCTACTAAGTCAGCATATCAATAAACTTTGAAACTTTTCCAAAAGACAGCTTGAGTCCTGATTAAATTCTTTTCCAGACAAGAACTCACAAGGGATTATATGACATCCCTCAGCACCGCCCTCAGACACCCACTATCCCCCACACTTCTTCACAGGAACATAAAACCCAACTGACACAACCAAGGACACGGCTAGAAAGAATCCAAGAGATGCACTCAAAACTGCCCCAGGGTAAATGTGTAAGTCTTACACATGCAAGGTTCAAAGAGGGACAGGAGGGTTCAATGAACACCTGCTTCTCTCTCAAAAAAAGTCCCTAAGGACTGAGACTGCGCTGACCCCTCAATTAGAAGAAGTCCAACCCTGGTTCTAGTTGAAATGTAGTGCAGTAGAAACAACTGTTTCCAACACACACCCCAGCTGACACCAACCTGCAACACTCAAAACTTTATGTCTCCCCAGTAGCCACTGAGCATAGGACTTTGGACAGCCCTTTCTCTCAAGTTACATTCACTGTTGTTGGTTAAGACAGACAACACTCATTACAGCAGAGATCCATTCAAAGATACTATTTCTGTGACCTCATAGAAGGTCTATTTTGATATATGGGGTGGCTAGGTGGCACAGTGAATAGAGCACCGGCCCTGGAATCAGGAGGACCTGAGTTCAAATCCGGCCTCAGACACTTAACACAAAAACTAGCCGTGTGACCTTGGGCAAGTCACTTAACCCCAACTGCCCTCCAAAAAGCATTTTGATATATGAATTCTCCACAATATAGGTAATCTTTGGTCCTGGATTCATGAAGGAATTTCTTCCTGTAATTAAAATACTTAAGTATTTGCTAGGGGCTTTTTGGGGGGAGGGGTGTTATTGGTTTGTTTGGGGGGTTTTTTGTTAGTGGAGAATGAAAGATCAGAGTTCTATGGGACAGAGTGGCAAGAATACTGAACTTTGGAGTTAGATCTGGAATTTTGTCCCAAATTAACATTTACTAGTTGCATGACCCAAATCAACCTCTCTGAATGTGCATGTCTTCATTGTCTTAAAAAAAATGGAGATAATACATTTTCAAAACTTAATAATAATGGATGTGTTGCCATCTCTAATCATCCTGATCTATATTTTGCTACTGGATCCAGATGGCTCCAGAGAAGAGAGTGAGGCTCGTGACTTTTCACAGCCTGGCCTCACTTAAATTCAATTCTTTGGCAAGTCATAGAATCACTTTCCTAATGTCATGGTCCTCTTCAAGAAAGAAGAAACAACAACCTGTGAGCAGTAGTAGCTGCCCCACTGGAGACCCAACTGACCAGCTCCATTTGGGCAACACAGCTCCTTCCTTCCTCCTTTCCTTCCTGACTTCCTGCCTTCCTTTTTTCCCTCCCTCCCTCCCTACCTCATTTCCTCCTTTTTTTCCCCTTTTTCCTCTCCCTTTGTCCCCATAGGATAACATACCCTTACCTGCAAGTGCTCTGCCTAAAGGAATATAAGTTTTGGTTCCTAAAACCTCACAAAATATCTTGGGGTTTACAGGCAAGATTTCTTTCTTAAGGACCATGCCTTAAAAATCAAATCACTAAAGTTCTCATTGATTGGCCAACAGTAGGCCCCAGTCCAAGCCTCACTTGGTTATTGTTTGGAATCTAATGGTTCAGAGTGAGTGTAAATAGCAATTGTTTCTGTTTTGGCCAGAAACCCTGAGAGTCTTCCCCTCCCAGACTGTGTTTTGTTGTTTTTTTAACTAGATAAAAGATGCCATTCTTTGCCTCATTTCTTACCTAGCCTTAATCACTGAATGGGCACTGCCTCAGTAAAACTGAGACCTGGACAAGACCTTAACTTAAAAAGGCCAAGGTCTCCCATTGCATCCCTGACCGTCTCTAGTTGTCCTGATCTGTATATTACTACTTGACTAGGATGGCTCCTGGGGACAGAGTGAAGCTGGTGACTTTGCACAGCCCTCCCTTACATAAATCCAATTCACTTTCAAGTCATAGCATCACCTTCCTGAGGTCTTGGACCTCTTCATGGAACAAAGGATAAGTAACAACAACAATAATGGATGCAGTGGGTACAGCCCTGGGGTTTAGGTCTCATGAGCATGTACTCAGTTTTTTGGGAAACTCTAAGAAGCCACTAAAGTATAAACCCCTTTAGTCCCAGGGGTTAACATGCATTATTCCCACCCCTATTCAAAGGACTTGATCTAATTATTTTAACATTGTAATGCACTTAAATTGCTTACTCCTTTTCTTTTCTCTGTCTGTCACGCTTTCCCCCTTGACCTTATTCCTTTCTCCAGATAAGCAAGTTGTTCAAAATTGTCCCTCTCCCACTCCCCAGCCTCATAATTTAAGCAGCTTCCTTTTCTAAGAAGTTTTCTTTTGCATTGCTATCCTTCCTACTTCTATTCTAGTTTATTCTGAAATATATTCTCTCATTCATGGCCTAGCCTATGGTTGTTATTTATTCTTTTTGTTCTATATTTTCTCTCTTTCCCTCCTAAGAAGTAAGGTTTCTAGGGGTAACATATTTACCCCCTTCATTTACCTGATTTCTATTATTATAATTATAAATATTATAAGCCCCAAAGCCAGCTTGTCTTTCTGAGTTCAGACAACTGCCACACCTGACCTTTAATTCAGCCCCCTCCCCATTTTCCTTTGCTACTATCAATATCTCTGTGTTCCATTTCCTAGCACTGTTTCCTTCTTTCCTTCCCCCCTCCTCATTTCTCCATATACCTTAGAATACCTCAATATATTTTCTCTTGCTTATTTTGAATAATGAAAGAGAATATACAAATTCTGTAATAATAGGGTAAGGCAAGCAAATGTGCATATAAAAGAAATCTACTTAGTCCAACTAGAAATTTTTCAACTTCCTAAATTAACCATATGAAAAAATCCATTTCCCCAGCCTAATCTAACCATTCTGATTCTCCCTTCTCCCAGAGTGTGACCCAGAGTGAGTCATTTAATTACTTTCTGCCTCTGCTTCCTTAACTGCAATAAATGAAGATAATAATAACACCTGCCTCTCAGGGCTGTTATAAGGATAAAATGAGATATTTGTAAAGTGTTTTGCCACCCTTAAAGCATTATATAGATGCTAGTTATTATTGTTCTTATTGTTATTATCATTGTCATTGATAATTTCCTTCATGGGACCAAAAGTATTCTCTTCAGAGTACGTACCTATCAAAATCTACCATCCATAGTTCCAAAGTGGGCAATACTGCCCCTGGAGCAATCCAGGGGTGGGTAGTAGCCTTACCTACAATTGGGGGATGTTGAATAAAAATAAGGAGGCAGTAGAAGCATAAGGAAAGAAGAGAAGAAAATTTTTTAAAAACCACTCATATATGTATCATCATGTGTAACAGAGTTGAAGTCATAGTGATTACATTATTTTTCAAATAAAGACACAAAATGCAAGTTATAACCAATCAGTGGTCAAGTCTGCTTATAGGTCTTAACAAACAAGTGTTGGCAGGCAAATATATAGCATATTGAGGGGAAGTCCAGCATGCACCAGCAGGAATACATGCATGTAATGACTTCTTGACAATACAATACTATATGGTTACATGACACAATATTGCATCATCAAAATTTCAATGTAGGAAAAAAACCATAAATTTACAATAAATTACCAAATTTAAACTGTATATTTTCTTTAAAATTATGTTTTTTAATGATGCAATTTTTTTTAAAAGGTAAAGGGTTAAAAAAAAATTTCCAGTGGGGCACTGAGTAATTTTTTTTTAAAGGGGGTGGTAGGCCAAATAAGTTTGAGAACCTCTACTCTAACACTTCTGCTGGATTTCCTAAGAGAGTTGTGAGCCCTCCAATGTTTGGAGAGAAAACAGGCAGCTGTGTCTTCTTAGGTCATTATAACATTTTTCTAAAGAACATCAGTACCTAGGAACTAATTCTCCAGATTCTAAATGGGGAGCAAGGCTATGCTTATAAAGTGTTTTGATATAAATATTTGATGAATGAATGAATGAATGGGAAGAGCTGTTTTTAGAAGTTTGAAGTTAGGAAGAAGTCTAGAAAAATATAGAGGAGGAATTCTGAGGCTGAGGAGCAGTATACAGTATTTCAGTTCTAAGAAGCCTTCTCAATGACCCTCCCCACCCCCACCTTTCCAGTCTTCTTACATTTTACCTCCCTCTCCCTCTGTTTCCTCTGAGTAACACTTGCTTTTTTGCTGTTCTTGTTCTTAAAGCAAGACATTCTATCTCACCCTATTAATTTTTTCTGACTATACCCCCACACATCCCATGCCTGGAATTCTCTCTCCTTCCTTATCTCTATTCCCATCTACTGGTTTGTTTGTTTTTTTCAAATCTGAGCTAAAAACCTACTTTCTGTGCAATGTCTTTCCAGCCCTCTCTAATTGTAGTACCTTTCCAATTTATCCTGTATGTGTATATAAGTTTGCATGTAAATATTGTCTCCCCCATTAGTCTGCAAGCTCCCTGAGGGCAGGAAATGACTATATTTGCATTTCTTTATATGTCCAGAGGTAGCGTTATAAATGCTTGTATAAATGCTTTACTTGACTAGAAAGAAAATAATGCCTGAGAGGGAGAGATCAGGACTGAAATAAGTACCCCAAAAGATGACATTTCAGCATTCAGGGAGATGAAGGGTGTCTGATGGAGGAGAATAATAAGTCTGGAGATCAGAAAATCTAAGTTCTGGGTGGAAAGAAGAAAATAGAGAAAGGGGGAAAAGAAAAGTAGCCTTGTACTCTACTTTATAAGGGTAGAAAGGAAGATGTACTTTTAAAATGACTCATATTTGGAAGTAGGAGAAAGGAGACAACATAGGATATTCAAATACTTCCCAGAAGTTTAATTCAACTGAGCATATTTCACCCATTTACATTCCATTTCCTGGACAGCATCCATAAAGTGATGTTTGTTTTGTTTTTCTGGACTTTCCTATCAACTTTTCCCTATTTATTATGATTGATAATATCCACTAAGGCAGCTAGGTAGAGCAGTGGATAGAAGGCTCATCTTCCTGAGTTCAAATTCAGCCTCAGACAATTATTAGCTGTGTGACACTGGGCAAGTCACCTAATCCTGTTTGCCTCAGTTCCTCATCTGTAAAAATGCCATTTCCTTCTCCTAGAGAAGGAAATGGCAAGCCACTCCAGTATCTTTGCCAAGAAAACTCTGCCATGAAGATCAGATGATTGAGGCAAATACAATTAGGTGACAACCTGGGCCACACAGCTAGCGTCTGAAGCTGGGTTTGGACTCATTCAAGCCCAGCACTCTAGCCACTGTGCCACCTAGTGGCCCCAAACATCAGTTACACTTGAAAACCGAAAGCCACCTTTTTTTCTGTGAGGAGGGATCTTCCAACTCCATTTAAATCTTGTCAGTTACACCCATTAAAAGAAGATCTAAGTCAAAAACATCTGTCTTTGAAGATAGTAATCGATTTGTAAGTTTACTCAGGCCTTTACTGATCTATTTTTGGCATTCCTTCCCCCCCTCTATCTCTGAGTCATTTAAGAGACTTCCCTTCCTGGCTATTCTACAGAACACTTCTTTTTCTTCCTCTAATGCTGTTTCTGCTGATCAGCTGCTAGCCTGGGACTTTGATGAAGACTGGAGAGGCACAACTCCCCTAAACCTTCCAGCAATGGATTCTGCTGCACTTGTCCTGCTAATGGGTGAGGAACTCTCAACTTTATGGGTATCTTGATACAGGTTCAGCTTGAAGGGAGGGAGGGTTGAAAAGAATCAGTTAATTACCAACTTTGAAGTGAGAACTAGCATGTGAGATTCTGGAGATCTGGTTCCTACTTAGCATAAAGTATGGATCGCAGTCAATGATGCTCAGATTTAGGGCTGTTCAAGAAAGTACAGGCAGAAAAATCAATAAATTAACTTATTAAAAAACACAGGGAGAAATGTTGCCAGTGTATAGAAACCTAAAGTAAATAGAACTGAGCTGCAGAACTCAAAGTTCTCATTTCCAGAATGGAGCTTTTTTTTTTTTTTTTGAAGTGTCCCATTATGATCCTGTGGTGTTAGACTTTTGTCTTACACTTTGTTGGAAAGAATTAAAAGCAGGTGAAGGGAAAGAAGATCGATGAAAAGAACGGGTGTGTCAAATCAACCAGACATCAATGCAATAACTTAGTCTCTGGATCAATGAATGAATGGGCTGTGTGAAAACTGGGACATGTAGAAAGGAATGACAAGGGATGTGAAGGGACATTTGAGAATGGGAGGCAGGGCACTTCTAGAAGTTAGGACTGAAAGGAAGAGACAGTACCTAGGCTTCTCTTTTTTTTGCTTCTTCATCCCCTTCCTTACTTTTTCCTTCTCCAACACCTAAAATTACGCACATTTCCCTTCATTCCCCAAAAACAAAAAGAGTTGCATTCACTCTGCTCTGTTGCTCCATTATGTCATGTAGACCCTTAACCCTTCATATTCAAACTCCTGGACTACATTTGCGCACTTTATTTTTCACTCACCTCTTTTAATTTGACTTCCTTCACACTACTGGATTACATCAACTTTTTTGGAATTCTCACTTCCTCCTCCTTCCTATGCCTTCTTTTTGTCTGCTTTCCTCCCAGTTACTGGATTGAATCAATTTTCTTGGTCTTCAGTAACCTAATCATCAACTGGCCGTTCTTAGTTCTCATTCTCCACCCGGCAACATTTGACATAATTAGTTGACCAGCCCCTCCTCCTAGAAGATCCTGTCTCTTTCTTTGGCTTCAGAGACACAACCGTCCATGGTTCTCACCTGCTCTTTTCTAATGATGGACTTAATTGGAAAAATCTTACAGCATTAATGATGCTTATAGTACCTATGTCACAGGGCTGTTGTGACCATCTACAAAATAGATAATGTAGATACACTTTATTAAACTGTAAAGGCTATAGAAAAGTAGATAGTTCAATTCACTTCCTGAGACAGTTTCCACAGATACTTTTAGTCAATTTATTTTTCTTAGAGACCAAGAAACAGTAAACAAAATGGGATATTTTGTGACGTAACAATAGGTAGTATTTATATAGCTTTAAGGTTTACCAAGCTCTTCAAAAATAATGTTCTTTTCCATTTTGATCCTGATATCAATCCTAGGAGGGAGGTACTATTGTTACCCTCCTTTTACAAGTGAAAAAAACTGAGGCTAACAGAAGTGACCCTCAGTCACACAGCTAGTGTGAGAGATAGGATTTGAATTTCGGTCCTTCTGACTCCAAAGGCAGCTGGGTGGCACAATGGATAGAGTGCTACATCTGGAATCAGGAAGGACTTCCCTATCAACTTTTCCGTATTTATTATGATTGATAATATCCACTAAGGTAGCTAAGGTAGAGCAGTGGATAGAAGGCTTATCTTCCTGAGTTCAAATCCAGCCTCAGACAAGTACTAGCTGTGTGACACTGGGTGAGTCACTTAACTCTGCCTCAGTTTCCTCATCTGTAAAATGAGAAGGAAATGGGAAACCACTCCAGTATCTCTACCAAGACAATCCCAAATGGGGTCATGAAGAGTTGGACAGGTGAAAAAACAATGAAACAACTTCCTGACTCCAGGTCCTGCTCATCTACTGTGCTACCTAGTTGCTATAATGAGGTCACTTAAGATGATTACCCCCTGCTGAAATAAAAAACAGATTCTGATTATGCCTTTCAGGTCCTTTGTGTTGATTCCTTCCTTACCCACCCATTCACTAATTATGAAAACTCCCCAAGCACTTTGTGCTCTCTGTCTCTCTCCCTCTCTCCCTTTCTCCCTCCCTCTTCTTTCTGTCTCTCTGTGTCTCTCTGCCTCTCTCTCCCCCCTCTGTCTCAGTCTCTCTGTCTCTTTTTCTCTTTCTCTTCTCATTCTTGGAAATCTCCTTCACACCTATGATTTAAATGGTCACTCGTGTGAATGATGTTTCTCTTGTTCCAGTCTCTTCTGAGCTTCAAACCTGCATTTCCAACTGCATCTTCATCTGGTTGTCCTCATGACACCTTATTGCCTTTCCCCAAACCTATTACTCTTAACCACTTTATTTTTGTTAGTAGTAACACCATTTCCTCAGTCACCTTGTCCCCAAATCAGAAAGGCACCTTTGATTCTTCCTCTCTCCTACATAAAATTAGTTGCCAAGTCCTATTGAGTCTACATTTGAAATATCTGTCACCTTTTCCTCCTTTCTATTCCAGGTGACCCATCCTAGTTCAGTTTCATTGTTACCTAGATTACCTGGATTGAGAAAAGGATTGTTTCCTTCTCTCCTCTGACCCTACCACTTGCCTGTATAAGTGACCCTACCATCTCTTGTTGCAGTTGCCTTCAGGCTCTGCTGCCTCACATTTCTGCTCACTCTAGCCACCCCTCCTCCTAGCTGTTGGAGTCATCTTCCTAAAATGCAAGTCTGGCCATATCACACATCCCCTGAACCACTCAATAAACTCCATTTGCTCCTTATGGCTCACAGGATCAAATAGAAAATCCTATGTAATTTTCAGGTCTTTTTATAACCTGGATTGTTACTATAGCCTGGTAACTGTTCTCCCTGACCCCTTTGTAATTAATCCAACATACTGATGCCAGACTTGTCTTCCTAATAACATTAATCTTTCTACCCTGCTCAAAAAGTTTTCAGTAGCTCCCCAACACCTACTGAATAAAATCTATACCCCTTAGTCTAACATTCAAGGCTCTCCATAATCTGATTCCAACTTAAGGTGACTATGGCTCCTTTACATATAATTAGCTTTATTTCAGAGGCAGCTAGGTGTCATAGTGGACAGTGCACCTGACTTGCAATCAGAAGATGTGAAAATACAAAGAAAGGCAAGATGGTGCCTGCCCTCGAGGAACTCAGCCCATAGGGGGAGAAAGGATGCAAACAACGTCCTAAGCTGTACACGGAATAAATCCCAGGCCATCACGCAGCTAGCTCTGCCTCACTTAAATCCAATTTATGAATAAGTCATGATGTCACCCTTGTATGTCATCGATCCTCTTCGAAAATGAAGGATGAACAACAACAGGACAAATGGAGAATAATCAACAAAGGGAAGACTCTAGCATTAAAGGGCATTGAGAAAGGATTCATGCAGAAGGCGTGATTTTAGCTTGGACATGAAGAAAACCAGGGAAACCAGTAGGCAGGAGAGGAGGAGGAAAAGCACCCAGGGATGGAGGACAGCCACTGAAAATGCACACACACCCCTTCTAGTGTCTAGTCTGAGGCACAACAGGAGGCCAGCATCGTGGGGTTTGGGGGGGAGGGGCATAAAGTATAAAAAGACTGGAAAGTTGAGGGTGGGGGGTGGGTCAGGTTATAAAAAGACTTTGAAAATTACATAGGATTTTCTATTTGATCCTGTGAGCAATAGGGAGCCAATGGAGTTTATTGAGCGTTTCAGGGGATGTGTGATATGGCCAGACTTGGATTTTAGGAAGATGACTCCAACAGCTAGGAGGAGGGGTGGCTGGAGTGAGCAGAAATGTGAGGCAGCAGCGCCTGAAGGCAACTGCAACAAGAAATGGTAGGGTCACCTATACAGGCAAGTGGTAGGGTCAGAGGAGAGAAGGAAACAAATAAGAGAGGTGTCACAAAGGTAAAATCAACAGGGCCTTAGCAATAAATTGAATATGGTATGTGTGTGTTTGCGTATGTGTGTGTGTGTGCATTGTGTACGTGTGTATGTATATATGCATTGTACGTGTATACATATGTAAAAGAGAGAAAGACGGAGAGAAAATTCAAAAATGACCCCTAGGTTGCAAGTCTGACTGACTGGGAGGTTGGTGGCACCCTTAACAGTAATAGGGAAGTTAGGAAGAAAAGGTGGGAAGAAAAGGTGGGAGGGGAGTAATGCATTCAGTTTTATACATGTTGAGATTAAAGTATTTATGGGATGTTCAGTGCTAGAAGTCTAATAGAGATTCAAGACTGGAGAATCTTTGAGAGGTTAGGGATAAGTAGACTTGATTTATCAGCATAGAGAGGATAATTGAGAATTAATGAGATCACCAAGTGAAATCTGTGTGCAGAGAGAAGAGAATCCAGCACCAGCCCTGTGGAACACCCACAATTAGCAGGCATGTCTCAGAGCAAGGTGCAGAACCCACGTGTGGCCTTCTAGGTCTTCAGGTACAGTCTTTGAACTGGGTCCAAGTTTTACAGAAAAAATCCTTTTATTAAGGGGATTTGTTCTATGAAGTTTGGATTCAGTTAAAAGGCCTGGAGGCCACATGTTTCCCACCCCTGACCTAAAGGAATATCCAGAAAAGGTAACTGAGCACTCTACAGATAGACAGGAAGAGTGTCATGAAAACTGAGAGAGAAAAAAACATCAAGAAGACCATCAATAGCGTCAAAACCTGCAGAGAAATAAAGAAAATTGAGGACTGAGAAAAGGCCATGAGATCTGGTGATTAAAAGACTGTTAGTAACTATGAAGAAAAGAGTTTTGGTTGGATGATGAGGTCAGAATCCAGATGACCGGAAGTGGAAGTACCTATGGGGGACAGCCTTCTCAGGAAGTTTAGCCATGAAAGGGAGGGGAGATGTGGAATAATAGGGAGGTGATGAGTCTGGAGAAGGTTGAGCACAAGGAATACGGGGATATATTTCTAGCCAGTAGGGAAGCGGCCAGTAGAGAACAAGAGTGAAGATGAGCATGGGGGTGGGAAAAGGGGGCAATTTTCTGGAGAAGGTGGTGTGGAATGGAATCACTTATGCATGTAGAGGGGTGCACTTTGGCAAGAAGGGTCACTTCATTAGTCAGACAAGGTGAAAGGAGGAGATGGTGACAGACAGGACAAGGATCGTGTGAGATAGAAAGGAGAGAAGAGAGAACTCTCACAAATGTTCTAGATTTTTTCAGTAAAACACGCAGAAAGGTTCTCAGCTGAAAGGGTTTGGGGAGTGGAAGCCATGGAAGATTTGAGGAAGGGTGAAAAGGTTTGGAAAAGTCATCATGGTGATTGGGACAGGGATTCGATTAGGGAGGCAAGAAGCAGTGCCCTGACATGGGGAGGGCCTAGTTTGAGGTTATGTAACAATTTGTAGTGGACACAGAATGATTTTGTGATTTTGCTCTAGCTTCTTTTAGCAGTGTGTGAGCAAAAGCGGAGAATGATGGGAGTGACCCAAGGCTGAGGCTTGGCAGAGCAAAAGTGATGGGGGCAAGGGGACTCAAGAATAGGGTAGAGCTGGTTCACCAAGGGATCAAGTTGGGGAATGGGGAAAGTGTAACTAGTGCTGGAGTGATAGCCTGGGAAGGAACTGAGGAGTCCAAGGATTCGAGGAAGAACAGGGTTTGGAGCCACAATGCCGAGGGACAGGGGGGAATAATATTAGATTGTGCTCAGATAAGAGAATTTCAGAGTTCTCGGACATGGAACATCTAGAACATCTCCACCAAGGCAGATCACAGTACAAGCTATATAATATACCGTCCAATAGTTATTTTTAGATAAGTCATCTTCCTAAATAAATTCATAAACTACACAAATTCAGGAAGTGAGTCTTACCTTTGAAACCTAGCAAAGTGTCTTACACATGAGGGACATTTAGTGTTTATTGGGTTAAGTTGAATTGAATTGAGTAGCTGACAGAGATTTGGTGATTAAAAGTCAGGAAAATAAATCTTCTCTCTCTGGCTGTTCCTTCAACAAGAGACTTGTCTCCCCACTCTGGACATTTTCCTTGGCTGTCCCCCATTATTCCTCATGCGTGCTCTCCTCCCCTCTCTCCACCTCCCAGCTTCCTTCAAGTCCCAGCTGAAATCCCACCTCCTCTACTATAGGAAGTGTCTCCCAACTCCCCCTTAACTCTAGTACCTTCCCTCTATTGACTGTTTCCAATCTTGCCTGTTTGTAACTAGTTGTTTGCATGTTGTGTATCCCATTAGACAGTGATCTCTTTGAGAGCAGAGACTGTCGCCTGGCTTCCTTTGGCTTCCTTTGTTTTGCATATAGGACAGTGCCTGCCACCTGTTTATTGACTCATCGCTTTACCCTCCTCCCTCCAGCTTTGGCCTCTTCTCACGGGTTCAATCTGGACACAGACCATCCTACAACTTTCCGGTCAGATGCAGCTGAGTTTGGGCACACTGTGGTCCTGTTTGAGAATTCTCGGTAAGGTCATGGGCACAAATGTTATCTAGACATGACTTAAGCTTAACAACTATGTGACCCAGTGGGTAGAGTGCTGGACTCTAGGAGAATCAGGAAGACTTGAGTTCAAATCCAGCCTCAGATGCATGTCCCTGGGCAAGTTACTTAGCTGCTGTTTGCCTCCGTTTCCTCAACTATAAAATGGGGAAAATAATATCACCTACTTTGTAGGGTTGTTCTAAGGATCAAATGAAATAATCATTATAAAGTGCCTGGTCCATAGCCTTTCCCCTTCCATATGCTTTCATCTTCCCAATATTCTCTTCTTTCTAAAGTTTTCTCTTATTCTGGGAGGTAGGAAAAAGTCACAAGCAGCCTTGTCTCTATATTGGAATTAGCAACATTCTCAAAATGACACTAGGATTCCTAGTAATTCTCCTCCCTTAAACATGCAAACTCTCTTCCTTAATGTTCTTATATGTCTCATGGTGATGCAGCTTTCTCTTCCATTATCTCATCCTAATAATGAGAGTTCTTCTGTGACTCTCTCCTGTCCCCATGATGAGCTCCTGGTTTCCCCTTCTCCCCACAGCCTGGTGGTAGGAGCCCCCCTGGAGAGGACATCTCCTAACCAAACAGGGAAACTCTACAACTGTGAATATGGCATTGGGAGTTGTGAGGCCATCCCCATGCAGAGTGAGTAAAGGCTCCTGTCCTGGGAGCACACCCTGGATCCCACTTTCTGCTTCTAACTCTTTACCCAGCTGTCCTCTTCTCCAGCCTTTGCTCTTTTTCAGACCTGATGCCCCCACTGGAACTCAGGTTTTCTGCTTCCCATTACTTAATTCCTCAGCCTCCAAGCCCTGCTGCAGCTGTACATTCCCCCTACTCCAACACCATTCGCCACCTGTTGTCTCTTTTTTTCTTTTTCTTTATTTTCTTTTTAACTTATGGAATAAAATAGGCATTTCCATAACACAATATAATAAAAACAGATGATTGTACATGAAAGTACAAATCTATCATATACAACCTGCCATTTCTTTTAAATATATAAAATAGTTATCATGTACATTTTTTCCTTCCCCCCACCTGCCCTATAGATGGCTACCATTAGACACAAAGATGTACCTCCCTTCCACATTGCTGGTGTTAGGGGCGTGACTCCCCTTCACTCTGCAAAATCCATGTAAAAAATTTTGGCCCTCCCTTTGTACCAGAGAGGTCTGAACTGCTTCTTTTTCTTTTATGAGGTGTTTATAGTACCTTACTCTAAAATTTGGGTTAAATATTTGGTAGACTCTGCATTGTCTGCTGGCCTTTGTGATGCTGCAAAACTCCCCCAAATTTCCACTTAATTTCTTATGCCAAAACAGGATACATACACATACATACACATACACATACATACATACATATATATATATAAACATACACATACACACATATAAAAACCTTGTTGGGAAAGTCATGATGTGGAAGAAATAACTGCATATGTAAAATCGTTCTACACACACTTCCATGTATCAGTTCTTCCTCTGGATGCACATAGTGTCTTCCTTCATGTGTCCTTTGGAGTTAATTTGGGTATTTAGAATAGTGAAAATGACCTAATCACTCAAAAAATCATTCTTAAAACAATATTGCCCTTCCTCTATAACTTTCACTTGGTTCTGCTTTTGTCTTTCCTTTGATTTCCCAGCCTCTGCACATCTCTCAGAAGTCAGCATCATAGATTAGAAATGGAAAAGATTTCTAGTCCAGTCCCCTCATTTTGAAGATGAGAAAACTGAGATCCAGAGGGATTAAGTAGCTTGTTCAAGGTCACACAGGTGGCAGAACTAGGATTTGTCCTAGTTCTCCACATCTATTCTGCTTTCTCCTGTACTATACACTATCTTGACCTAAAGCTGAGGCATGCTCCACCATAGCTTCCCACAGAGCTGTGTGAAGCCCAAGGGAGTGACCCCCTCAGCCCTACTAACCCTACGCGTGTCTGTGTCTCTCCAGTCCCTCCAGAGGCGGTGAACATGTCCCTGGGGCTCTCTCTGACAGCTGGTACAAACCCTTCACAGATTCTGGTGAGTTGTCCTGGGTCACATGAGGGTAATGGAGCCCTGGAGGGAAGGAAGAGGTTGGGACTGAAGGACACAGTGTCTGCATGAGGAAGAAAGTAGTTTTTTGGGGTTAGGACTCAGGTGTAACCACTGGGACCCAACAGACCATCAAACTCTTATTTTGGCTTCTTAGGCCTGTGGGCCCACAGTACATCAAGCCTGCAAGGTGAACACTTACATGAAAGGTTTCTGCTTTGTGTTGAATTCAAATCTGCAGCAACGTCAGAAGTTCCCACCAGCCCTACCAGGTGAGTCACCAGGTGGAGACCGTGTAAGATTCTTTTGTTGAAGGTATGAACCTGGATACTTCCGAAGGGGAAGGGAATAGGAAGAAAAGTCAGATCATTCATTCATAGAACAATCATTTATTAAGCTCTTACCATCTGCCCTGTGCTCTGTGTTAAGTGCCGAGGACAAATGAAAAAAAACAACAAGGCAATCCTTACCCTCAAGGAGTTTAGATTCTACTGAGGAGAAACATGTGCAGTTAAGTAAATAGTCAATATGGACTAAGTGAATACTGTATAATTGCAGTGGAGGGGAGAGGGCACTAGCAACTCAGGCTGGAGGGGGTACCTGAGCTGAGCCTTGAGAGAAAGCAGGGAGGTCATCAAGACAGAGATTAGAAAGGAGCACATTCCGGGCCTAGGGGAGAGACTCTACAAAGGCATAGAGAAGAGGGACGGAATGTCTTGTTTGGGAAGTCGTAAGTGCTCAGCCAACAGACACTCATTAAACCATTACTATGTGTCAGATCCTGTGGTAAAGACTGGGGAAACCAAGGCAGAAAAAGCTCACATTCTAATGGAGGAGACAGCACCACTCTCTTGATCCCCAGCTAGACTACAGACCATGCACATCTCATTATTTGGAATATTTTCCACTTAGAGGTCATCCCATCCAATGTCAAAGAATCCCTTGGTACTCCCAGGGAATGTAAGTCATTGGAAGAAAAGGACTATTTCCCTTGGTTTTCCTGCCCAGAACCTACTTAGCACAGTGTTTCACACATGTTGTGGCCTTGAAGAAAAAAAGGAATCCCTCTCACTGTGATGAGGCGGGGCTTCTCTTGTGGTTCAGAAGGGGCCGAAGGGCTCCTGCTTTGAGGAAAGGCAAAGAGCAGAGAATGGAGCAGGTTCCTGTATTTGGATGAGTGGGAAGGGCCCTGACATTGAAAGGGGTAAGTTCAGAGAAGACCTACTTGTTGGCAGGCAGAAGAAGAAACCCCAAAAGACAGCAAGGGAGCAAAAGTGGAAAAATGGACTAGATTTTGGCGTTGGAGGACGTAGGTGCAAATCATAGCTCTGATACTACCTATGAGATCATAAAATAAGCGATTTTCTTTGGAACTTTTGCTTTGTCTATAAAATGTAGGGGTTGAAGGCCTCCTCCATCTACAATCCTATAATTTTTTTCTGACAGGGTCAAAAGGGCCTGGAGAATGTATTCTACTGCTAGTGCAAATGAGGGCGAGTAGGTGGGATTCTTGTTGTTGTTTGTTGTGTCCTACTTTTCATGACCCCATTTTAAATGGATTTTTCTTGGCAAAGATACTAGAATGATTTACTATTTTCTTCTCCGAGCCCCCATTTTATAGTTGAGGAAATTGAGACCAAGGTTAAGTGACTTGCCCAAGGTCACACAGTTAGCAAGTTTCTAGGGCTGGATTTTAATTCAGGTCTTTCTGACTCCAGACCCAGCATTCTATCCACTGCATCACCTAGTTGGGAAGTGAATAGGGTATGGGCATGATGATGATGATGATGATTAAAATGGTAGTGTGTGTTTATTTGGTACTTCAAGGGATATGAGATTTTATCTCATTTGGTACTTCCTACCATTCTCCCTTCCAGAGTGCCCCAAACAAGAGATTGATATTGTTTTCCTGATTGATGGCTCTGGCAGCATTTCTGACTCTGACTTCAAGAAAATGAAAAACTTTGTGAAAGCTGTGATGAGGCAATTTGAAAAGTCTAACACACAGGTGAGCAACTGGGACAGATTGCCTGGGTTTGGCTATGTTTGGGGAAATGGAACAAGGGAGCGTATTAGGTAGGCAGGTATGGAGACGTGCAGGAAGATCTTCCATTCAGCTGTTGTCACCAGGTGTCATCACTGATGATCATCCGCACATCCACACTCCCCAGATCTGGTCTTGGGGCTCCCCTCCTGCCGTTTAGACCACTCCTCAGTCTTCTTTGCCAGATCTTCATTCAGATCCCGCTCTCTAACCGTAGGAATACCATTGGGTCCTGTCCCGGATTCTCTTCTCTTCTCCTATACTGCTCTGTTAGGGATCTCATCAGCTCCCATGGACTATTATCCCCATACTGATAATTCTCAAATCAACTTATCCTGCTCTAAACTCTTTCCTCACCTCCAGTTACCTTTCAGACTTCTCAAACCAGATGTCCAGTAGGCATCTTAAACCCAACACATCAAAAACCAAACTAATGATCTATCCCACTAAAAGTTCCCCCATTCCTATACCTCTCCTATCCCTGTTGAGGGCAACACCATCTTCCCAGTCCTGCAGACTTTCAACCTAGGTGTTATCTTCAACTCCTCACGCTGCTCCCACCCCATCCTGTCTGCTGCCTTCAAGGCCTATTGATTTCACTTTTGCTACATCTCTCAAATACACTCCCTTCTCTCTTCTGACACTGCAGGCTCTTATTAACCCATTCCTAGACTATTGCAGTAGCATTTGGGGTGAATGTGCCTGCCCTAAGTCTCTCCTAACTTCAATCCTCTGTTCAGGCCCTGAAGCAATTTTCCTAAATCACAGATCCCACTATGTCATTCCCCTACTCAATAAATTTTCAGTGGCTACCTCCAGAATCAAATTCAAAATCCTTTTTGGGGGGTTCAAAGCCCTATATAGCCTAGCCCCATCCTGTCTTTCCAGTCTTCTTATACCTTCCTTCCCCCCACATATTCCCCTAAAACGTATCCAATGACAAAGGCTTCCTCACTGTTCCCTGAACAAGACACTCCATCTCTCAGCTTCAGGAATTTTCTCTGGCTGTCCCTAGAATGCCTAGAATGTTCCTATTCCTCGTCTCTACCTGCTGCCTGCCTGGATTTCTTTAAGGTCCAACTAAAAATCCCATCTTCTTCTGGAAGCCTTTCCCAATACTTCCTTTTAAATTATTTCCTATTTGTCCTATATATAGCTTGTTGTCGTATATTGCTTGTCATCTATTAGCTTGTAAGGGCCAGGACTGTCTTTTGCCTCTTTTTTGTATCTCCAGTGTTTAGCACAATGCCTGACACGTAGTAGATGTTTAATGAATGTTAACCAACTGACTGACCCAGCTGTATTTCCTTCACCATCCAGCTTTCTTGCAGGAGTAGAGAACAGAGGATGACCATTGCTGACTTAACACACACACACACACACACACACACACACACACACACACACACACACACTCTCTCTCTCTCTCTCTCTCTCTCCCTCTCTCTGTCTCTCTGTCTCTCTGTCTCTCTCTCTCTTCCTCTCTCCTTCCCTCTCTACTCTCTTTCTCCCTCTCCCTCTCTCTCTTTTTCTCTGTCTCTCTCTCCCTCCCTCCCTCTCTCCTTCTCTCTCTCTCCCTTTCCCTCCCTCTCTCTCCCTCTCCCTCTCCCTCTCTCTCTCTCTCTCTCTCTCTTTCTCTCTCTCTCTCT
>CM053599.1:182765355-182781302 GCA_028646575.1 Pseudocheirus occidentalis
GAGAGAGAGAGAGAGAGAGAGAGAGAGAGAGAGAGAGAGAGAGAGAGAAATGGGAAAGGAGATATTAACCTTAGCTCCTTCCTGAAAGACAGGGTGATCGATGCTGCAGCTAATACCGCTCTGGGCCTTGTTCTTTGGCACTGCTACCTCACATGCAAGACGAACAGATTGCTGAGGATGCCAGTTCTGGTGGGTTGTAAGAGACAAAAAAGAGACAATTGGAAGATAAGGCAGAGAGACAAGGAAACTTGGGGGAGGAAAAAGGCATTAGGAAGGCACTATCATACTATCATGATGCTTACCTGGATCACTGACACTCGTCGATAGAACAGTCCTGGGGGATGTAAGAAGGTAACCACGGTCCTGTAAGAGTCTTCCCCCTGATTTGTCACTGTCACTGTCACATTCAACTCCAGATCACTCCCAACCACTAGGGTCTGTAGGCTATAGGGAAAAAGGGTTAGGATTTGGGGTTATCATTAAATTTGGGGGTTGATTTCTGAATTAGAACATGGAAATAAGGGGCAGGGCTGTGAGAAAATGTAGCCTCCTTGCTGTTCCTTGTACATGGCACTCTATATTCCTATTCCAGGCATTTTCATT
Source organism: Pseudocheirus occidentalis (assembly GCA_028646575.1). Lineage (NCBI taxonomy): Eukaryota > Metazoa > Chordata > Mammalia > Diprotodontia > Pseudocheiridae > Pseudocheirus > Pseudocheirus occidentalis. The sequence continues at coordinate 182,765,959 of CM053599.1, forward strand.
TGCTCTCCTCCATGCCTAGAACTCCCTCTCTCCTCATCTCTGCCTCTGGCTTCCTTTAAGTCTCAGCTAAAATTTTATCTTCTATAAGAAGTTCTTCCTGATCTCCCTCAATATTAGTGCTTTCCCCTGAGATTATCTCCAATTTATTATGTATATATCTGGCTTACACACAGTTATTTGCATATTTTCTCCATTAGATTGTGAACAATAGATGCTTAATAAATGCATCTTGCCTTGATCTGATATAAGGAATTTAGAATTTTCCAATAAGCCTTGACTTATGATTATAGAAAAAACCAGAGACTTGCAGGTAGTTATTGGCATTTTGGTTCCTTGAGGAGTGATTTCAGAACTGGAATGTCTGATTTCTGCATGTAAGACAAGACCCCAGAATGATGGTCAAGTAAGTAGTCATAAGAATCTACCTCTTCATAACCCTCCACAGAAATATCAATAGAAATGCCTTAAAGAAGCAAAACTGTCTGAAGTCCTTATAAGAACATTTGAGACCATTTAAAAATGATAATATGGTAAACATTCTGATAAAATGGAAAAAGAATACTATAAAATAAAAGAACCAGGGACCAAAATGTTAAAACAAAGATATACTGAAGTGATGTCATTAATTGCATGAGAAACAAAATTAGAAATCCCTCAAGATAAAAATGTCAGTATGGGGGCGGCTAGGTGGCGCAGTGAATAGAGCACCGGCCCTGGAGTCAGGAGGACCTGAGTTCAAATCTGGCCTCAGACACTTAACACAAAAAACTAGCCGTGTGACTTTGGGCAAGTCACTTAACCCCAACTGCCCTCCAAAAAGCAAAACAAAACAAAACAAAATGTCAGTATGCTATAAACTCCAGTTGCTAGGATCTTGTAACATCTGGCATAGGCAAATGTAAGACAATACAGAGGCGTATCCAAGAATGCAGTTCTTTCTTCTGCCTTGGCTCTCCCTCCTGTCACAGTCACCTTAGCTGTGAGAGAACCAGTTTAGAAACTCTGATTTAGATGTTTGGACAAGAATACTTTATATAGACTGGCTTCAGGCATCCTCTGAAAATGACACAGTTGCCCTTTCCAAGGTTCCTGGCAACAGTTGCTGCCTTCATGTATAGAACAATTGTCCTGTCCCCTTCACTGTAGAACACAATAAAATTGATAATAGATACATTGAGGGAATTAATGGAAAAAGTTAAATCAGGAAAAAAAATCTGATAAAAATAAAGGGGAAACTGGTTATATTAGGACAAGGTGATGATATAATAACAACAATATCTCATATTTTAAGGTTTACAAAACAGTTTAGAGATTAGCGGGAAAAATAGGAAATACTCTTAAGAATCGGTAGCAGAATAAATTAAAAGACAATGGTAGCAGGCAGAGTTGAAATGAAAGAAGAACTGGAAAAGGGTTGAAAAAGTAATGGAGATTAAAGCGAAGGGCTTGGAGAACAGATAAAATAGTTTACTTACCCAGAGAAATCAAAGGTAATGCCGAGGTCATCCTCACAGAGGTGATCTGTTCCACAGTTCTTCTCAAAGGGCAACTGCAAGGAAAATGCCTTCCTAATCTCTTCATGCCCAACATTTGAATCTTGATCTCTGATTTTTTTTCACCAACCCTTCCAGAACCTAAAAATTCTGGCTACATCAATGAACAAGGATTTATTGAATATCTACTCCATGGTCTACACTGGAGGATATTCAAAGGAAAATTAGGACAAGCTGAACTGGAGTTAGGAATTCCGGTGTCTGGGACAAATTCAGAAAGCTTTAATCCCAGGAAGAAGGTGCAGGGTGGTGGCAGTGGCAGGCAATGGGGTTAGAAGAGGGGACCTATTGTACCCATGATGCAATAGCACTGAGTGACTCTAGAAAAGAGATAATTGTGTGTGTTGATTGTAAAAAATCCCCTAAGTGGTTGCACTGAGGAGTTCCATCAAGTAATCTCTTGCTGCTCGCCTACTTCCCTTCCCTCCAAGTTGGATTTGAGAAGAGGAGAAATGGAATGGCAGAGAGGCAGAACCTTTATGACACTTCATGGCAGATGGTCTCCAGAAGACTATGAATTTCTAAGCCAGCAAGCCATGGAGGAAAAACTACGACAACAGGACATGAAGGAACATCTACTGCAGGATGTTGGCAGACTGGTACAAAGTCCCATTAGTCTATCCCTAATTATGATTTTGATGACAAAATCTTATAATTGGAAGAAAAGACTGGCAGGTACTGAAGAAAAAATAGAGAATGGGTGTTAAATAGTTTTTGTACTTGTTTGTGAAACAGGGTTTCAGAGGAGGAAGAAATCAATATAGGCTAGAGTTGTTGGGGGAAAGCTTCAGGAAGTAGCTAGACCTTGAAGAATGGGTAGAATTTAGAAAGCCAGAAAGGCTAGGAAGGGCATATCAGGAGAGAAGCCCAAAATGGCACACTGAGGACATAGAGAATGACATATCAATCAATTTAGAGAATAGCAGGAAATAAGTTTGGATGTGTAGGGTGGAGAACAGATTCTGAAAGACCTTAGATAACAGGCAAAGGAATTTTGGGTCGATTCAGTAGACAGGCAAAAATGAACCATTGTAGATGCTTGAGTGGGAGAATAGCATATATTAAAGACTCACATGGGAGGTAAAGAGGTCCTGGGACCCCACATCTAGAACAGGTATGAGGTTCTCAGATGAGGGGATGTGCTGTCCCACCAGAGAGAAGTTGAGGCGCAGACTGATGGGGGTCATTGAGTCCTCTACACAGTACTGAAAGAATGAACATCAATGAATTGAGGCACATTGGCACTCAATCTATCCATCTATCCTTTGCCCTTACTCTCTTTTTAGACTGAAGCATGGTCTCCATTTAATTCTTTCTTATGCACATGAGGCCATCACCTCTGCTTTTCCAAGCCTTGGGTGTCAGGTATTCTGCCCTTTTTTCCCTTCGCCTAATCTCCATCTTTTACCACCTTCACCCACCCTCCAACCAGAGTGCAAGTGTTTTGCTTCTCAAATGTGCTTTCTTTAGTCAACACTTCCCTTTCCTTCTGAAATGCAGACATTCTATTCTAGACTCACTGGTAGCAGCAGTTTCACATTCTCACAGTGATTCCCCAGTCCCAGCGTTTTAATTCTATTTAGTGTCCAGTTCTTTGTCTCATCAAATACAGTGCGAGGTCTCTGGCGTCCAGTATCCAGAGCAAGGTCATAAGCCACAGAGCTTTGGACATCACCTGGAAGTGAAATCAGGAAGTAGAGCTAATTGAGCCTGGAAGTCCCCAGTCTAGAGAAGGATTCCTTTGTTAGTGAGGACCTAAGTCCAGGAGAGATGTAGATTTCTAGGTCTGTTAGTAGAAGACTCACCCAGCTGGTCTGGAGTACTTTTGTAAATAGTAAGGCAGATTATAGCAGACCCTGCTTCCTGGTTGGTGGTCTCCCATCTCCAACACTCAAATACAGATCTTGCCAACTCTGGAGGTGTAAATGTTATGGATACTTCAACTCTCAGGACTGGACATGTCCTGTGGGATATAAAACAGGGACTGAGAACAGAACATATGGGTTCTGGAAGCAGAGTATTGGGTTCAGAAGCAATATTTTGGTGATATGGAGACAGAAGGGGAGGAGTAGAGGCTCTTCTCACCTGAGCAGCAGCACCTGCCCCTGGGCTCCCACAGTCAGATCCACAAGTCCATCCTGGGTGAGATCTTGTCCCCCACTCAGTGACTGCCCAAAATATTGGAGTGTGGGGGAAAGAAGGGAGCCACTGATTCTCTGGGAGTGAAATTGAAATAAGATCAGAGATCATGGGAAGTTCAGTGGCCCTCTATAATCTGGCTCCAACTTATCTTTCAGACTCCTTTCATATTCATCCCCCTTTCCCCATTACAACTAACCTGGACTATTAGCAATTCCCTTAACCTGATAATGTCACTTCTGCTTCTACAGATGTGCATAGATGCCTTCATTTCTGCCTCTCAGAATTATTTTTTTCCCCTCTAAGTTTAGCTTAGATTCTACCTCCTCCAGGGAGCCTTCCCTAATTCCTGCAGCTAAAAATGGCCTCTTCTTTATGAAATTTGTTTGGATCATGTATTACACTCATCTGTGTCCATGCAATATTCCTAGTCATAGAACACAAAACTCCCTGAGGGAAGGAACTATGTAATTTTTAATGTACTCTCAGCACCTAGTATAGTTCCTTCAACATAATAGAGAATGGATAATTGTTTACTGAACTGAATTATGTACATTCTGATTGAAAGAGTGTTGATTTTCCCCAGTAGAATGTAAGCTCCTCGAAGGTAGGACCTGCTTAGTTTTTTTTTTCTGAATTCTGTTTCCCAGTACCTCATATAGTTCACAATATATAAGGCATAGTATAGTTCACTAAGTACACCAAGTAGGCACATAAGACATATCAAACATATCAAACAATTAAACTGAATTAATGATGTCTCTAATCAAATGCTCAGAGTTTTGGCCTATTTTGCTGGACATTTTTGTTAATGACTTGGATGAAGGTATAGATGAAGATGACTAGCTGATCTCAAAAGTCCCTCCCAATTCTGAGATGACATATGTCTGAGAATCATGCCTTACCTGACTATAAGAAGGGTTGATACCAGATCCAGATACACCATGAAACAAATAGATGGCTCCCTGGTTTTCTTCCTCCCCGGGTGCCCCCACCACTACATCTGTCATTTCATCCCCATTCGTGTCCCCTGCTACAGCCAGTGCTGTCCCGAAACGGCCAAAGGGATACCCTTGCTGCCCATAGAGCACAACTTCACAGTTCCATTTGGCCTTCTGGAAAATGAAAATTGTGATAAACTCTGAAACTCAAGTAACCTTCAAGCCATGTACTTTAGAAACTCATTCCCACCCAAGAACCAGGCTCCCTATCCCCCATCGATTGCCTTACCAGCTGAGGTATGGGACAAATGGACACCTGGCCTCCTCGGTTTTGTTCATAGTAATAAGGGGCTCCAATGAGGATCAGATCAGTGTTGTTATCTCTGTTCACATCAATGGGACATACGGTTGCCCCAAAATAGGATCCTACCTGAGGTAACAGATTCTGAGGTCATATTGCCCTCTCTCTTCCAAAGAAAAGAGCCACTATGATCCTATTTCCCAAATTCAAGAGCCTTCTTCTTTGGAGCTTCAAAGTCCACTTAATCCTGAGAAAACACACACACACACACACACACACACACACACACACACACATACACACTCCATCTCTGGCTCCTCCCTCTCTCTCACACTTCTTCTCTTTCTCTCTGTCTCCTCCCTCTGCTTATTCCTCATAATTTCAGGCTCTTCGTTCTTTACCTGTGTCCCTTTGACTTCGGTCTCCTGCTCCCAGGTGCCACTAACATTGTTGAAGGCTACAACCTTTCCTGTGTGCTGGTATCTAGGGGCCCCCAGGACAAGTCTCTGAACTCCATTCCAAATGGCTACTGTAGCAGAGTAACCTAAAGAGACAAAGCCCCTGTGGATCCCTACAGTTTCCTTATGCATTAAGTTCTGTTCTCCTGACGGGATGGGGAGGGGGCATCCAGGGACACAGTTCTCTTTCCAGACACAAGAGCTTTCTCTTCCCTCCCTACATTTCCCATTCTCTCTCTCTTTTTTTCTTACCCAGATAAGCATCATTCATGTCCTCTTTGGATGTCTTGATAAAGACAGGGCCTTGATTTGAGTAATATAAAAAGACACCTCCAGACCAGTCGAAACTCCCTATGGCTCCTAGGACTGGTCCCATCTGAGACCAGAGAAATGTTAGATCTAGAGGTGTTGAGATAATGGAAATACCCCATTCCCAAAAGAAGCCCCTGCCATAGCCATGGTTTTTTTTTTTTAATATTCCCTTTATCTGCTTGTCATCCTCCTCTCTCTTTTCCATCTCTACATAATGGGGAGTCGGGGTAGGGGAAAGGGGGAACTCACTTACAGATGTAAGGGCAGCACTGAAGCCTGCCTGAGACATCTCATACTGGAAGGAGATACTGCTTCCAGACTGAGTACCTGTGGGGATATAACACACCTGATTCTGGGAGGCCCTGGAAACTTTAAAGGTCAAAAATGAGTAGGAAGGACAAGCTTTGAGCCTGACAATTGGTATTTCATTCTCAGAAGCAAATGTTGTGAATACTATTTCCAACTTCTCACCAGAGGAGACCAGGTAATGACAAGAAATATGGCAAGGTTAGGGAATTGGCACTGGAGCAATCAGTCATTCAATCAGTAAACACTTATTAGGTGCCAATTAAGTGCCAGGCACAGTACTAGGTTCTGAGGATACAAAGACAGAAATCAGACAATCTCTGCTATTGAGTAACTTATACAAAATTAATATAGGACAGTTTTTTTGGAGGGGAGGAGTCACTGGCTCATGCAGGGCTCAGAAAAGTTCTGTTGTAGGTTATGGAACCTGAGTTGAAATTTGAAGGAAACTAGGGATTCTAAGAGGCAGAAATGAGGAGAGAGTGCATTCCAGGTATGAGGAAAAGCATAGAAATTGGAGTTGTATTCTAATATATGAGGAACATCAAGAAAGTCATTTTGGCTGGACCACAGAATGTAGGAAGGGGATACAAGTGGAAAGGTAGTTTGGAGGAATGTGGAAAAGTTTTAAGTGCCAAAAAGGGAAATGGAATTTGGAGTCAGAAGTGGGATCAGGATAACTTTAGTCTATTGTACCAGTGAACCACAGTTACAGCCTACCCTCGATAGCAAAGATTTTCTCTTGAAGCTGCTCCTGGATGTTCTTTAGAGCACTGAAGTTATTCACCCGGAACACATGTTCAGTTGCAGGTTTTGATGCAATTATGTTCAGTTCCTCCCGGGCACTGACATACTCAAAAGCATCTCCCACCTGCAATCAGCAAATAGTGGCAGAGTCTGATGAGTAGACTCTCACAGCTGAAGGATGGGTTCCCTGTCTGCTAGGAAGGGACAGAGATAGCAATCACAGGGACCAGAGGTAGGGGGAAGACGTACCTCTCTCTAAACAGGACATGAGTATCCTGCTTTGGGGAAAAGTAATAGGTGGGGAGTATAGGGCCCGTACCCCAATAGCATATCGGATGATTCCTTCCTGGTCTGCCTGGGGGATGACATCTTCATACTTTAGCTTATCTTTGTATTTCTCTCCATCGGTGATTACAATGAGGATCTTTGTGGCATTCTTCCGAGCTCCATTCCAGCTTTGAAATAATTCAGTTCTACCCAAGGAAAAGAGAGAGATAAGCCCTCTTGGAGATTTTTTTTCCTACTGAACAAAGATATGACTTTTGTTCAAATCTAGCCTCAGACACTTGCTGAGTGATCCTTGAACAAGTCACTTAACTTCTGTTTGCCTCCATTTCCTCATTTGTAAAATGAGGATAATAGCAACTACCTCTGAAAGCTGTTGTGAGGATCAATGAAATAGTAATTGTAAAGCCCTTAGGGTAGTGGCTGGCACATAGTCAACATTTACATGGTATTTATTATTATTATTAAATAGCTACTGGATTATATTCCTGGGAGAATAACTCACTACTCTGCCTGAGCTCTATGTTCAAGGCTGTCTTAGTTGTGGGCATTAGTCATGGTTCAGCTCCTCCTGATCACAGGTAAAATACTCCAAGGTAGTGATTAATTCCTACATCAGGAAGGCTTGGGAGAACACGACAGTTAAAGTTGCATCGGTTGGCACCTTCTCTCTTTCCCAGTCCCGCTTTTTTCTAGCAGGTCCTCAGAGTCTTCTACTGGGAGGATGATGAGGCAGATAAGGTAGAACTGACTTTTAGTTTAGGGAGAGAGTGAAGCAGTCAGTGGGTCACTGAGATGCAAGTGGTCTTAGTGAAAAGAATATGTAAGAAGGAGGGAACTCACACTACTTTTCTGATGGCGGTGGCAGTGTAGGTCAAACCCTTCAGCTGTGAAATTGGATCCACTAGCCTTCCCCAGTTGGTACTCTTCTGGAAGTCCGCGAAAGTAAAATGTATTTTAAGTAGGTTTGAATACTGCATCAATGAGAACTGGAAAAAACAAGAGGAGGTGGCGGTGGCCACCACTGCTCTCCAATCCCAACCCAGAAAGTCATTCATCCACCTTTCATCCAACCAACTAAAATCTCCATTCCCATAAGAAAATGAAACTTAGCTGCCATGCCACCTGTGACCTACAGATAGTGAAAACCAGACCTTCCCCTCCCACCCCTCACCTGTGTGTTTGTTTCTTTGAATTGGTCAATTATGGCTCTGACAAAGCTCTTCATTTGCTGAAAGTCATGGGACTCAATGCTGGCAGAGCCATCAATCAAAAAGACAATGTCATTTTCTTGCTTTGGGCACTCTGTGAGTATGAAAAGAGGGAGATATAAGGCTCACAAATTGATCAGTGAAGTCTCCTGATAGAAATTTTTCTTTCCAAATGGATTCATAGTGGTCTTTGAGTTGGAAGGGACCTTAGAGGTAATATAGACCAACCTCCCACCCCATGCAGAAATGTCTTACCTTCCTATACACCTACTGCTTGAACTCTTTAAATCATCAATCAGTAGCTCCCTCGAGAAGGGACTTTTTCAACACTGGCTAAAGAAGAACCTTCGCTCTTGAGGATAAGTACTCATAGTCCAGTGGAAAGAGTTCCCACTTGTTTCCCTAGTCCCTGCTTCTTCATACTATACTAGAGTTCCCCCATCATGACATCAGAATATTAGATTCCCTCCCGCTCATTTCAATGAGGAGTATGGGTCTAGGCTTTGGCACAGGACTCTGAGCATCTGTCAGGATTCCCAGAGTTAGGTTTGATGAGTCCTAGGGTAGCCAGATATACAGACAGGCTTGTTCTATGGTTGAACTCTTTGTGACTCGGGCTTTGTGCCCAAACACCTAAGTGCCTCACATTTGAATATAGACTGCATAAATGGTTTGCACTTTGCGTATATACAGCGATTATAGAGCTCCATCCACAATGTTCCCAGTTTGAAGAAAAGGTGTTTGTAATGAAATACTACAGAAAGAATATCTTTGGTTAGAAGACATGTCCCAATTTTGGTTTTGGAAATATGTGGTCATCATTTATGGGAATATGGTCACCCTTACTATGACTTACCCTGTAGGGCTGCTGGAATCATCTTACATTGCTGTACCTCTGAATCCAGCACCAAACAGAAGCCCTTCATGTATATATTCTTTCCGCAGGTTTGGTGCACTGTAGGTCCACAGGCCTGGGGAGAAGATGGATTTGAGTGGAAGGGCCTGACCCCTGGTATCAAGGCATTCCACCCAAGTTCTAGCAAGAAGCCTTTCTCAGGCCTAATTAATCCTGGTGCCTTCCTTCTGAGATTAGCTCCAGTTTAATCCTATCCATACTTGTTTATAGTAGCTCTTGGCATGTTTCTCTCGTTACACTGTGAGTTCTTTGAGAGGAGGGGCTTTTTTTTCTTTGTGTTCCCAGTACTTGACAGGAAGTAGGCACTTAATAAATGCTTATTGACTTGACTTGATTTTTTTCCCATTTACCGACTTCTTCCCCATCCAAACATTTCTTCTTTTGGTCTCCTACCCGTCCCATCTTACAGAACCCGAGTTGTCTTGTCACCCAGGTGAACTTACCAGTACTTGAGAGGAGTCTGTATCAGCAGTCAGAGAGAGCCCCAGGGACATGTTCACTGCCTCTTGGGGAACTGGGGAGACACAGACATGCACGATGGTCAGATGTGCACAGTCACACATATAATAGGGTATAGGGAGCTAAGTAGAGGAGAGGCTCCATTTTAGGGAGAGTTAACACCTCATCCACAAGTGAGGGCAGCATCAGAAGTATCTAGCCCTGGGCCTTAGGATTCACTGAACTGGTCCATTTTGTGGGGAATTTAGTTTCTTCTCAGAATCAATCTAAGGACTTTGTTCCTGGCTCCAGGACTTTAATTTTCATTACTTTCTTGTTCTTTCCTGAGCTCTAAACTTCAATTCAAATCAGAACTGCTGATGTTCCAAGTCTCTAACCCAACTTAACTTGCTAGGTGCAGAGATCTGCTGCATGTAATCAATCAGCTAATAAGGATTTCTGAAGCGTCCGCTACATGCCAGACTTGGTCGAAGCGCTGGGTACACAAAGACAAAAATGACACAGTCCTTGCTTTTGTGGAACCTAAGTACACATTTTGTTGTTGTTTAGTCGTTTCAGTGAGTCTGACTGTTTGTCACCCCATTTGGGGTTTTCTTGGCAGATACTGGAGTGGTTTGTCATTTCCTTCTCCAGCTCATTTTGCAAATGAGGAAACCAAGGGAAATAGAGTTAAATGACTTGCCCAGGGGCAAGACCTCGGAAGCGTCTGAGACCAGATTTGAATTTAGGAAGATGAGTTTTCCTGACTCCAGGTCCAGGCCTCTATCTGCTTTGGCCACCTACCTGCCCAAATGAGAGTAAACATATAGTTATAAAAGCAAATATACATGCATATAAAATATATTTGGGGGAAGGTAGATCAGGAAAGGGTTTTGAACTATAGAAGGTGGTTCTTAAATTGAATTTTGAAGGAAATCAGGGATTCTAAGAGGCAGAAGTAAGGAAATATATTCCAAACATAGGGGGATAGCCTGTGGGCAAAAACACAGACATAGGAGATTGAGTGCCATGTTTGATAAACAGCCAAAGGGCCAGTTTGACTGGACTGAAAAATGCTTGAAGGGGAGTAATATATAATAAATCTGAAAAAGGTAGGTCAGAGTCAAATTGTGAGGGCCTTGAATGACAAATAGAGGAGTCTGTAATTGTTCCTAAAGATGGTAGGGAACCACTCGAGTTTATTGAGCAAGGAAATGACACGATCAGATCTGTGCTTTGGGGAAATCACTGGCAGCTGAGTGGAGGATTAGAGTGGGAGGAATCTGGTAGGGAGACCAATGAGGAGGCTACTTCACTGAAATACTCTGACTTGAGAGGTGATGAGGACTGGCATAGCATGGCGGTCATGTGAGGAGAGTTTTTGGACAAGATGCAGTAGATGTTGTGGAAACATAATTGTCAAGATGTACCCACTAACTGGATGAGTGGGGTGACAGAAAGCAAAGACATGCGGATGATCCTGAGGTTTTGCCTCTGAGGGATTGGAGGGCCAGTGGTACCCTCCAAAGAAATAGGGAAGTTCAGAAGAAGGGTGGCTATATCTCTCTCCTCTCCTAATACTGTCATCATAACTTAGCGCTTTCTAACTTTGGAATTCTCTCCCTTTCTATCACCTCCTGCCACATTCTACAGATCACATGAGCACATTTTTTAGGATTTTTTTTTTACAAGGGCAAAGAAAATATACAGAATCAGAAATAACCAACTGGGGGAGGTAATTAGAAGTATATGTAAAAGAAAGCACAATAGTTTTAGTCCTAGTGGTACTTAATTTTGAAGCTCTTCTTTCTAGTCATTCTTTAGGGCGGATGTTGGTCCATGATTCATTGTAAGCCTTGAATATGGAACTCCTTCAAACCCATGGACAGCCCCATGTCAATTTAGGATTTGCTCAAGTAAGAACTCTGGATTGAACTCATTGGACTGTTTTTACTATCCTGGGCTCACTCTCAGCCAATCAGAAAGCTTCCTGCATTGTAGCCTTTTGGCTGCTTATATCCACACTCTTATTTAATAGCTCTTTTATTTCCTTTCCAAGCACCAAGGATAAGAAAAGAACATACAAACAGAGAGGACAATATTCTCAGAGCTTCAAAAATAAAAGAAATCCACCTAGACACACAGGTAACCCCCAAAAGTCAGCAAAAAGCCATCACTTAGTAATCTGGAAGAGGAAACCAAGAATGGGATATCGATGGGGCAGGAAGCCATCAGACATCAGATAGCAATGGAAAAGTTGAGAAAGGGTGACAGGTACTCACTCTGTAAGGGGATGGGCAGGCAACTTCTAGTACCATATTTACACTCATAGAGTCTCCCTGTTTGGTTGGCAGAAACCCTCACCAAGGGAGCTCCCACTACAAACCTGGGGACATAGAGGGAATATTGGCATGTAATCAGAGGTTGAAAGGGAAAAGATAAGATGTTTATGGAGGACAAAATGATTAAAATATTAACACTCACGCAGGAAGATAGAAAGGGCATTATTAGAGGTCATGGTTTTTTCCTAGTGTAAGAACTGAGCCCCTTCCCACCCCCCCAAAAGGAAGTAGGGAAGTAGGTTGGCACAGTTGTTCCTTTTTCCCCATGTATTATTATTTTAGTTACTGGGAGAGTTGCCAGTGGGGGCAAAGTTTGATCTTCAGGTCCGACATGTGACCCATTCCCTACCCCTTCCCACTTACTCTCACAACCAGCCCCCCAGAATACCACACATAGGGCTGTCTTGGAATGATGGCTGAGCATTTGAGGATAGCTTCACATTCTCATCAAAGGATATTCTTGAGGTATCCCTGGTGAAAGGAGCAAAATGGTGCTCTTCTGCTCTTACCCAACTCCCATCTCTGCTCATGGGGACTTGAGCCCAGAAAGCCAGGAAGGGAAAAGGCTTTCACAAGTGCAGTATCCAGCAATACTTACCGAGATTCTTTAAACTGGACCACACTCTGCCCAAAACCAGCTACATCCTTCTGGAAGATAATGGGGTGTTTGATGTCCAGGTTGAATCCATGACAACAAGCCAGGGCTGGGAATATACATACATACATACATGCATATATATAATGAATAATCATAGGATCATACATCTACAACTGGAAGGGACCTCAAAGGCCATCTAATCCAACTCTCTCACTTGACAGATAAGGATACTAGGCCCAGAGAGGTAAAAGACTTGCCTGACTCACTTGGAGTCAGCATCAGAGGTGGGATTTGAACACAGGTCCTATGATTCCGATGGACAGCTAGGTAGTGCAGTAGATAGAGTGCTGGGCCTGGAGCCAGGAAGACTCGTCTTCCTGATTTCAAATCTGACCTCAGACACTTATTAGCTATGTGACCCTGGGTAAGTCACTTAACTGTTTGCTTCAGTTGCCTTAGTTATAAAATGAGCTGGAGAAGGAAAATGGCAGCTACTTCTGTATCTTTGCCAGGAAAACTCCCAATAGGGTCATGAAGAATTAGACTAAATTGAAAACGACTAAACAACAACCACCTATGACTCCAGAGCTACTATTCTTTCTGTTACAGGTACCATCACTTCCTGATCCCCTAATTTTTCCTTAAAACCTTTTATTTCTCCCCAGAATGCATTTTTTATATCTTTATTCCAGGATCTCATTTTTTCCACCAACTTTGTATCCAGCGCCTTGGAACCATCTATTTGTTCTAGACCCCTGTTTACTTAATTTTTCTAAAGGCAATAACTCAATCTTGCTTCTTCCCTTCAATCTTCCCTTAAAAAAAAACAAAAAAAACTCTGGGGTGGCTAGGTGGTGCAGTGAATAGAGCACCAGCCCTGGAGTCAGGAGGACCTGAGTTCAAATTCAGTCTCAGACACTTAACACAAAAAACTAGCTGTGTGACCCTGGGCAAGTCACTTAACCTCAGTTGTCCTACCTTGGAAGCTACTGTCCACCTCCAAAAAGCCAAAAATATCCCTCAAAAAACAAAAAAACCCTCTGAGGCCAAAGGGGAGATAAAGGGGAGGTTACAGGTAGTAAACAAAGTCATGTAATCAGAATTTTAGAGTTGGGCATGACCTCAGCCACCAACTAGTCCACTGTATACCTAAAATAAGATTACTCCCAAAGGGGTCATCTGCTCTCTCATCAACCTCTTCAAAGAGGTTCTCCTCTCCTTCCAAAGAGGAGGAGCCTATGAATTATCCATTTCACTTTTTTACAGTTTTATTAGAGAATTTTTTCTTTTATATTTATATGTCTTTAAAATCCCCCCAATTACATGTAAAAACAATTTTTAAGATTCATTTAAAAAATTTTAATTTCCAAATTCTCTCCCTGCCTTTCCTTTCCCTCTCTACTTCCCGTATTGAGAAGGTAAGCAATTTGATATAATTTATACATATACGGTGAATGCAAAACTATTTTCATATTAGTCAAGTTGTGAAAAAAAAAACACAGACCAAAAAAAAAAAGAACAATTAAAGTTAAAAAGAGTATTCTTCAATCTGCTTTCAGACTCCCTCAGTTCTCTCTCTGGAGGTGTTAGCATTTTTCATCATAAATCCTTCAGATTTATCTTGGATCATTGTATTGCTGAGAATAGTTAAGTCATTTTCAGTTGATCATCATTCAATATTACTGTTATTGTGTAAATGTTCTACTAGTTCTGTTTTCCATCAGTTCATGTAGGTTTTATCAGGTTTTTCTCTGAGCATCCTGCAGCACACTATCATTCTATCACAATCATATACCACAACTTGTTCAGCCATTCTTCAAGTGATAAAACATCCCCTTCAATTTTCAATTTTTGTCACCACAAAAAAAGCTGTTACAAATATATTTGGACATATAGGTCCTTTTCCTTTTTTCTTTTTTAAATCTCTTTGAGATACAGACCTAATAGTAGTATTGTTGGGTGAAAGGGCATGCAGAGTTTTATAGTCCTTTGGGTATAGTACCAGACTGATCTCCAGAGTGGTTGAATCAGTTCACAACTCCACCAACAATGCATTGGGGTCTCAATTTTCCCACATCCCCTAAACATTTGACATTTTCTTTTTCTATCATATTAGTCAATCTTATAAGCATGAAGTGGTACCTCAGAGTTATTTTAATTTGCATTTCTTTATTCAATAGTGATTTAGATCATTTTTCATATGATTAGAGATAACTGATTACTTCATTTGAAAACTTACATGCTCATATCCGTTGGCCATTTTGTCAATTGGGAAATGGCTCTTATTTTTATAATTTGACTCAGTTTTATATATCTATATATCTGTATGTATTTGAGAAATGAGGACTTTATCAGATAAATTTTTTGTAAAGTTTCTTTATAGTTATGATTATTGTGTATTTCCCTCCATCCTATTTCCCTTGCTGTTTATCCTACTTTCTCTTTTTCCTTTTACCTTGTCCATTCTCAAAAGTGTTCTGCTTCTGTTTACTGCCTCCCTTGATTTGCTCTCCTTTCTATCATCTACCCTTACCCCTTCTTTGATTGCCCTCTGCTCCTATTTTTCTATGGAGTAAGATAGATTTCTATACCCAGCTGAGTATTTAAGCCTATTTAATTTAAGCCAATTCCAATGAGAGTAAGATTCAAGTACTTCCCTTCACTTCCCCCATTTCTCCCTCCACTGTAAAAACTCTTTGGTTCTTTTTTTTTTATTAACTTGTTTGTTCACTTTTAGGTTACAAGATTCTGTTCCATAGTCACTTCAGTTATAGATTTTTCTCCCCTTCCTCCCCAT
>CM053599.1:182781802-182819780 GCA_028646575.1 Pseudocheirus occidentalis
TGATGCTGAGAAGTGTCCAGTTTTTCAAAATTGGTCATCACACATATGATGTATCTGTGACTGTGTACAATTTTTTCCTGGTTCTGCTCTTCTCACTCAGCATCAATTCATATAAGCCTCTCCAGGTAAGTATGAAGTTTTGGTGTCTTTTTTATGTGAGATAATTTATCCCATTCTACCTACCTCTTTTCCCTTCTCCCAGTGGATTCCTCTTTCTTACCTGTTAATTTTATTTTTTAGATATTATCCCATCATATTTGACTCATGCCCATGCCCTCTGTCTATGTAGACTCCTTCTAACTGCCCTAATAAGTATTTTCTATTTCTTAGGAGTTACAAGTATCATCTTCCCATGAAGGAATGCAAACTTTATTGAATCCCTTATGATTTCTCTTTCCTGTATACCTTTTCATGCTTCTCTTGAGTATTGCATTTGAAATTCAAATTTTCTATGCAGCTCTGGTCATTTCATCAGGAATGCTTTAAAGTCCTCTGTTTCATTAAATGTCTTTTTCCCTATGGAATATTATACTCAGTTTTTCTGGGTAGATGATTCTTGGTTGTAATTCTAGCTCCTTTCTCCTCTGGAATATCACATTCTAAGCCCTCCAAAACTTTCATGTAGGAACTGCTAAATCTTGTGTCATCTTGACTGTTCATGTTCAATATCATCAAATTCATGATATTGAATTTCTTTCTTTCTAGTTGATTGCAAAATTTTCTCCTTGACCCGGGAGCTTTGGAATTTGGTTATAATATTCCTGGGAGTTTCATTTTAGGATCTCTTTCAAGAGGAAATTGGTGGATTATTTCAATTTTTAATTTACCCTCTGGTTCTAGGACATCAGGGTAGTTTTCTTTGATAATTTTTTGAAAGACAATGTCTAGGCGTTTTTTTTATCATGGCTTTAAGCTAGTCCAATAATTCTTAAGTTATCTCTCCTTGATCTTTTCCCCAGGTCAATTGTTTTTCCAATGATGTATTTCACATTTTCTTCTTTTTTTTATTGTTTTGATTTGATTTGATTGTTTCTTGATGTCTAATGGAGCCATTAGGTTTTACTTACCTAATTCTAATTCTTAAGGAGTTGTTTTCTCCAGTGAGCTTTTGGACTCCCTTTTGCACTTGACTAATTCTATTTTTCAAGGAATTCTTTTCTTCAGTGAATTTTTATAACTTCTTTTTCCATTTGGCCAATTTTACTTTTCAAGGCTTTCTTTTCTTCATTGGATTTTTGTGCCTCTTTTGCCTCTTTTGTTTTTTAAGGTGTTATTTTCTTTGGTATTTTGTGTGTGTGTGTGTGTGTGTGTGTGTGTCTCCTTTACCAAGCCATTAACTCTTTTTTCATGATTTTCTTGCACCAGTGTCATTTCTTTTACCAATTTTTCATTTACCTCTTTTATTTGATTTTTTTGTTTGACCTCTTCCAGGAATTCTTTTTGGACCTGAGACCAATTCATATTTTCTTTGAGGCTTTGAATGTAGCAGTTTTGACTTTGCTGTCCTCTTCTGAGTTTGTGTTTTGCTCTTCCCTGTCACCATAGTAACTTTTTATGGTCAGAGTCTTGTTCTTTAGTTTGTTCATTTTTCCATCCTATTTCTTGACTTTTAACTTTATATACTAAAGTTGGACTCTGCTTCTAGGGTGGAGATTCAGAGTTTCTTAGCAGTTGTTTTCAGAACTAGTTCTGGGGATCTGTAAGTTTTTTGTTCTTCTAAGGTGTTATGATTTAAAAGTAGGTGTGATTTTTACTCTTCTTGGCCTGTGCTCTGTTCTGTGAACAACCACAAGTACTCCAATCCACCCTGGGATTTTGACCAATGTCACACACTACCCTTTGACCACAAGCTCTGGTGTGCTAATGCTCTTCCTTGCCCTGGGACTGCAACCCAGATCTACACAAGAGCAATGCAACACAGCCCTGCACACGATGCCAGCAAAGGGACCTTGTAATCTCCTTCTGACCAGTTGTCCAACCCCCTTACCATCTGTGGGCTGAGAGCTCTGGAAGCCTCTGCTGCCAATTCAGTTACCCCTAAGGCCTGCTGCTGCCTTGCTGGGGCTTTGCCTGCACTGGACTGCACTCTACTCTCACCCCAATGCAACAGACCTTTTCTGCCAAGCTTCTAAGTTATTTTGGGCTGGAAAAATTGTTTCATCCTATCTGTTTGTATGTTCTGTTGCTCCAGAATTCATTTTGAAGTATTATTTAAAGTTGATTGGAGGGGGCGGCTAGGTGGCGCAGTGAGTAGAGCACCGGCCCTGGAGTCAGGAGGACCCGAGTTCAAATCCAGCCTCAGACACTTAACACAAAAACTAGCCGTGTGACTTTGGGCAAGTCACTTAACCCCAACTGCCCTCCAAAAAGCAAAAAACAAAACAAAACAAAAAAAACCCCACTATGCAGAGACCATATTCCCCATTTCTTTGGGGGCGGCTAGGTGGTGCAGTGAATAGAGCACCGGCCCTGGAGTCAGGAGTACCTGAGTTCAAATCCGGCCTCAGACACTTAACACAAAAACTAGCCATGTGACCTTGGGCAAGTCACTTAACCCCAACTGCCCTCCAAAAAAAAAAAAATAAAGTTGATTGGAGGGGAATTTAGGAGAGCCAAGGAGAATTCCTGTTTTCTCTCTAGCATCTTGATTCCTGGGAAATTTTTCTTGATATTGAGACTCAGTTTGCCTTTTTGTATCTTCCTAGTAGTACTTAACAAATACCTTTTTCATGCATTCACCCATTCATTCACCCAATGCTCCTATTTCTGCCCTCCCTTTCGTGCCAAACTGAACAAGGTTAATAATCTCCTTTCTACATTCTAGCCTTTAAACTGTTTGGAGATAACTATCATTCCCCTCTGTATCTTTTCTTCTCCAGGGTAGGCATTTCTAGTTTCCCCAATCAATCTTCATATGACATGGGCTCAATGTTCTTCACAGTCTTTTTTTCTCTCCTCTGGTTGCTCATTTTTGTCCTTCTTAAATGGCAGCAACAAAATCTGAACATGATGCTCCAGAACTTCCAATCACTTCCTTGTTCTTGGAAGTTCTGCCTCTCCTAATGCATCCCATGATCAAATTAGCTCTTTGGTCAACATCCTAGGGTGCTGTCATTCCATGCTATTTACTAAGTGCCCCATAGGAGCCTGAATGACTAAGCTATGTTGGGAATTTCAAACTAGAAGACGTGATCCTAGACCTTTGTCAACCTGAAAAAAAAAAAACTTAGACCAACTTGGTGATCAGTAAATAAACCGAGTCATTTATTCAGAGATGAGGAATTGCAATTTGGCACAACAGGCCGCCTTATTCAGAAAGGGATGCCTGAGGAGGAAGAGGAGAAAGAGAGTCTTATTGTGTATAGCTGTGGGAAATAGCAAAAAGGTGTATGGTCTGGATACACAGAACAGCTGAACTGCAGGAAGGAAGTGTTGAAGGTGTTGAGAGAGTATAAGAAATGTCCTTGGAACTATCTCTGTTCAGTAACTGGGGCAGTCAGAAACTCCTGAGATATGTAGGCTTCAGGGGAGGGTGGGGGCAGGGTGGACAATGTCTTCCTGGGGCAGTTAGAAACTGCTGTTCAGAGCCACACAGGGGTCCAGATTTTCCCAGGAGTTGACACCTTGAATACACTATAATGCAATGGAAGAGATAAGATATATGTGTGTGTACATATACACATGTGCATGCCCACATATACATTTACATGTTGCTGAATCTTTTCTAGTCATGTCAGGTTCTTCATGATCCTATTTGGGGCTTTCTTAGCAAAAATCCTGGAGTGGTCTTCTATTTCCTTCCCAGCTTATTTTACAGATGAGTAAACCAAAGCAAACAAGGTTAAGTGACTTGCCCAGGGTCATACAGCTAGGAAGTGCCTAAGGCAAGATTTGAACTCTAGAAGGAGTCTCTCTGACCCAGGATCTTATCTACTGCACAGCCTGGTGGATATATGTGTGTCTTTGTGTGTATATATACACATATGTATATACACACATATTCATACACATATATATGCAACTATGACTGACCACAACTTTCTTAGAAATTAATCTTCCTTAGGGCTGTTTTAAAAACAAAACAAAACAAAATCCTACATGTGTCAGAAATTGATACCTATTCCCTAGATGTTAAGGAAAACAAACATTCATCTGTATATTCAAATTTAAAGTTTATAGAAAACTCCACTGCTTTCTTTTCCCACACTTCTGAGGTTATTGACTTAGGAATATCTGAGGAGGCATCTCCTACCAATACAGCTCTTAACCTTAGAGTTTTGACTGAGGGCTCTGAGAAACTAAGTGCCTTGTTTCAGAGAGTAGAGCAGAAGAACCATAGCCTCTTGGGGCATGGAAGACTTTAGAGATCATCCAGTCCTGGCTTAATTTCATTTTGTATATATTAATATACATCTACATGTGTGCATGTTGTCTTCCTCTGAACCCCCATCACAATGTGAGCCCTTTGAGAATGGTTTTGTTTTTTCTCTTTGTGTTGCTATCATCTACCTGGCATGTAGAAAGTGCTTAATAAACACTTAGTGATAGATACAGATCTGGAAATATGACCCACAGAGGTTAAAAAAGATCTGTTTGAAGTTCCTTAACTTGAAGACATCTGTGATGCCTTCTCTTTTCCAGGTTAAGCATTTCTAGTTTCCTCAACCAATCTTGATATCACATGGATACTCTTCTATGTTCCTTAGCTTTAAATACATTGTTCCACACTTTCCTGGTCTGTATTGATCCTTCAGTAATAGTGGGGACAAGGGTCAAGAATGTGCACTTTTCATTATTTTTCCCAGCAGTTAAGAGGGGGAAGAGCCATGAGGCATTTCAAATGCTTTTCCCCTCACCCTTTCTCAGATAAACTGACTTCCCTTTCCTATAGAACTCTACGATACCCTTTTTCCCTTAGTGTAAGAAAGTTTTGGGGCGGTTAGGTGGCGCAGTGAGTAGAGCACTGGCTCTGGAGTCAGGAGGACCTGAGTTCAAATCCGGCCTCAGACACTTGACATACTAACTAGCCGTGTGACTTTGGGCAAGTCACTTAACCCCAACTGCCCTCCAAAAAGAAAAAAAAAAGTTTTGAGTCTAAAAGCAAGAACTATAGGGAATCTGGGAAGGAGAGGGACAGGGCTTAAGAAGAAGAATGGAAATTGATGGGACACCTGAAACCTAGAAAGAACTGAGCATTAATGTAATATCCAAGAGCTGCTGATCCAGCTGGTACCCCACCATTATAATGCCCAGGGGTGAATACCCCTCTGTCTTCTAACCTCTATCATAACAAAACAGTGTTTGTGCCCATCTCTTTCTTGTTCTACTCTTACTCAGCCCTGCCCCTCCCCCAAGCTGCTAGGATGGTTCAGGTCTTAAGGCCAAGGTCTCTCATTGCATCCTGGGTCATCTCCAGTTGTCCTGATCCATATCTGGCCAGTGGACCCAGATGGCTCCAGAGAAAGTGAGGTTGGTGACTTTGCACATCCCTCCCTTACTTAAATCCAATTCACTTGCATGTCATGGCATCGCCTCCCTGCTGTCATGGTATTCTTCAAGAATGAAGGACAAATAGCAACCTCAGGTCTTACTGGGTAGTACCTTTTGGTGGGTAGAGGACAGTGAACACTTTCTTTTCCTCTCTCAGCCATTTATCAAGCATCTCCTAGGAGTAATGCACTGTCCTTAGTGCTGTGGGTAGATACCATGATCAAAAAAGTATGGTCCCTGCTGTAATCGAGTTTATCATCTAGTAGAGAGAGATCCAGATGGATATAATGTGAATTGGAATACAAGTCCATGATTTTACAAATCACATTTATGATCTGCAAAACTGCTTTTCTCACAATATCTCTAGTGGGGAGGTAGGGCAAACCTTATTATTTCCATTTTAGAGATAAGGAAATTAGGGTTCAGAAAGCTTAAATATCTTGCTCAGAGTCATACATCTATAAAGGGTTATGAAAGTCAATAGTCTCCTGAGCCCAGGTCCAGTGCTCTTTCCTCTTTAACACACTACTGTCCCTTAAAAGGAATTTAAAATACACCACAAGAACTGATGAAGGAGAAATTACTTGTAACTAGGGAGATGGGGGGAAACTTCATAGAAAAGGTGGCATGGAGCTGGGTTGATGGAACTCACTACATTTGGTCTGGCTGTAGTTTGTACCCTTTGGTCTTCTTTGCATCAGTTTTCTTATTCACTCTATCACCCCTATGCCACTCCTTCACCTTACCTCCAGCTCTGGGGACTCTACTCTGGTCTTCTCCACTCTTTTCTTTCCATCTGTCCTTTTTTCCTTCTCAGAGCTCCAATGTATAGACTTTTAGATGAAAATTTACTTGCTCTTTCTACTCAATCACTTCGCCTCCCTTCCGAATTCCAAGGAAAGAAGCCGCCACTCACCTGTGATCAGGAACACAGCCCCAGGTGCCATAGCTAGAGTGGTTTTTGGATCTGCCTCCTAGGAACTGAGTAGTGCAGGGTGAAATGGGAAAGGAGAAAGGGAAGGACGGAAGCAGACTGCTGACGAGGTTTTGATGGGGGTTAGCTCATTAAATTACTCAGCAGCAAATGGGGGTAAAGAACTTGGGTTAATCATAGAACAGAAGAAGCAGGCTAAAGGAGCACACTTTGCAACTAATGAACTGCCTTCTCCTGTCTTGGCTCCTTTTCACCCTATCACCCACACGATTTAATCAAGACTCAGGTGCAGCTCTGAGGAGGGTGAGGAAAGAAGAGGTGGAGGATGAAGCTTGATATGATCCCAGTTCCATCATTAAAAAACAATACCATATATTTGGTTAATTGGTGCCTTTTGGTTTTGCATTGAAATAATTTCTGGAAATGTCACTCTTCTGTCCCTCAAATTGAATTGTCCTTGGAATAAGTAAAAATGATACAAAGAAAAACTAATAAAGAAGCAAAGCCAGCTGATGCAGAGACTCCTATTTGGCAATGTTAAGAGATATAACCAGTGAATTTTTGTGGAGACTATGCTAGCATGCGTAAACTTGGGTGGGAGGAGGTTTTTAAAGGTTGTTTGCTTGTTTTGGTAGCACTTACCAAATAAATATTTTCTTTGGAAAAAAAAAGGCATTGGGACCATACCACAATAAAAATAGTATTAAGGGAAATATATGAGCAAAAAAAGTTAGCATAGAATGATACATTCTATCCTGGTAACCCCCTCTCTTCTGAGAAGAGAGAAGTAGGTTTCATTAGCTGCCTTTGAGCACTATTACTAGTTTTTCAGTTGCTCAGAGTTTGACTTCCTTTTAGAAAATCTTTGAATTACCTTGTTGTAGTCACTTTGTTTAAGGAAATCTTATTTCACTCATCAGCAGTTCATACACATCTTTGAATTTATCTTAATTCTTAATTGTCACTTCTTGTTGAACAATACTATTCCATTACTTATATATATCATTTTTTTCTAGTCATTCTCTACTGCCTAAAATGCTATTAATATTTTGTCACATGTTGGACCTTTTTTTCTGTCTTTGACCTTGGGAATATATGCCCAGTGGTGGGAGCAGTGTTTCAAAGGCTGTATAATACACATTATAGCTTTACCAAATAGCTTATTAACTTTTCTTTTGTAATTCCAACTTGTTATCCAGAGTAGTTGGACTAATTCTCAGGTCCACCAACAGCATATTAGTGTGTCTGTCTTTCAACAGTTGATCCAACAATGGCATTCCCCCTTTTTGTCACCTTTGCCTAAATATCTGGAAAATATGAGGTGAAAGCTCAGAGTTGCTTTAATTTGTGTTTCTCTCTTATATACTCCTTTTTGAAAGTTGTTCATATCTTTTAAGAATTTATTTAAGGGAGAATTGTTCTTGATCATGTATGTGTCACTTTCCTATATTTACTGGATAGCAAATTTTTACCAGTGATATTTGCTATAGATATTCACCCCTGCTTTATAATTTCTAAAAAATTTTTTTCTAATTTTGTTAAAGGACCCACTCATTCCTCAAGAAGTTATTAATATTTTTTTAGCTCATATATTTCCCTTAATACTATTTTTATTGTGGTATGGTCCCAATGCCTTTTTTCCCAAAGAAAATATTTATTTGGTAAGGGCTATCAAAACAAGCAAATAACCTTTAAAAACCTCCTCCCACCCAAGTTTACGCATGCTAGTATAGTCTCCACAAAAGTTCACTGGTTATATCTCTTGACAAAGTACTTCAAAGAGTGTTTGAGCTTTTACTAAAATGAGGTGTTTAAATTTGCTTACCTTTTCTGTGAAAACAAGTAGCTGTTAGTACATGCTGCTTAGCAGATATTTTCAACATTTTTTTTGTGTCTCCTTTATCAAGCTGTTGATTCTTTTTTTCATAATTTTCTTGCATCACTGTCATTTCTTTTCTTCATCTATCTCTTTTATTTATTTTTTTTGGCATCTCTTCCAGGAATTCTTTTTGGGCTTGATACCAATTCATATTTTGAGGGTTTGGATATTGCAGTTTTTTACTTTGTCTTCTGAGTTTGTGTTTTGATCTTCCCGGTTACCATAGTAACATTCTATGGTCAGGGTCTTTTCTTATTGCTTGTTCATTTTTTCATCCTATTTCTTGACTTTCAGCTTCGTATACAAAAGTTGGATTCTGCTCCCAGGGTGGAGGGGAAACTGTCCCAAGCTTCAAGTTTTTTGTGTAGCTGTTTTCAGACCTAGTTCTGGGGGTTTGTAAGTTTTCAGTTCTTCCAAGGTGGTATGAGCTAAAGAGAAATGTGCTTGCTACTCTCCTAGCCTGTGCTCTGCTCTGTAAGTGATCATAAGCTTTCTTTTCTGCCCTGAAACTGTGACCAAGGCCCTCACTCTCCTTCAGCTGTCAACTTTGGTGTGCCAATGTTCCTTCTTGTTCTGGTACTGTGATCCAGGACTGAGTATAGGCACTCAGATCTGAGTATGGGTAATCCAAGAGTCCTGTACTCAGTGCCAGCAAAAGGGACTCCTGTAATCTCTTTATGACCAGTTGTCCAATCCCCAGTGGCTCTGGAAGCCACTGCTGCTGCTGATTCAGGCACACCCCACTCCCCCCAAGTCCTGTTACTGATTTGCTGGGTCCTGACTTGCATTGGTGCAACCTGTGCTGGGCTGCATTCTACTCCCACCTGGGTGCAATAACTGGAAAATTGTTTCCCATCATCTTTCTGTGGGTTTTACCAGTCCAGAATTTGTGTTGAGGCATTATTTAAAGTTGTTTAAATAGGAGGAGAACCTGAGAGAACTCAGGTGAATCCCTGCCTTTTTTCCACCATCTTGGCCCTAACCTGTATAATACCATTTTAGAGGTTCACTTTGTACCTATGACCAGCAAACCTCTTTTCACTGCCCTCTTCAGAACTGAAAATTGCTTAGTATTTATGTGGGGATGCCTAGGACCCAAAGGCCTTTAAGACTTAAAGAATTGAATGTCTAAGTAGAATTTTAAGCACCATGATAGGCAGGGTAGGAGAGATGTTATGGCATCCCTCAAGTCGTGGAACTACTTGCAAGGCTGCTCCTGACTATGACCACTCTCCTCTTTTCTCATTCATACAGCTGAACAGAGGTAGCGACCATCTTCCCTCTGAATCTCAGTTTCTTGAGCTGTGAAAGTATTGTTTGGGGATTAAATTAGAAGTGTTACACACTTGTGGCTATTCTTATTATCCAATCAATAAAGAAGCATTTATTAAAGACATCTCATGTTCCACGCACTGTGCTAAGTTCTAGGACAGGGATTCTCAACATTTTGGGGGTGATAGACCCCCTTGCCTGTCTGTTGAAGCCTATGAATCTTTAAAGTTTTTAAAAGCATAAAACAAAATCCATAGCATTGCAAAGGAATCCAATTATACTGAAATAGTTATTCCAACATTAAGGGAAAATAAGTTCTTGTAATCTAAGCTAAAATATGCCTAGTGATGCAAAAACAAAAATGAAATAATCCCTGTCCTCAGGGAGCTTTTATTCTAATGGGGAAACATGTACAGAATAAGCCCATACATAATGTGAACACTTCAAGCAAGAACTATGAGTTTCTTTGGGCCCCATGGTTATGGGGGGACCCAGAGCAATAAAGTCATTCCCCCTACATGGAGGTGAAGTGTTTCATTAGGGTTTTGTTTTTTTTTTTTGCTTTTTAGAGGGCAGTTGGGGTTAAGTGATTTGCCCAAGCTCACACAGCTAGTTTATGTGTTAAGTGTCTGAGGCTGGATTTGAACTCAGGTCCTCCTGACTCCAGGGCCAGTGCTCTATTCACTGCACCACCTAGCCGCCCCTTCATTAGGGTTTTAAATTCAGAAAGTCTACAACAGGTTCATTCACAAAGAGCAAGGAGATATCTTGAGGCATCATGGCACAGTGGATCTGAAATCAGTCAGGAAGAGCTGGATTTGAATCTCACTTCAGACCCTTATGGTTGTGAAACCCTGGGCAAATCATTTAACTTTTCTCTGCCTCAGTTTTCTCTGCATGTATAAAATGAGAGAATTAGATATAATGACCTCTAAAGTCCCTTCCAACTCTGAATCTCTGATCCTATTATCTGATGACCTTTAAGAATTGGGCTTGTCTAATGATCTCTACCTCTCTTGAAGAGGAAGATGGTGGAAGGACCTTTAGGAAGAAGTGAACAAGTAAAGGACTGATCTCTTGTTACTCTTTTATCCCTATCCCACTGACCTGATCTCTGGAGGCCAGATGAAAGTCTCAGTGCTCCTCTTTCCTGGGCGTTGGGAGAGAGGGTTATGTATGGGAAGTTACCATTGATGGTGGAACACAGTTCCCTGCACTTTTTTTTCCCCTTCCCTTCCCCCTTCTCACTTTGGGTAGCTGGTGTGAAAAAACAGCTAATTACTTGTTCTCACCTTGAGGCTAATAAAAAAACAACACCTTCCAATCCCAGAACAGATAGCCCCTGGTGGGTGCTTGCCAGTATTCCCCTTTGCTGGGAACTACATTCACGTTTCTACTTCTCAGACACACATGCTGATTGTTGTTACTGGTTTTTGTTTTACATTTCCAACAGAAAACTGAGAGTCAGGACTAATGACAATTTTGTAGTAACAATGGCAATAGGGAGATATTCGACACCTTTTTCCTTGTATGAGACAAAGATTTCTGGTACCCAATGCTGGAAACCTTCTGTCTGGTGACTCTTCCCTTTCCTATGCCTGACCCTCAACACTGACAGGATCAAGCCACATTCAGACATTGTGTCACTCTAATTTATTTCTTGTTAGAAAGGGAAGGGAGACGACTGATTCCATTTAGACACAATAATGATGGTCTCCCAGCCCTCCAGCCTTCCAGCCCCAAAAGGAAAGTTGAAAGGCTAACTAAATAGGTGGGTTGACCCAAAGACAAGAGGTTTTATTCAAACATGCCAAAATGAAAATGTTTCCCAGGAAATGTGACAGGTTTTGCACACCTGTGTTTTTGTCATATAAAGGACTCAGTTCCATTCCTGGCCTGATGAAGAAGAGTTTGTAGAAACAACCTGACAAAGGGCTCTCATCTCAGACTTAGCTTTGTCCAGGGAAAGGGAGGGCTGAGATTCTATCTCTAGGAGAGTGGAATGGCTGCACTCTAGGATAGTGGGATGGCTGTACTCTAGGAGAGTAGGATGGCTGTATCAGGAACTGAGGGCCTGAGAATCTTCATTTTTCAGATCAGTTTCTTGGGCTTTATCTTCCATCATGTCCTTATACTGACGTTTGAAGAAACCAAGCTGTGGGTGGCACAGAAGGAAGTAAAATCAGGAAGGACACGTCGGGAGGAAGTAAAGGGAACTTAGAAGCATGGTAGAAGGGGGATGGTGGGTCTGGGGAGGAGGAATCTTACCTTATACAGCCCAAATGTGATGAGTGCCAGCAGCAGGAGCCCTCCCACAGTGCTGCCCAAGATGAGGGGGATGGGATTGTGGATTTCATTCTGTTCCACTACTGTCTCTATCTGGTTTGGGGGAGACACAGTTGATCAATCAAAATTTATTAAATGCCTATTATGTGCCAGACTCTCTGCTAAGCAAGTCCTTTCTCTTTGAAAGGATCAGATTTTGCTGACAAACCTCATTATCATCTTAGTTAATAGGAATAGCTAGTCCTTATAGAATGCTTTAAGGTTTGTGCAGTCTCTACAAAATTATCTTATCTGAGTCTTACAACAAGCCAGAGAGGCAGACGCTGTTATTATCCCTGTTTTACAGATGAAGAAGCTAAGGCAGCCAGAGGTTGTGTCTTGTCTGAACTCAGGTCTCCATGATTCTAGGTCTAGGGCACCACCTGAGCCTCCAACCACTTTTCTTCCTGGGACTCTGGGAGCTGCCCCTATATAAAAGCCTCTGGAGACCTATGGAGAAATCCACTTTTTATTGTGTACTCCCAATCTTAAGCAAGAAAGCCCACTAAAAACCAACTTATATTATACCATGAAATAGCCTGATTGACTCCATGGCCAATTACCTGGTTTTTCAAAAAGGCCTCTTGTCCTGGAAGCTGGGAATATTTTGATTCATTAAAACTTATTTTAGCTGAACTCACAAACAACAGCTTCTTCTGCAGAGTCTGCCAAAGAGAGGAAGGAAGGCAGAAGTAGCTGGTTCTGGGGAAGTCACAGAGCAATGAAAATGTATCTGCTTTGGGGTGGGGAGTAGCAACATCTGAGAATGAGGACCCTTGGGAGGAAGCTGAGGGCCGTGAGAAGAGCATAGGCACCAGGTTAGGGGACCTTAATCCTTTTTTTGTGTCATGGACTCCTTTGTTACTCTGGTGAAACCTATGACCACTTCTTAGAATAATGTTTCTAAATGCATAGAATACATAAGGTTACAAAGGAAACCAATGATATTAGGATGTAGTTATCAAAATATTTAAAAATCTATTAAAGAACAAACTTATGGACCCCAGGTTAAGAACCCCTGAAACAGAGGATGTAGGCTTAATTTTTTCCTCTAATGTTTGCTACCTGTGGGACCTCCTGGGGTCTCAGTTATCTCACCTTCAAATAAGGGTATTGGTCTTTTGTGGTCTCTCCCAGTTCTAAAGTCACACTCCTACATCCCTCTGCCCCCACATACCTGGCTGACCCAGCTGAAGCTGAAATTGCCTTTAATGATGAAGCTGAGCTCCTCTTGGATTTTGAAGGTGGGGATATCACAGCCAATTCTCAAGCAAACAGCAATGGAGCAATTCTGGGGAAGGGAGAAGACTGGGTTCTGAAGGGGTTAAGTTTAGGGCTCAAAATAACATTGACTTCCATTTAGTTTGAGGTGAGAGAGTGGGAACAGTTAGATATGAGAAAGAAGTGTCTCTGAGGTAAAATAACCACTGACCATAGCATTTAACTTCTCTGTTCTCAATAAATTGGGGACAATTTTGGAGGGCATCCTCACCAGCACTGGGCTCATCTGGATGTGAGTCAGGAAGTCAGAGTGACTGGGCTCTTTTCTTTCTGTGGCACACTGGATTGATGAATCCTACCGAGAGAAAAATCATACAAAGAGACAAGGTCTTTAGTGTGAAATAGGAGACTGAGGATTTGTCAGAGAAACAGGGAAGTTATGGTCCAAATCAAAGAAGGGACATGGTAGAGTAACTCTTGCATTTGATCCAAGATTACCTGGGGGTAAATGACCTCAGTCAGATTCCACACAGACTCCTTGTTCAATTCCACAGGGACCCAGAAGTCTATGTGGACAGGTAGAGCCCGCTGTCCCAGATTATTTACCTGCCCAGAGGATGGAGAACAAAGTTTTGAATCCTGCCCTCTCCTTGGCTCTCCCCCAACTTACACTAGATTCTATTTCCATTCCCAACCCCATACATTTTGTACCTAAGCACAGTCAAAACCCACAGAAATTGACCCTGGGGCAAATTCAGTGGGGGAAGGGCCAGTGTGGATGGTGGTGGCCTATAAGACAGACCCAGCACTGATATGTTTGGGTTGAAGGATGGTAGGTAGCCTGTGCTCCAGAGAGACCTGAGCCCCTCATGGAAGGGTGAGGGATGCTCCCCGGGGAGTGGGCGAGCAGGGGGTAGTTTTCCTCGGTGCTTCTGGAGGCCCTCGAGGTAAGGAAGAACCCCCACCCCAAGTCTGTGCCATGGGCGGAGCCCCGTTTTTTCCATTCTAGTTTTGGCTCTGCTTCTTAGTCACTATGCCTTTCCCAGAATCCCAGGGGTTTTGGCCCCAGCTCCCTCACTCGGTATCTGTGTTCAGTCATGTTAATTTGCTTCTCTTCTGAAACTGAGAAGTTGAGATATTTGGTGGAGTCTTCGATGCTGGTGGAAAAAGAGAAAGTGTTAATGGGATAAACAACACTGTGAACAGCCACTGAATAAGCTTCAAGCTGAACAAACAGGGTCAGGTTTGAGATTAGTTAGGCAGCATATACACAGAATTTATAGGGTTAACAGGGGCCTTCACGGTCAGCTAGTCTAGGGGAAATGACTTGTCCAAAGTCACTCAGTTGTGATGATGGGGCTAATGGGGCCCTGTTGTGAACTGGCATGAAAGGACAATTGCTCAGGTAGAGACTATGGAAAGAGAAGTTGTTTGGGAAAGCAAATTTTATCGTGGCTTTGGAGCTTGGAGCATTTTAGATGCTCTAATCACCTGCACACCTAGGAAACCACTGCTTGAGGAAACGGACGAAGGCATAGCAGGTACACAAGTATTTGCTGTGCTACATATAGGGCAGCTAGCTGGTGTAGTAGTAGAGCAATGGGGCTAGAGGCAGGAAGATCCGAGTTCAAATTCGGCCTCAGACACTAACTGGGTGACCCTGGACAAGTCACTTAATCCTCATCTGTAAAATGGGGACATGCCAGAGAATGAAATGGCAAACCATGCTAGTATCTTTGCCACAAAAACCACAAGGACACAGAGTCAGCCATGATTCGACAACTAGACTACAATATACCAGGTGCAGCAGAGAGCGCTACCCTGGGAATCTGGTGACTTGCACTCTCATCTAGATGGCCACTAACTTGCTACGTGGTCTCCGTCTAGTTCATTTTCCCTCTTGAGTTCTCAGTTTCCTACTCTGTAAAACGAAGGAGCTGAACTATACCTTCTCCAACGTAACCTCCAGTTGATTAGTTCTAGGGTCCTATGGGTCCAAGATAAGAATATATGTATGTGTGTATTATATGTACTATATATTTTATATAGTACATATTTTATATATATATAGTTTAATATAGTACATATAGTTTTATATAGTACATATTTTATATATATATAGTTTAAGATGATTGACTTAAAACTTTAATAATAATTAACGCTTTGTGTGATGTTTACTCTGTGACAGGCAGCATGCTAAGTACTTTACAAATACTGTCTCTTTTGATTTTCACAACAAGCCTAGGAAGGACTGAAGCAGATGGATGAAGGGACTTGCCCAGGGTCACATAACTAGTGAGTGTTTGTAAGTAAGTAAGCTTAGATTTGAACTCAGATCTTCCTAATTCCAGATTAAGCATTTTTACTCCTTATGCACTGTCTCATTTGAAACTCTCCAGGAGCCTGGGAGACGGATTATCATCCTCAGAAAGGTTAAGGGGCATGCTCAGAGCTTCTCAGCTGCTAAGTGTCTGAGTTGGGGTATGAACTTTGGTTTTCCTGACTCCTGTGCCACACAAGGCCACTCAGCTTAGAAAAACCCAAGTTTAGATGACTAACTCAAACCATATGATACTCCCTCTTCTGATTCCCAAATCTCTTCCTCTGGAAAATTCCAAATTTCTCGGCCTTTGTGACCTGGGTTTGGGCCTTGCCCCATTGCTCTGGTGCTGGGGTGATGCTGGCAAGGGCATTGATGATGATGTGTGTGTCTGGGGAGGATGGGGAGGAGAAAGGAGAGCAGAAAGGAAGCATGCCTTGCCTTCTGCCCAGGAAGGGACACAAGAGCGGGTTAAATTTGAAATTATTTCTAGCATCACCTTTCTCTGCTAAGAGCACTGGATGTGGAATCAGGTGCCCTAGGTTCTAATTCTCCACTGCTTACTACCCATGTAACTTTGGGCAAATCATTTAACCTTTGTGGGCCTCAGTTTCCTCATCTGTAAAATGAGCAAATTGGAATAGATGATTTATCTTTTTGTATGTTTAATTTTTATTTTACTTCTCTTAATTACATGTAACCATGTAATTTTTAAGCATTTGTTTAAAAAAAGTTTGTTTAAAAAAAACCATTTGTTACATATTCTCTTCCTCCTTTCCTCCTCTCTTCCTCCCTTGAAAAGGCAAGCAATTTGGTATAAATTATATATGTGTAGTTGTGCAAAACATTTCCATATTAGCAAAAGAAAGTGGAGACAAAAAAAATCCTAAAGAATAATGACAAAAATGTTGAAAGTATGCTTTGAACTTCATCTTTCTCTGGATATGGATAGCATTTTTCAGTGTTTCAGAAGGCTGGATGATTTCTAAGGCCTCTCTGCTGTTGCTCACTCCCTGCAGTTAGCTACCCTTCCCTGAGCTGTTCACACTTCTACTCCCCAGGGCTTAGATCTAGCACTGCCTTTCCTTCTGCTACTGTGAAGCTCGAACCACTGGCCACATCCTCCCCTGCGTCCCCTTCTCACCTCAGTAGAAAAGGTCAGTCCTTATTAATTGCTAGATTCCCCTTTCAGAGACCCTCAGGAGCATAGTAAGCATGCCCAAAGCTCATGCATGACATGATGGTGAATTCAATTTGACTTCCAGACTGTGGAAGTCTAAATGCTCATTGGCAGTATCCTGTGGCCAAAGAGAATGGCCTGTTACAGTGCCTGTCACTTTCAACAATGTGTATGGAAGGGGATAGGTATGAATATGGAAGTTTCGATGTGTAAAGAGATGCAAGGCCAGAGAGAGGTACTGTGGCTTAGGTGGTAGACAGCTGGCCTTGCCATCAGGAAGACCCGAGTTCACCCTAGATGAGTCACTCAGTCTTAGTGGCTCTGGAGATTTTCTATTAGATTATGAGTTTCAGAGTGAATGCTGCTCTGAATTAGTAGAAGGCATTTCCTATACTGAAGAAATAACAAGGCCAGTACAACACCCCCTCCACAAAAAACCCCCCACCCAAACCAACCTGAAAGGCCAAAAGGCTTCTTACTGTACTAGGGACTATATCTCAGCACTCAACATACAGTAGGTGCTTACTAAATGTTTCCTGAATGAATGAGCTGAGTTTTCATGTACTTTGGACTCACCTGTTCACAGTGACTAGGGATCCAAAGACAAACATAAAATACTCCCTGTCTTAAAGAATACAATGCAGGCATTCAAAAATTTTTTGCTGACTTCATTTGATTCGTTGTTGTCATTCCTTTGCTCAACAACTTTTCATGGTTCCCTATTGCCTACCATCTTTTAAAAACTCTTCAATCTGGCTTTCAGAGTCCCCAGTAATCTGGGGTGCCATATAGACAGTACTAGGCATGTAGTCAGGAAAACCTGAGTTCAAATACTGCTCCTGATCCTTAATAGCTGTGTGATCTTGGACAAAATACTTAACCTCAGTTTCCTCATCTGTAAAAAGGAGGTGATAAAGAGCACCCAGCTCCCATGGTTGTTGTGAGGATCAGATAATATTTAAAATCTTCCAAGCACTATATAAATCTTATTATTATTTGCCTGTCTCACCCCTTAACTTTTTTTGCTCTTAAAACTCCTCATTCAGAACTCAGCAGCCACAGCACAACTGGTCTCCTCATTGCCCTCTGAAAACACCATGCTTTCTTTCTCTTCCATGTGTCCACTTTCTAAGACGCAGCTCATCTTACCTTTTCTGTAAAATCACTCTGTGAGGTCACATCAGATATAGACCGACTTCTTCCTTTCTAGAACTTTTAGAGAATGGGAGCTAAGAAATTAACACTTGATTACCTTCTGTCTTTTTCTATTTTTTTAGTCATAAGTTTTATTTCCACCACAAGTTTGTAAATGTAAGGGCAGGGATTGTGCCTTTTCCGCCTGCTGTTAGTGTGAATAGAAATGAGTTAAACCAGAACTGTATCATGGAAAGAGCCCTGGATTCGGACCCACCAGAGCTGCGTTTAGATGCTGGCTTTGCCAGTTATCTGTGTGACCTCTTTTTCTGAGGCTCAATGCCCTCTTCGATTAAATGGGAATAATGACACATGCTACTTCCCTCATATGGCCATTGGGAGAATGCAGTGAGATGATGTGCGCTGTGTAGCTATAGTTCTAAATAAATATCATTTTTATATAAAGGTGATTCACAAAAAGGAAATCTGTAAAAGTGAGAGGCAGCATTATTTCTGGCACTCAGTTATGCTGTCATGATTAGCATGGTATCTTAATTTGTTTTTAAAGTCGTGTCTGACTCTTCATGACTCCATTTTTGGCTTTTCTTGGCAAAGACATTGTAGTGGTTTGTCATTTCCTTCCCAGCTCATTTTACAGAGGAGAAAACTAAGGCAAACAGGGTTAAGTGACTTACCCAGGGTCACACAACTGGTAAGTGTCTGAGACCATATTTGAATTCAGGAAGATGAGTCTTTTTGACTCTAGGCCCAGCAACCTAGGGGCCTCAATATTCTAATATGAAGAAAAATAACAAAATCACCCTAACATCAAAGTGCAGCTCCTAGAGGTCTTATGAAGGAGGCCCTTGGAGATGGCTGAGTGTTAGAGAACAGAGCACGGTACCTGTTGATCACTGTGTAGATGGCATATTTCACTGGCAGAGTTAGCTGGAAGATGCTTTTACTGGTCATAGGTGTGTTGTTCTCACTGGAAAAAAAGAGATACAAAGAAAGGCAAAAACAGTCCTTGCCCTCAGGGAGCTGATCATCTAATAGGGGAGAAGACACAGAACAGCTATGTACAAACAAGATATGTACAAGGATCATTTGGAGATCATCTCAGAGGGAAGGCCCTAGAATTAAGGGGTAGCAGGAAAGGCTTCTTACCATGTTAAGTAAGATATATCTCAGCACACAGAACATCAGAGGTGTTCACTAAATCTTTCCCAAATGAATGAGTAAGTTTTCAAGTACTTTGGTCTCACCTGCTCATAGTGGCTTTAATGAGTATCTGGTCTCCAAAGTCGGCTGTAGTGGACACATGAAATGTCATTATGAAAGTCACCTGATGGAAGAGAATGAAACAGAAAGTAGAAAGTCATGCAGTGAATGGAAAAGGGAAGAATAATCAGAGGAAAAGCTGGTGTGTGAAGATGCTGACCTTGGCTCCCATTTGGAAGATTGGGTGGTTGATGCTACAGCTGCTGCTTCTCCAAGTCTCTGATTCTGAGGCTTCTGCTGTATCACAAGCCAGATGAGGGGAATGCAGCTGATGCCTTGAGGTCTACGTGGGGGAAAGAGAGGCATAAAAAACTTAACCCATCAATTGAGAACAATGCAAAGGTATAAGAAGGGTCTTCCAGGACTCCAGCTATTAAAGAAACATAAGACCTTAAAGTTGGAAGGGAAATTTTGAGGTTATCGAGTTTAATCTACCACTCCATGAAAGGAGCCCCTTCTAGGGGCTGCTAGGTACTGCAGTGGATAGAGCACAGGGCCTAGAGCCAGGATAGACTGAGTTCAAATCCAACCTCAGACCCTGTGCAATCCAATTAGCCTCTGTTTGCCTCAGTATTTTCACCTATAAAATGGAAATAATAACAGCATCTAGTTTGCAGAATCAGGGAGATTAAATGAGAAATAATATATATATATAATTTATATATTATATATAATAATATATTATATATATACATTTAAATGTATATATGTGTGTGTGTTCAACACAATCAATGCTATATATTTATTCCTTCCTTCACTCTTTCCCTCCCTAGGGCACCTCTAACTAGTAATCATTCTACTTCTTGAATGTTCCCGAGTGAGGGGGGACCTTACTACCTCACAAGTATGCTGCCCTCTTTTATTTTGCTAGGAAATTCTTTCTTTTGTTGTGCCAAGAGCTGCTTTCTCCAGTTTCTATCCATTGGTCCTAGTTCTGCTCTCTAGAGCAACACAGAACCAGTAGAATCCCTCTTCCCCACCTCACCTCCACCCTCCACATATACACTCGAAGATAACTATCATGTTTCTCCATAATCTCTTTTTCACATTGACCTCAGTTTCTTCTACTTATTTATATGGCATTAAATTAAGCAAATTATTGAGCATTGTGAGGAGTAGAAAGAAGTAAGAAAGTCTTAGATTTGGGGGTCATCCCCCTATCATATAATTTCTAAATCCCTCAGTATCCTGATTGCCATCCTCTGGAGACAATGGTTTTTTTTATTGTCACTCTAAATGTGACATTTAGAATTGAATTTAATATTCCAGGTATGGTCTAATAGACCCAGAGGAAAATAGTACTATTATTCTCTCCTTTTGGACTCCACATTTCCATCAGGAGCAGCTGAGTGACACAGTGGATAGAGCACTGGCCCTGGAGTCCAGGGAACCTGAGTTCCAATCCGGTCTCAGACACTTACTAGCTGTGTGACTCTGGACAAGTCACTTAACTCTGCCTCAGTTTCCTCATCTGTAAAATGAGCTGGAAAAGGTAATAGCAAACCACTTCTGTATCTTTGCCAAGAAAATCCTAGTTTTGTACCTCTAGTAAGTGTTTGGGGTCAAATTTGAACTCAAAAAGATGAGTCTTCCTGACATCAAGCCCCAGCACTTTATCCACTGTGAAATCGAACTACTATTTAGGATTTGTGTAATTGTAAGTACCAACCTTCTTTCATTAATGTAAATGAATTGTGATTGCGTGCCAGAAAGTGTGCTTGCGTGTGTGTGTGTGTGTGTGTGTGTGTATCAATAAATTGAGACCTTTTCTTCCTTAAGGTCAGAATCCTTGTGAAAGCTCTCTAGCCCTCCCTTATATCATATATAGAGTTTGAAAGGAAAGTTCTAACTGTAAAGCAGGAATTCTTAACCTGGGATATATGGATCCCCAAAAGGAAAATGGTCCTAGGGGGATAGATTTCAGGGGATCCATGAACTTACATAGAAAAAATACATCTTTCTTTTCACTAATTGAGACTTAATATTTTTCCAATTATTTTAAAATGTTTTTCTGAGAAGAAATCCATATAATTCACCAGACTGTCAAACGGATCCATGACACAGAAAAGGCTAAGAAATCTCATTTTAGAGTGGTGACTCTGGAGTAAGCTCCAAGGCCATTCCTCTTGGTTTTGGTCAAGTGAGTTAGAGACAACAAAATGTTAAAAAATCTCCTTTTGGTGCTTTGATGGTCTCCCCCTTCCTTGAGCAATTTCATTATTTTGCCTTAAATCCTCAAACTGTTTGAAAATCTCTCCATCTCCAAAATTGTGATAATTTCATTAGCCCTATCTGAAAATATATGCTTCATTTTATTTTGTCAGTTCTCAGCCAAGAGAGTGAGAATGGTTCATTATCAGTATTTTGGGGGCATGATTTGTCATGGATCATGGTTCTGAAGTTTTTCACAGTTGTTTTCCTTTGGGGTATTGTCACTTTATAGCCTTATCCCTAGGTCAACTAACTTCACACTGCCCCAGTTTTTATAAATCCTCTCATCTTTCTCTTACTCTGTCTCAGCGAAATAATATTTCATTACATTTATGGCTCAGAGTGAGTGTAAATAGCAATTGTTGCTGTTTTGGGCAGAAACTCTCAGGGTCTTCCCCTCCCAGACCAATTTTTTTGTGAAAGTAAACTAGGCCATCTTTCGCCTCAGTTCCTACCTAGCCTTTAACTACTAATGAGTATTGCCTCAGACAAACTGGGAGCTAGAAAAGACCTCAGCTTAAAAAGGCCAAGGTCTCCCATGGCACCCAGCACCATGCCATCTCCAGTCTTCCTGGCTTATGTCCTGCCTCTGGCCTCCAATTTCTCTGGAGGAAAGAGTGAGGTTGATGACTTTGCACAGCCCTGCCTCACTTAAATACAATTCACTTGCTAGTCAAGACATCTCCCTCCTGATGTCATTGTCCCTCTTCAAGAAGAAACAACACCAAGTAAGTACCCTTTTGTAGTGCCCTAGAATTTATAGATAACAGATTAAAGACTCTGGGGAGAGATAGGAAGGATGACTCCTCCAGCTCCACACTCACCATTCAATTCAGTCACTATCACTGTCTTAAAATCCTCTGAAAACTCAAACTAAACATCTCTACTGAATGTCAGAAATGAGGCTCTTTTTATACAAAAATCTTGGCAAGGGTGGGGGGTGGGGGTGGAGGAGGGCATTGAGTCACAACTCTCCCTCTGGCTATCTTTGGAGTTGCCACTGCCCCCTCTTTTTCCTCCCAGCTGATTTGAGACAGTCTCTCAGCTTTCCATAGAGTCATCTCTGATGCTGCAACCTTCCTGCAACCCCTAGTGATCACCATCTACCCTTTCTCAAGAAGGAAAAAAACTGAGTCATGTTCTTTTGACATAGAAGAAAACGTAGGTTAAGATTTAGCAAGTCATACTGTAAGAAGTTAGACTGACAAAGGGATGCCCATCAGCTGGGGAATGGCTAAACAAACTATGATATATGATTGTAATTGATTATTATTGTGCTGTTAGAGGTGACAAGCAAGATGATTCAGAAAAACCTGGAAAGATTTACATGAACTGATGCAAAGTGAATAGGACCAGGAGAACATCTTACACCATGACAGCAAGATTGTTCAATGAAGAATTGTGAATGACTTAGCTTTTCTCAGCAATATAACGATCCAAGATAATCTCAAAGGACTAATAATGAAGCATATTATCTGCCTGCAGAGAAAGAAGTGATGGTTGAATACAGACTGAAGCATGCTATTTTTCATTTTCTTTCTTTTTTTTCTTTTATTTGAGTCTTCTTGTACAAAATGACCAATATAAAAATGTTTTACATAATTAGGGGAAAAAAGGAGTTTCCAGTGGGAAAAAGAGAAGTTAGACTGAATTTTTTTCATATTCTTTTACTTCCCCCATTGGCCAAGCTGAGACCATCAGCCTCATCAGTGTCAGACATCTAGTAGAGAACTAGCTCAAAACATGTGCTTGAGAATCATCTCAACTTGTCTTTACCTGTCCTGAAACCTCTGTTGACTATGAAGAATACTTTGAGACCCCTCTTAGATTTGTTAATTTTAGGGATGTGTCCAGTTTCCTCCTCCAATGGGTGTGGTAGTTAATAACAAATCATTCATTTAGGGGGCAATTGTTACTTCCTACTCAGTAGGAAGTAATGTGAAGAGGGAGATATAATCCATTCTCCTCTTCAATTATTCTCTACGAACCCCAAGAGTAGTGTGTCAGAAACAGCATGATGTAGCACAATAGGACGTTAGACTTGGAGTTAGGAAGACCCAGGTTCAAATCCTACCTCACATGCTAATGGGTTGTGTGGTCCTGGGCAAATCTCTTAACTCCTTTATGCCTCAGTTTTGTATTGGTAAAATAAGGGATTTGGACTTGATGGTTTCAAAGGTTCCATATGGTTCTAAATGTATGATTCTAGGAACCTTGACATTTCAAGGAGGAGGAAGGGGAACAAACAACACATTAAAATGATATTTGATCACCAAAAAAGCACTGACCCACAATTGGATATTTTCTCCATGAGCCTGTCAAGTTAGGTCTTCCCAATTCTGTATTTGTGCAGCTGAACCTTTGAGTCCACATTTGTCCTTATTTATTTCTACTCTGAATATGATCCTTCATTCTACTCTCTGTGTCTTATACACAACCATTATTTATATGTTGTCTTTCTTCGCCATTAGAAGGTAGATTCTATGAAGGCAGGGACTGTTTTTGCCTTTTTTGGTATCTTCAGTGCTTAACCTGGTGCCTGGAATATAGTAAGTACTCAATAAATGTTGTTTGGTTGCTTTTCATCTTTTTACACTTCATTAAGGAGCTGGTTTACCTGGCCCGCTGTCACTCGGCGATAGGACAGTCCTGGGGGATATGTGAAGGTGACCATGGTACTGTAAGAGTCCTCACCCTGGTTCCTCACTGTCACTTCAATCTCCAGCTCAAGGGAGTACCCCACCAGCAAGGTCTGCAGCCTGAAGGGGAAGAAGGAATCTAGATGGAAAACTTTCAAATGAACTGTGACTGGGTTTGGTCACAGAAGGGGTCTGGGCAAAGAACCAGGTTGTCAGAGAAAGTTAAAGGCCAAAGTACAGAGGTGGAAAACTAGCGTTCTGGATTCTGTGAGGGAAGCTTGGGGATTGGAAAGAGAGGATCAAAGTAAAGTATCTTACCCGGAGAAACTGAAAGTGACACTGAGATCATCTTTACAGATGTGATCCTCACCACAATTCTTTTCAAAAGGGAGCTGTGAAAAAGAAAATAGGATTTCATTCTAGATCTCCTGTCTTTCTACTTCCTGAAATCCCCTCACCCTCTCATCTCCAAAATATCCAGAGACTGGGACCCACAGCTCCTGTGAAGTGGTTTGGAGAGCCCAGAGCTAGAACAGGGCGGAGGTTTCCAGAGAAAGGGATGGGCTGTCCTTCCAGAGTGAAGTTGAGGCGTAGAATGATGGGGGTCACAGAGTCCTCCACACAGTCCTGTAGGAACAAATCAATAAATGAATTGATGGAAAAGCTTTTACTAGGCATCTACTATGAGCAAGGTATTGTACTAGGTACTGGGAATGCAAAGATAAAGAGAAGCAGGTAGTTTGGCCCCAAGTTCTTCATCCTCCCAACCCAACCACACTCTCTTCTAAGAATACAAGTTTACTATCAGCTCATTCTCTTCCTGCTCAAATCCTCTACTGGCTCTTCATGATTGCTTTTAAGAGTATTATCCCCTTCTCAGAAATTCATACAATCATCCCCACACTTACTGGTAGCAGCAGCTTCACAGTTTCACAGTGATCCCCCAGTCCCAGGATTTCAAATCGCTTTAGTACCCGGCTTTTTGTCTCAAAGACAGCACGAGGACTCAGGCGTCCAGGATCCAGGGCCAGGTCATAACTCACAGAACTTTGGACGTTATCTGAAGGTGAAACAAGGGAAGAGAGAGGACAGAGAGAAACTGGAACTTCTTAATCTGTTTTAGAGGTCAGATGGAAATTTTTGAGTCAGATGTATACCCTCAAGAAGGGGATGATGGACGCTACAGATTAAATGGGGGATGTCTGGGTCTGACAGTAAGGCACTCACTTAGCCTGTCTGGAATATTTTTGGAGATAGTAAGGCAGATGGTGGCACTCCCTGCTTCCCTGTTGGTGGCTTCTTGTTCCTGGCACTCAAACACAGACCTTGACAATTCCATTGGCATAAACTGGATGGATGCTTTCACTTTCAGCACTGGCTGTGTCCTGAAGAGCATAAAACAGGGACTAAGAACAACATACTTATACTCTTAGGGTAGGGTGGGTTATAAAGTGGCAGTTATGTGGATTTAAGGAAAACAACAGGAAGAAAGACTGTCCTCACCTGAGCAGTAGTACCTGTCCTTGGGCTCCCACTGCTACATCCCTCAGGCCATCCTGGGTGACATCTTGTCCTCCACTCAGTGACTGCCCAAAATACTGGAGTGTGGGGGAAAGGAGGGAACCACTGACTCTCTGGGGAGAAATTGAAAGCAGAATCAGAGATCATAGGGTTAACTGGTGAAGAATAGAGTACAGCTGGGACATAGAGATGTTGGGAGGCCAGTCACAAAAGAGTGGAAGAAAGAGGCTAATCAAGGGTGACTGTAGGAAATCCTCAATCCAATGAAGGGAGGGGACTGCCATTGAGAAAAATGGATATGTTAGGAATGGCAGCTGGTGATGAGGGAAAACCAATCAGTAAGAGACAAGGGAAGGAGGGGAGGAGGGGGCATTTCCATGTGTTCATTTATCATGCATTTATTAAAGGACTTCTGTATAGAAGTTCTAGGTGCTGTGCAAGATATAAATAAAAAGAGTATATCCCTGCCCTTAGCACCTTTGGTTTAATAGTAGAGGAAGAAAAGGCATGATTGTAAAGGAAAGAAATTGTTATTGTTTGACAGTTTCCATCATGTCTGATTCTGTGACTCTATTTGAGACTTTCTTGGCAAAGATACTGGAGAGGTTTGCCATTTCCTTCTCCAGCTCATTTTACAGATAAGGAAACTGAGGCAAAGAGGGTTAAGTGACTTGCCCAGGGTCACACAGCTGGTGTCTGAGGTAGAATTTGAACTCAAACCTTCCTGATACTGCACCACTTAGCTGCCCCGCAAAAGTAATGAAATAGATCCTAAAAAATGCACAGAGAAGTCCATTCATTAGCTTTTCACATGAACAAATGGGGACCTCATTCCAACCCTTATCAATAAATAATAACATATTATAAAAAGCCTGATCATGATGGACAAACTATGAATGGAGGAAACTCAACTTTGAGCTAGACCTCATTGA
This sequence comes from Pseudocheirus occidentalis, assembly GCA_028646575.1. Taxonomy (NCBI): domain Eukaryota; kingdom Metazoa; phylum Chordata; class Mammalia; order Diprotodontia; family Pseudocheiridae; genus Pseudocheirus; species Pseudocheirus occidentalis. The sequence continues at coordinate 182,808,142 of CM053599.1, forward strand.
GTAGAGTGCTGGCAGAGAGCACAGGACAAAGTCATTTTATACTGGGAGGGAAGAGATGTATAATGAGTGAAGGTTAGAGGAGAACTTTGTGTTGGGGGACTGTGACAAAAGGATTAACCTGACCTGAGAAGAGAACGTATTGGAAGTTGCTGGGTGTTGTAAAGGATAGGGCTGGACTTAGAACCTGGAAGACTCAAGTTTGAATCCTTGCCTCAGGCACTTACTAGTTGTGTGACCCTGGGCAAGTCACTTAACCTCTCTCAGTCTCAGTTTATTCATCTGAAAAATGGAGAGTAATAATAACACTGACTTCACAGGGTTGTTATGAAGATCAAATGAGATAACATCCTTAAACTGATTTTCGACTTTAAAGAACTATATATAAATACTATGATAAGAATGGTGATAGTGTTGGGGAACAGGGACTTTCTGAGAGGCAACGTGCTAATATTCTCTTCTGCCAACCACCAACAAAGCATTATATGTTTTAAATTTATCATTTATTTTTAATATTCATTTAATTTTTTTAGCTTCAAATTTTCTCTCTCCCACCCACCCTCTACTGCCCATTTAGAAGGCAAGAAATGTAATATTAATTATATCTGCATAATCTTGCAAAGCAAATTTCCATATTACCCATATTGCAGAAACCAAAGAAAAGCAAGTGCAAAAAAGTAATTTTTATTGAATTATTATCTGAAAAGGATGCATTTAATATTTCTGATTTTCTGCATTTGGTTGTGAGGGTTTTATGCCCTAATACAAAGCCAATTTTGTGAAAGTGTCATGTACAGCTGAGAAAAAAGGTATGTTCCTTTATATTGTCATTAAATTTTCCCTAGATATCTATCATATCTAACTTTTCTAAAATTCTATTTATCTCATTATTTTCTTTCTTATTTATTTTATGATTAGACTAATCTAGTTCTGAGACAGGAAAGTTGAGGTCCTTCACTAGTACAATTTTACTGTCTATTTCCCTCTGTAACTCATTTAACTTTTTCTTCAAGGATTTGGATGCTATGCCATTTAGTGCAGATATATTTAGTATTGATATTACTTCTTTACCTATGATACCTTTTAGCAAAATGTAGTTTCTCTGCTTGTCTCATTTAATTAGGTCTATTTTTGCTTTTGCTTTATCTGAGATCATGATTGCTATCCCTGACTTTTTTTTTTAACCTTAGCTGAAGCCCAGTAGATTCTGCTCCAGTCCTTTTTTCACTCTGCATTATCTCTGTTTTAAGTATATTTCTTGTAAAAAATATATTGTTGGATTCTGGTTTCTAATTCATTTGGCTATCCATATTTGTTTTATGGGTGGGTTCATCCCATTCACATTTACAGTTATGATTACCATTGTATATTTTCCTCCATCCTATTTTTCCCCTGCTTATTCTTCTCTCTTACCCTGTCCCTCCTCAAAGTCTGTTTTGCCTCCTTTAATCCATCTTCCCTTCTATTAACCCCGCCCTCTGTCCTCTGCCCTTTCTTTTATCCCTTTCTCCTTCTCCTTCCCTGTTGGGAAAGGAAGATTTCGATATTCAACTGAGTGTGTAAGTTATTTCCTCTTTGAGCCAATTCCAGGAATAATGAGATTCAAGTGTTGCCTCCCCACTCCCATTTTCCCCTGGATTGTAAAAGCTCTTCCTTGTACTTCTCTTTTATGTGAGATAATTTTTCCATTTTCCCTCTCCATTCCCCCTTTTCTCAGCCCTTAGTTGTTGTTTTTTTTAAGATCATTTCATCAAAGTCAACTCATACCCATGCCCTCTGTCTATGTAGACTCCTTCTAATTGCCCTAATAATGACAAAGTTCTTAGGAATTACAAATATCAGTTTCTCATACAAGCAGATAAAACTGCAAGCAGTTTAACCTAATAGAACCCCTTATGATTTTTCTTCCATGTTTGCTTTTATGCTTCTCTTGAGTCTTCTGTTTAAATGTCAGATTTTTCTATTCAGTTCTGATCTTTTAATCAGAAATGCTTGAAAGTCCTCTGTTTCATTGAATATCCATTTCCCCCTGAAGAACTGTACCAGTTTTGCTGAATAGGTTATTCTTGGTTGTAATTCTATTTTCTTTGTCTTCTAGAAAATCATATTCCAACTTCTCTACTCCTTTAATTTGGAAGGTGCTAAATAGGTGCTCCACAATATTTGAATTGTTTCTTTCTGGCTGCTTGCAATAATTTCTCCTTGACCTAGGAGCTTTTGAATTTGACTATAAGATTCCTGGGAGTTTTCATTTTGGGATTTTTTTCAGGAAGTGATCAGTAGAGTCTTTCACTTTCTATTTTACCCTCTGGCTGTAGGATATCAGGGCACTTTTCCTTGATAATTTCTTGAAAGTTATTGTCCAGGTTCTTTTTTTTTATTATGGCTTTCAAGTAGTACAATAATCTCTCCTTAATCTATTTTCTACATCAATTGTTTTTTTCCATGATGTATTTCACATTTCTTCTTTTATTTTCATTCTTTTGACCTTGTTTTATTGTTTCTTAAAGCCTCATTAGCTTTCATTTGCCCAATCCTTATTTTTAAGGAATTATTTTCTTCAGTAAGCTTTTGTGCCTCTTTTCCCATTTGGCCAAATTCCTTTTTAAGGAGTTGAATTAGTTGAATTTTGTGCTTATTTTACTATTTTGTCAGTTCTGATTTTTAATTGGATATTTTCTTTGGATTTTTTGTGCCTCTTTTATCAAGCTATTGATTCTCTTTTCATAATCTTCTTGCATCACTTTCATTTATTTTTCTAATTTTTCCTCTACCTCTCTGATTTTTAAAATTTTTTTGAAATTTTTCCAGAAATTCTTGTTGAACTTGTGTCCAATTCATTTTTTTCTCTGATGCTTTGCTTGTAGCTATTTTGGAAACATTGTCTTCTGAGTTTGTGTCTTGATCTTCCTTTTCATAGATTTTTATGGTCAGGTTCTTTTTTTTTGTTGGCTCATTTTTTTCCAGCCTACTTCTTGGACTTTGAACTTTATGTTAAAGTTGGACTCTGCTCTCATGGTAGGGAGGCATTGTACAACATTCAGGGTTTTTTTCCTGCTTTTTTTCAGAGCTAGTTCTGGGAGTCTGTAAGTTTTCAGTGCTTCTAAGGTAGTATGATCCAAGGAGAGGTGTGGTTATTATTCTCCTAGCCTATGTTCTTGTCTTTACTCAGGAAGAGACCTTGTTCCCCTGTAGCCATCAGTGATATCACTCTTTTGGGCCCTGAAACTGTTTCTGGGGCCCCTTCTTTTCTATAACAGATATAATTGATATTACATTTCTTGCCTTCTAAATGGGCAGTAGAGGGTGGGTGGGAGAGAGAATTTGAAGCTCAAAAAAATTATATTTCCCCCTTGGAAATGAGACCATGGCCCCTACTCCCCTGTGAACAACTACAACTGCTATTATGACCAGGGCATCTGCTCTCCTGTGACTGTAATACTAGTGCTCCTCTTCTCCCAGGAACTGTGATCTGGAACCACGTATAGGCAATGCAAGAGGATCTGACACCCAGTTCCAGTGAAGGGCCCTGAGTAATTTCTTTCTGACCAGTTGCCCAACTCCCAGCTCCTGAGGCTGTTACTTCCCCTGGTACAGCTGCCACCAAGGCTTGTCACTGGGGACATGTGCTGAAGTCTGGGCTGGCCTCCTGTGTCATGGACCTTTCCTGCTGACCTCATTTGTCTTGACTGGAAAAATGTCCCATTCTAATCTTTTGTTAGCTCTGCTGCTGCAGAATTTGATTTGAGGTGTTATTTTAAAGTGGTTTGGAGAGGAACAATGGGAGAGTTCAGCTGAGTGACTGCTTGTACTCTACCATCTTGGATCTACTCCCTGAACCACTTCTTTATTTTAGGATCATAGATATGGACCTCAGAGGCCTTCTAGTCCAACCCTGCTTTTTTGCCAATAAGGAAACTTAAGACCCAGAGAAGCTAAATGATTTGCCCAGGATCCCAAAGGCCACAGCTGCTATTCAAATGCAGATTTCCTGACTCCAGATGCAGGGTCCTTTCCATCAAACCATTTTACCAGACAACTCTGCTCACCTCATAAATCTTCAAGATGAAAATGTATATAAAGTATAAATAGGCATGAAACACAAGGTACAATTATTAATTACTCTTGGAGATTTTTTAAACAGGGGAAAGACATGATCAGAATTGGGAAGTACAGTGAAAGATAGATTAGGCCCAGGAGACATTAGAAACAAAGTAAATCATCTTGGAGGCTTTATGTTAATCCAGACCGTGATAGAACCTTACCTGGGTATAAGAAGGATTGATGCTGGATCCAGCGGCTCCATGAAACAAGTAGATGGCTCCATGGTTTTCTTCCTCCCCTGGTGCCCCCACGGCCACGTCTGTTAGCATATCCCCATTTATGTCCCCTAGCACAGCCAAAGCTGCCCCAAAACGGCCAAAGAGGTGTCCTTGCTGTCCCTTAAGAATGCTGTTACACTGCCACTTGACATTCTGAAAAATGAAGGTTGTGATAGGTTTGAAAATCTAAGCAACCATTCCAATTTTGTATTAAATTTTCATCCTAGAAAATCATAGAATCCCAGAACCAGAAGGAATACCAGAGGCTGCTTAGTCTGACCTAGATCTAGGATCTTCAACACATTCAACAAGTGTTCATACAGCTTTTGCTTGGACATCAATCATAAGCAGGTACCCACCACTGCCAGAGGTAGCTCCTTCCACACATACAGTTCTAATTGTTAGATAACCTCCCAGAATCTTCTCTCCATTTTCCCTAATTTTGCCCTCTGATGCTAAGCAGAACAAAACCCAACTCCTTTTCCACATGATGGACCTTAAAGACTTGAAAATAGCTAGCACATTGTCCCTCCCTCCCCTTCCCTCTCCTCTTCTCTAGTCTAAACATTCATTCAACTCCTCGGTATGATTATGAGCCTTTTTCATTCTGGTTACTGAATTTCTCCAATTCATCAATTTCCTTTCTAAAATACTGAACAAAATACTCTAGATATGGCCCGGCTGGAGCATAATGTAATGGAATATAATTTCCTTTATTTTTGACCCTATTCTTTTCTTAATACAGTCTAAGCTCATATTAGTTTTACATATTTTATTTTTTGGCTCTTTATTATACACATATCAAGTTTGCAATTCACTAAAACTCTTAGACTTCCTCCATTTTGTACTCTTGAAGTTGGTGTGTGTGTGTGTGTGTGTGTGTGTGTGTATGTATGTGTGTGTGTGTGTGTGTGTGTGTGTGTGTACCACCATATTTAAGCCTATTAACTTCCATTGTGTTAGTTTTGTCCCAGTGTTTTAGCCTATGGAGGTCTTTTGGGATCTCAGTTCTGCCATCCAACACGAGTCAGTTCATAATTCAATCCAATGCTCCAAACTATCTGGAAATTTTTGTATATCAACTTTGTTTTCTAGGGTTATTAACTATCCTTCCCCTCTTTATGTCATCTGTCACTCTGATGAGCATGTTTATGTTATTGTGTGCTATCTCTCCCAGCTACGGGTCATCTGTCATTTTCATGAACATTACCTCTATGCCTTTTTATAGCTAGAGAGCAAGGCCTGAAATCAGGAGAACTTGAGTTCAAATCCAGCCTCAGACACTTACTAGCTGTGTCACCTGGGGTAAGTCGCTGAACTTCTGACTACCTCAGCTCTTTACCTATAAAATGGGAATAATAGCATCTACCTCCCAGAGCTGTTGTGAAGAGAAAATGAGGTATTTGTAAAGCGCTTAGCGCAGCATCTAGTGCATAATAGGCACTATATAAATGCTATCTATTATTAGTAAGTCACAGATAAAAATGATAAGCAGTACAGAGCTACAGACACCTCCCTGAGGTGCTCAGAGGGCTCATTTCAGATTGTCATTGACTCATTCATTAATGATTACTCTGGTTCCAGCAATTCAACCAATTTCAAATTTAGTGAATTGAATTATACCATTGTCATCCAACCCACATGTTTCCATTATATTCCATGAGAATGGCATGAGACACTTTGTTGGACGCTTTGCTGAAGTCAAAGTAAATAGCAGCCCCTTGATCCAAGCGTCTAGTAGCACTGTTCATAGAAGAAAATGGGATTTTTCTGTGATGAAACCGTGTGAATTCTTTGTGGTCACCACTTCCTTTTCTGGAAAGTTCCTATTCATCCCTTTATTAATTCACTCTAGAATTGACAGTAATTGAAATTAGATTCAATGCTCTATAATTTGCAGACTTCCCTCTCCCTTTTCAAAACTAGGGATATTTGTTCTCTTCCAGTCTATGGAGCTTCTCTTATTATTTTTCATCATCTTTCAAAGAATGTTAATAGTAAAGTCAACCCAGTAGGAGGGTTGAAAAGAAAGAAAAATAGAAAGTTCATGAACAAAAAGGATTTATGAATTGAATATGCATTTTAAAAATTTACAAATCCAACAAATAAACAAGCCTAAAATAAACATGAAAGGAGATACTAAACATTAGAAGAGAAACAGATTGGTTGGAAACAAAAACCATTGAAATGATAGATAAAATCAAAACCTAGTTCTTTGAAATTGATAAACATTTAGCTAATCTGATTAAAAAGAAAGAAGAAAATCAAATCAATAAAATAGAAAATGAGCAAGGTGAAATCACAACAAAAGCAGGAGAAATTATAAAAGAATAATCGGAACCTATCATGCAGTTATATTCTACCAAAACTGTTAACAAAAACTGAACCCACAAAAGAAAGAAGAATGCCTTAAAAAATATGAAATACCATAGAGCACTGGCTCTGGAGTCAGGAGGACCTGAGTTCAAATCCAACCTCAGACACTTAACACAAAAACTAGCTGTGTGACCTTGGGCAAATCACTTAACCCCAATTGCCCTACCTTCCCTCCTCCAAAAAAGCAAAAAAATAAAAATGAAATACCTAAACTAGCAGAAGACCATATAGAGTTTGTAAATAATCCACTCTCAGAAAAGGAACTAGATCTAGCTATGAGGGAACTACCAAAGAAATCTTAGCTAACTTTGCTTTGTATTAACACCTAATTCTTACACTGAAGTGAAACCTGCCTGAGCCTGGTGGCTCAAACTCATTCATATCAGCTAAGTATTGTTCTGTTACTTTCTTCCTTGTCCTGGGTTTTTAACTCTCTATTAAACATTTTTGATATACCTTCTCCAGGACAAAGATTATTTTCCTTGGCTGTGAAAGGCAAAAGTCAAATATGAGTCAAATGGTTTTCCCCTTCTCTCTGCAGCCTAATATTGCCAACCCATCTATCACAAACTGTGCTCCTTTCTTTGGTACTTCTCTTTTTCCCAATGCATTTGTGTATGTATGTATATGCATGCATGCATGCATGTATGAATATAGGTATATGCATGTATATACATGTGTGTGTATATATGACAACACAAGTTAGGGAGGAGATATATACACATACATAAACACACACAAATATGTACACATACATATATACATATGAGTGTGTGTATGTGTATGTGTATATATATATATATAGACACACATACATATAATTCACTTCAGTCTCTTTAGAGACCTCTTCAGACTACTTTCCTAGCTATACTCCCATCCCCAACCCTTAACTTCCTTACCTGCCAAGGTAATGAGCAGATGGACACCTGGCCTCCATGATTCTGTTCATAGTAATGGGGAGCTCCAATGAGGATCAGGTTGGTGTTGCCATTTCTGTTAAGATCCACAGGGCAGACCGTTGCTCCAAAATAGGAGCCAATCTGAGAAGACAGAGGCTGAAATCACATTTTTCTCCCACCATAGAGGAAAGAAGCGAATATAATCCCTGTATCTCACAGGTACAAGAGTCTTCTTTAGAACCTCTCTCAATACTTGGAGTGCTCTCTCTCATACACTGTTTCTTTTTTTCACAAAACTGCCTTTCTTCTTTAAAATTTCAGGTTCTTAGTTTTTTACCTGTGTCCCTTTGAGCTCAGCCTTCTGCACCCAGGTTCTATAACTATTCACAAAGATCACCACCTTCCCAATGTGTTGGTATCGTGGGGCTCCCAGAACAAGGCTTTGAAGCCCATTCCAAGTGAATGCCTCAGTAGAATAACCTGAAAAGACAAAACCCTAATAGATCTCAATCTTTGCCTTTTGTCTCTCACCTTCTGCCTGCCTGACATTCTTCCCCAAACCAATCTCTTCCCAGACATAAGAGACTTCCCCCCCCCACTCCCATACCCTTTGTTTCCTTCGTCTTCCCAGCCCCTCCCTACGTACCCAGGTAAGCATCATTCATGTCCTTATCTACATTGGATGTCTTGATAAAGATGGCACTTCCAGATGGGGCGTACAAGAAGACACCGCCTGACCAGTCAAAGGTCCCCACGGCTCCGAGGACTGGCCCTTCCTGGGAGAAAACTTTTCAAAGCTGGGGATATTTGGAGAATGGGGCATCCCAAACAGAAGCGCCTGCCACCGATCTGACAGCTTTCTTTTGAGCTTTGATCTTTCTTTCCTCTTTTCCCTTCTCCCTCCCCTCTAACCTGTGTCACCCTGCCCTAGTGAGAGATCCACTCACAGATGTAAATGCAGCACTGAAGCCCTCCTGAGACATTTCATACTGGAAGGAGATAGTGTCCCTAGACTTGGTACCTGTGAAGAATAAAGATACTCCCATTTTTGGTTGAAAGAAGGAATTTGGATAGTCAAGGGAGAAGGGCATGAACTTTGGGAGTGTTCAGAGTATAATAGCTAGGACACGGAATGCAGTACATTTATATATTTTATAGGGACATCTACTCCATTCTAGGAACTGTACTAGGCACTTTACAAATATCTCATTTAATTCTTACAACAAACCTGGGAAACAGGTACTATTATGATCTCCATTTAATAGCTGAGGAAATCAAGACAAACAGGTTAAACGACTTGCCCAGGGTTGCACAGGTAGTAAACGTCTGAGGCTGGATTTGAATTCAGACCTTCCTGGCTCCAGAATTATCCCTCTATTTGCTGTGTCACCTAGTTGCCTAGGGAGGAAACTTGAACTAGAGATAGGTTTCCTTATTATGGGAGATAGGTTTTGGGAGTGAAACAATTTAAGGACTCAGGACTGGGGCTCTGACTTACCCTCAATGGCAAAGATCTTCTCTTTCAGCTGGTTTTGAATGTTACTGAGTGCTCCAAAGTTGTCAACCCAGAATACATAATCTTTGGAAGGTTTTGATGCTATTTCATTTAGTTCTTGTTTGGAGTCCCAATTATCAAAGGCTTTCCCCACCTTTAACAAGGAAAAGGAGGGTTAGAGGTACATGGAAAATGTCCTTACCCCAGAAAATTCTAAGGGGAAAGAAGCTCATTGCCTTCCAAGTCAGAACAAGGTTTACGTCTCGAGAGCAAGAGGGTTGGTGAAAGATGAAGGGGAAGTTGTGCTTGATGGAGAATATTTCCATTGGAGCATATGCAGAGAGGAAGAAGCTGCCCTCCTTTTTTAGGGGAAATAACTATGAGAAAGAAGCTACTTATAACTGGATAGAAAAGAAATTGGGGAGAAGATTTTGAGACCCCTCTGTACCCCAATTGCATATCGGATTATTCCTGCATTCTCTGCCATGGGGATGACGTTTCTGTATTCCAGGGAGTCTTGATATTTCTCTCCATCTGTGATGACGATGAGGATCTTAGTAGCATTTTCTCGTGCTCCATTTGATTTTTGAAAGAGTTCGGTTCTGTCCAGGGAAGAAAGAGGATCAAGGTGTCACGGGATTCCTTCCCACTGAGACTGATCCTGGGAAATGAAACTCATTAGGTCCAAAAACATAGCTGGCCCCAGGGAAAGAATGAGCAAGAAGGGGCTGTTCCAGGGAGGGAAGAGACAGAATCCAAGTATATATAGTCCAACTTTGAAACATAACCAAAACTGGGAGGAAAGAGCCAGTAATATAATATTTGTATACTTGAGGCTGAATTATTCAACTCCTTCTAAATGGAATGAAAGAGATCTGGTCCTGAGCAAGGATTTGGTCCTTATTATATATGCTATAGTTCAGGAAGGATGCCAGAAATACTCTTAGGAAAGTGGTCTTTTTAGCCTTTCCTCCCCTCTTTCCCAGCACTGCTCCTTCCTATTAAAACATGGGCGTCCCTCACTCCAACATGCTCCCTTGAACTTCTCAGCACAGAGCAAGGCAACCATGCTAGAACAGTTAGGCTTGATATGTCAGAACAAGGGTACTTACACCACTTTTTTGATGGCTGTGGCAGTTTTTGTCACTCCCCTCAGTTGAGAAATATAATCCACCAGCTTTCCAGGATCATAATTCTTCTTGAATGTGTCAAAGGTGAAATGTATCCTGAATTGGGTTGCAAACTGCATCAGGGAAAACTGTGGGGAAAAAGCCCCTGAGATCACTCTTTGAAATTCCGTTAAGGAATCCAGCAATACTACTTCTAGGACTATATCCCAAAGAGATCTTAAAAATGGGAAAAGGACCCACATGTACAGAAATAGTTTTAGCAGCTTTTTTTTGTTGTTGAGGACCACAGGTAAGTGGGATGCAGACGCTGACAGTTGAATAAGCCCTCTCTGATGTTTGGCCTGCTAATAGGCCTGGATTGGGTCCCTATCCCCCAGGAAGATGCTCAAGCATACAGGTGTGAGGATTATATCCTCGAGATATGCTTGGCAAATACACCCAGGGCCTGGGACAAAGAAATGCACAATGTTCACAGGGGAAAGCAGTTAAGAAGCATCCTATAAAAGCCTGGACACAGGGTAATAAAGTTGGCTCTCTACTTTCACCATTCCCAGAGTTCCCATCTCTTTTTATGCACTGGCATCCTCTGGGTCAGTGATTCTTTCTCAGCTCTGTCTGGGGATGACAGGGCTCCCGCACTCTCTCAGTCCTGCTGTGGGATGGCAGGGCTCCCCAAAATTGGCTCTCCACATTTTTGCAGTGGCCAAGAACTGGAAATTGAGAGGATGCCCATCAATTGGGGAATGGCTGAACAAGTTGTGGCATATGATCATGATGTCATACCATTGTGTTATGAGAAATGATGGACAGACAGACTTCAGAAAAACCTGGAAAGACTTATATGAACTGATGCTGAGTGAAGTGAGCAGAATCAGGAGAATATTGTACATAGTAACAGCCACAGCGTGCAATGACTGATTTTGATAGACTTAGCCCTTCTTGGCAATGCAAAGACCTGGAATAATTCCAAAAGACTCATGATGGAAAAGGCCATCCACATCCAGAGAAAGAACTATGGAGTCTGAATGCAGAGAGAAACAGACTATTTTCTTTTTTTGTTTTGTTTTGGTTTTTTCTTTCTCATGGTTCTTCTCATTCATTCTAATTCTTCTATGTAACATGACTAATGTGAAAATGTTTAATAGGAATGTCTATGTAGAGCCCATATCAGATTGCATGCTGTCTTGGGGAAGGGGGAGAAAATTTAAAACTTAGAGAAGTAAATGTTGAAAATGAAAAAGTAAATAAATTCACTTAAAAAAATTCCCTTAAGGAAGGGAATTATGAAACTGGGAGAGAGAGAGACAGAGAGAGAGAGACAGAGAGAGGGAGAGAGAGAGAGGGAGAGAGAGAGAGGGAGTGAGAGAGAAGGAGGGAGAGAGAGAGAGAGAGAGAAAGAGAGAGAGAGAGAGAGAGAGAG
>CM053599.1:182820280-182888866 GCA_028646575.1 Pseudocheirus occidentalis
TCTCTCTCTCTCTCTCTCTCTCTCTCTCTCTCTCTCTCTCTCTCTCTCTCTCTCTCTCTCTCTCTCTCTCTCTCTCTCTCTCTCTCTCTCTTTCTCTCTCCTGTCTTCCTCCCCTCCTCTCTCCCCAGAAGATTCCATGTGTCTCAGAAAGGAGACCCCCCAGTCATTCTGACTTCCAGACCCAGATTCAGACAAGCCGGGTGCTGGTGAGAATTAATTCTAGGATCTGTCCCCCAAACCACCTACCTATAGTGGAGGTTGGGGGTGGGGGGAATAATGAAACAATTGGATTTCTCAGTTTCAGAGTTGGAGTCATATTACTGCTATCTACCCTCAAACTGATCATCCCCAGCTTTGTTTGTTTCCTCCCTTCCAGGACTGTTCCATAGCAGTTTGCCTCAAAATTAGATGTGATATCTCCTCTTTTGGTGTCCAAGATGAACTTGACTTCACTCTCAAAGGCAACCTCAGTTTTGACTGGGTCAGCCAAGTAAGTAGGGATTGGACATGAAAATTTTATCCAAAGCTAGTTGTTCTTCCTACCTCAGAGCTAGGCACATTTTCTGTGATTTGTGGCTTCCCCCAGAACTAAGAATTCCAACCTCTCTTTGGCAGACACTGCAGAAGAAGTTGCTGGTCAGAAGCTCAGCTGAAATAATTTTTAATGAATTGGTATATTCCCAATTTCAAGGACAGGAGGCCTTTTTGAAATCCTTGGTATGTGTAGGTCAGGCAATGGTGAACTCCACTCTTGGTATAAGATTCAGTAGTGCTGCCATGATGGATGTAACTGTCTAACCTGCCAGTTGGGATTGGGAGTGTGGCCTGGAGAATTTCCCCTACTTGGAGCAGATATTAGGGGTGGTGGGAAGGGAAAAGTTAGAAGCATAGGGCTCAATGTCTGAGGTGGCAATGAGGTTTGTCAGCAAGATGTCTGATCTCTTGATTGGTTCTTCCATGAAATTAGACAGAGACAATCCTGGAGCAATATGAAATTCACAACCCCATCCCTCTTATTGCTGGCAGCACAGTGGGGGGACTTCTGTTGCTGGTGCTCATAACAGCTGGACTCTTCAAGGTAAGTTATCCACTGCATCCCGTCCTTTTCTGATAAGGATCCCTGTTCCCCCTTTCCCATCTATCCCTTCTTTCCAGCTTCATTTTCCTTTGCCTCTTCTTTCCCCATTGCCACTTATTCTCTACTTCCCAACATTTCTGCAATAAAGATTTTCTTCCTTTTATTTTCCATGATGTCCAGATTATTGACTGTCTCTATGTGTCTCTCCCCCTCCCCCAGCTTGGCTTCTTCAAACGTCACTATAAAGAAATGATAGCGGAAAATATCCAGAGTACCCACTTCAGCAATGAGGTTTCCAACTCCTTGACAAATGATTTGTCTGCCCCAAAGTAACTGCTTCTCCTGTCAATTAATCTTCCTATATGAGGGCAATGTATACAACTGAAGTCTCATTTGGATAGACCCAGAAAGGATGTCAAATATGCAGGGTAATTTTGTTTTCCTGTCATGTGCTATCCTTTTACCCAATGAGTAGTAGAAATTTTGCATTTTCCTATATGTCTATCCGTTTTTACAAAGGAAGAAATGCGTAAGTGAAACTCCGTGTGTACAAATAGCTGCCAACTTCCATGTTTGCTGATGCCACATTACTACCTGCCATATTAAATGAGAATGTGAAATGTATGCTTTCCATTGTGTTTTCTTTTCATCTGCCAAGTATTTTATGGTAGGAGTGTACAACTTTGCTTGTGTGACTGGAAATATGTAAGAAACTCTAATTTACTAAAAAGTCTCTTTCACACAAACTATGCTGCTCTTACACCATTAAGACTGGAAATGACAGCGAAGAGGAGTTAGTATCATCTGCTTTGCCCTAAGCACGCCCGACCTTTCCATCTGACTTGCAGCTGAAACCTTCTATATGGTCATCTCCTCCTTTAGATTGTGGGTGCTTTAACAGCAGAGACTGTCTTACTTTTCTATTTGTATCTGCAATGCTTATAACAGAGCTTAGAACATTGTGTTTAACAAATGCTTCATTCATTCATGTAAGAGACAATAGAATGTTGGGGAGCTAAAACTTAATCCATTCAGGAAGGACTTCACTGTCATGGCTAGAGTGAGACTGTGAGACAGAGACAAAGGACAAAAAAAAACCTTCTGTCTTGAGAGAATAAATTAATGGTCAAAAATTAATAGTCTATAAAAACATTTTTGAGATGTCTGTTAAATTCTTATCATGTAATAAACATAGACTGTAGGGGCATCTAGGTGGCACAGTGAACAGAGCACTGGCCCTGGAGTCAGGAGGACCTGAGTTCAAATTCGATCTCAGACACTGAACTGTGGGCAAATCATTTAACCTCAACTGCCCTGCCTTCACCCCTCCAAAAAGCATAAATGAATGAATGAATGAATGAAAAACAACCAAACAAAAAAACCCATAGATTGTAGAGAAGCTATCCTGAAGAGAATTCTTGAAAGATTCTGAATGATGAAATTATAGTTCTGGTAAACTGTATTTTGAACAAGTTAGTAGTTACAATTGAAGATTAGAGGTTACTCCAGCTGGGATTTTTCTCACAACTGATATACTGTTGAAATATTTAAGTATGTTTTTGTATTGTTTGTTACAATGTTAAGTTGTATCATCAGTAACATTAGTTCTTTATTTTAGGCCTGTGAGACTACACACAGGGGTGGGCAATCACATGTGACCTTCTAGGTCAGTGGTTCTCAACCTGTGGATCATGACCTCTTTGGGGTCAAATGACCCTTTCACAGGGGTCACCTAAGACTACTGGAAAACACACATTTCCAATGGTCTTAGGAACCAAGACACCGTTCCTCTATCCGCTCCAAGCTGGTCTGCCCACATGCAGATATGCCCACAAAGGAGTATTAAAGGGTCATGGCATTAGGAAGGTTGAGAATCAGTGTTCTAGGTCCTTGGGTGGGGCCTCTTGAAGAAGTCCAAGTTTTACAAAACAAATCTTTTTATTAACTGGATTTGTTCTATAACGTTTGGATTCAGTCAAAGGGCCGAACTTGAGAACCTAGAAGGCCATACATGGCCTGTAGGCCTCAGGTTTCTGGCCCCTAGGAGGGATTGACATTGAGAAAGAAGAGCAAAAACTCACGAGGCAAAAATCTATCTCTAGTTGGTTTATAAATTGGGGGTCCAGCACTATTTAATTAATGAGACCTCATTTCTATGAATTTATGAGGTAACATCAGAACACATCCCTCAATTCCCTTAGAACTCAGGATGAAAATTAATAAGAAAATGAGCCAAGAAGCAGATGGAGAGAGGTTGGGGTAATTATCAACCAGTGTGGTTGGCCCATATGGCCCTTGCACCTAACTACCCATGGAAATGGGAGTTTTCTCTACCTACTTAGAGAAAATAGGGATTTTTTTTTCTCTTTTTGTGTTGGACAGCAGATGAAGTAAAGGCAACTAATTCTGCCTCTAAGGGGAAAAGGGAGAGAATAGTACACCCCCTAGTTAGTGGCCAATGAGACCCATTGGAACAATCAGAGTTGGTCCCAGACACTGGTCTGGGAAAACAGGTCACTTTTCTGTGGCTCTAGATAAGGAAAACCTCTCAGCATCTGAGATTATAAATTACAGTCTATTTGCATCAGTGGAGGGAAGTTCTATACTATGAGTTCCCTATACCAGATGAAAAGTGAGGAGTGTGAGAGTGGAGAAAATGTACTGGCTCTGAAGTCACAGGACTCCCCACCCTCAATGAGATTTGGTATCAAATCTCTCCTCTCATTCTGCCTGTTGTAACCTTTCCTGGGCCGTTTATCCTTAACTAAAAAAATCAGAGAATTTAACTACATGACTTCTGGGGTCTCTTCCAGATTCTATATAATCACAGGACCTGGATCCCCAAAGTCATACAAATGTTAATATGACCTACTTGCACTCACAGCATTGAGGAAACGTTTCCTAAACTTCCGTCTCTCTAGGACCAAACAGCATCATTTTAAAGTCGTTTGGAGAGGCCGGGTGACCTGACCCGACCTAAGGCAAGCCAGCTAGTGCCCCTAAATACTAAGTACAGTAAAGTGAAAGTCAGTGCTCTGAGTTACTGGGATTGGAGTGAAGGATGCCTCCGGAAGCAGGGAGGGGAGGGAAGGTTGGAGGGGGTACTCTTAGGGCACAAGGTCCAAAGCTCTGCCTCAGCTTCCTGAACTTGGGTCTCGAGTTGCTCGCCTCCCTCAGCTACCCCCAGCTTCACCTCCATCTCCGCCCCCCAGCCCGCCCCTCACCTCCAAACTGGACATGCGCGTTGAAAATTTTTTAAAAACCGTTCACTTGTCGGTTCTCATTGGGGGCCACAGTTGGCCAGTCTTTATTAAGTTTCAAGGGCGCCCGGCCTCAAGGGTGTTCATAGCCCGTGGGCAGAGGGTTCATGCGGGGATTGTGGAACAAGGTGTGGTTGCCGTCACCCCAGGAAAAAGGCTGTGGAGAAAAAGTAAAAAAAAAAAGAACCAGAATTTGGAACTCAACTTTTAAAAATGAAGATGATAAACGAACAGATAAGTGTGGGTTTCTTAAAGCCTGGGTAGCTCCGTCCTCGGTTCTCGCTAGCCTAAGTCCCAGGTCCTGCCTCCTACCGCGGCTGCCACCTCCCCCGACCTCCCGGCCTCAAGGTCACCAGCCGCCCCTCCCCCCTCCTCCGTGCCCGCTCTCGCCTTACCCAGGTGCTCCTGCCTACCTTGGTACGGATGCGGAGGTGGTGATAGGCTATGAACTCAGGCCGTTCGTGGTGACCTGAGTGGAGCCAGGAGTTGAGGGTGCAAACAGCCACTGCCGGGAGAGCGAGCACGAAGGTCAGCACACGCCAGGTTTTCGCTGATCAGAAAAGCGAGGGAGTAGAGCAGAAGTGAGGGCCAGAGGAGGAGACGGAGTAGAGGCCACGAAAAGCAGCATTCGATTTAAATATAAACGGAAAACACTACGGAGAGTTCACTCCGGAGGAGTGCCGAGTTGGGTGCCTGGGTACTGGGAGTGGAGTGGAGATTGGGAGGTCGGATAGGGAAAGGGAGAATAAAAGGCAGGATGCTAACGTTTGCCCCTTACGACTCACCCCCTGCCCCTCCATGCTCTTCCTTGGCCGAAGTAGCCAGTCCCCTGCTCAAGGACCTCAAACGCAGAGCCATCATTTTTGCTACTGAGAAAAACTGAGACCACTGCCCTCTGACTCTCCTTCACTGAGTTCCACATACCCCTTCTTCCTGGGCCAATCACCTGTTACGTCTCAGACATGGGGTAGCTATTTTTAGATAAGTGTCTATATTTATGGGTTTGTGCTGGCTCTCCTTGGAAAGAAGAGGCAAAAAGTCCCTCCTTGCTGCTTGTCCCCCCCCCCCCTCGGCCCCCATCACAACTATGCTGTAGCACTTACTTTGGAGTGAGGACATTCCAACCCTAAGAAAATTTTAGCAAATGTCCTCTGTTCCTTTTTTGCCGGAAGGATAATGTTTACTATCCTATTTGTTTCTATTTAAGGCAGTGGTTCTCAACCTTCCTAATGCCACGACCCTTTAATACAGTTCCTCATGTTGTGCTGACCCCCAACCATAAAATTATTTTCGTTGCTACTTCATAACTGTAATTTTGCTACTGTTATGAATCGTAATGTAAATATCTGATACGCAGGATGTATTTAAATGGAATATAACCCACAGGTCAAGAACCGCTAATTTAAGGGGTGTGAAGGTTTTGGAACAGGGCTAGGTAAATAAGAGGAACTGATACCAGCAAATAATGAAGGAGATGTTGAAAAAAGTGCAACATCGTGCAACTCAAAGAGGAAGTATGAAGAATAATAAGTGAACCAGACTGGTTGGTTTAGGACATATACTTAAGAGTTCATAGACTCTGAAAGGAAATTTTAGAGACCATCCAGTTCAACTACCCACTTAATGAAAGAATCATTTATACAAACTTCACAAGTGTTAATCCAGTCTCTGCTTGAATATCCCCAGTTATGGGAAAGAATCTCATTACCACACAAGTCAATCCATTCCATTTTTTTTTTTTACATATAAGATCTTTTTCTCTTTCATTAGTCTCTTTGGGGTGTAAATAAACCTAGCAGTAGTATAGCTAGGTCAAAGCACTATTTAGTAACTTTTTTGTGTATAATTCAAATATGCTTTCCAGAATGGTTGGGCCCATTCATAGTTCCACCGACAGTACATCAGACCTTGCTTTGTTTTCCCACAGGTCTTCCAACATTTGTCATTTCCACTTTCTGTGTCATTTGCCAACCTGAAGGTTCTGAGGAAGAATCTCAGAATTGGGTCTAATATACATTTTTTTTAATTAGTAGTGATTAGAGATGGTCTGGCTTTCTTACCTTGAGAACTGCCCATTTATATCCTTAGACCATTTTTGCCAATTAGGGAATGGTTATTTTTCTTATAAATTTGGATCAATTCCTTATATATCTTGAAAATTAGACCTTTGTCAGAGAAACTTGCTACAAAGATCTTTTCCCCAGTTAATTGTTTCCCTTTTAATTTTAGTTTTATTGAATTTGTTTATGTAAAAACTTAAATTTTATGTAATCAAAATTACGTTTTATTTTCTATGCTCATCTCTATTCCTTAATTGGTCATGAACTTTCTCTCTATCAGATGTGACTGGTAAATTTTTTCCTTATTTCTTTAACTTGTTCATGATATGATCTTTTATATTTAGTTCACATAACCACTTGAAGCTTATCTCGGCATAAGATGTGAGGTGTGGTTGGAAAGCTAATTTTTTTCCATACCACTCTCTGATTTTACCAGTGATTTTTATAGAACCAGTGAGTCCTTCTGGTAGATGGTGTCTTTGGGTTTATCAAATAATAATAAGCTTTGCTTCTATATGTTGTTTACCTAATTTGTTCCATTGTTCAATCTTTATTTTTTAACCAATACCAAATTGCTTTGAGAATTACTGTTTTGTAGCAGAGTTTGAGATCTGGTCCTATTAGGCCTCCTTCACTCCTCTTTTTTTAATCACTATTTCCCTTGAGGTTTTTGCCCTTTTTTGCCATTCTATGAATCTTTGTATTAGTTTGTCTATAACGTAATATTTAGTATTTTCAGAAATGTATACGGCACTTACTGGGGTCTGGGGAAAGGAAGGAGTTCGAGATTAAAAGAGATGTAACCTGTACTCTGAGATATTTTCAGAAATATGCAATCACTTCTGATCAGAAATTGCAGCTGCTCCGGATTCTTCCCAACCCCTATCAAACCTACTATTCATATTCTTTTCTACATTTCTGGATTATCAATGAAAAGCCTGTTATTGTCCTTTGTATAAAAATATAACACTATTTGATCATACTTATTAGAACTTGCAATTTTAAAAGTATTTCTAAAGAAACTGTTTTGATATGTTGTTGCTCAATTACACTTCTAACCGATGTAAGTCAGCTGGGCAGGGCTGTAGTTTATAGAGCTGGAACTGAGTTTGAAGCTATCTGGCTTTCTGTAAGATTAATCCCAAAATCATGGCCTTGTTTTCACAGTCCTGTAACCAAGTGAGGTAACTGAACTAGACTGTACACAAGGTGGCACTAAAGTATTGAATTATTCATTTCGGAGCATCTTCTACTTAAAGAAAGTGATGCTAATTATTGACAGTATCTAGGGCTCTGATTAAGAGGCTGACATGAAAAAGGATGGAGAATATTAGGTCTCAAAAATACTTTAGCAATGATCTAAAGGATGTAAGACAGAAAAATGATCAAGAAATTCAAAGGAAAACATTAGTAAGCTATTTCATTCAGCCCAAGACTTAACAAAAAGACAGAAGTCACAGTGCTGAAAGATAGGTGCTAACCAGGAAAACCAGCAGGAGCTCAGCTGAACAAGCTAATGGTCTATCAATGCATTGACCCAGGAAGCACCAAAAGGAAGCAAAACCACAGTAGCACCATGGTCTGAGACAGCCAGCCTCAGAACTGATTGGGAATACAGAAGCCTACTGGTGCTCAGAGTCCAGAGACAAAAGGGGAAGTGAAAACCAGCAGCAGGACTTCAGAAAATTGAGGATAAGACCAAATAGCACCTAACCACCCCGTCCAAGAATGCAGAAGTGGGTGCCATGGCATTGGCACAATGCTCTAAAACTGGAACTCAGGCTGCAGATGTGAATAAATATAAGAAGATACTGAACACTATGAATAAATTATTTGAGTTGAGTCACCTAAACAGAAAAGTCAGAAAAGAGTAACTCCATAAGAAGTATAAGAAAGGGAGGGAAATGGCTTGACCACAAAGATTTATAAGTGTCCCCAGTAAATAAAGTAAGAGACAATAAATTAAAAGAGCTCTGCAGAGAAAACCAAAAGGAGAACAAATAGTTTAGAACAGAAGATAGGAAACCTTACCCACATAGTGGACTCCTTAAAAATTAGAATTGACCAAAAAAACTCAATAACTCTGAGATAATAAGATATATTAAAACAAACTCAAAAGAATGAAAAAATAGAAGAAAATGACCTTAAATTGTACTCTCTAATACAACTGATGTGGGAAATTGGTCAAAAAGAGAGAGTTTAAGAATCATGGGACTCTCTGAAAACTAAATCATAAATAAAAACTGTCCAGATTTGTAAGAGCCAGAGGGCAAAGTAAAATTGTAAGAAAAAAAACCTACTGACTCCCTTTAAATAAAAACAAAAACAAAAAAACACCCAGGAATGAGGACTTCCATTATTTATCCAAAATCCAAAGCTTTCAGGTCAAAGGAAAAATACTGCAAGCAGCCAGAAAGTCAAGTATTAAGACATCCCAGGAAAAATCACTCAAGACTTGTCAGCAACTAACTATATATTCCTTAAAGCACAGAAAATCTTGGAATACAATATTTTAGAAGTCAAAAGATAAAGATTTATAATCAATAAGAATTTACCCTGCAAAACTGACTATAATTGTTGCAGGTGAGGATGAGAGCAGGAAGGAGTAGAAAACAGAACACATCTTTAATGGTATAGAGGACTTACAAACATTCTTAATAAAAAGACCAGAACTTTCATCTGGAAAAACAAAAGGTCCAGAATATCAAGGGAATTAATGAAAAGAAATGCTAGGAAAGGAGGCCTAACCACAACTGTATTATAAAGCAGCAATCATCAAAACTACTTGGTACTGGCTAAGAAATAGAGGAGCAGATCAGTGTAATAAGTTAGGCACACATGACACAGTAATCAATTATTACAGCCATCTACTGTTTGATAAACCCAAAGACCGTAGCTTCTGGGACAAGAACTCCCTATCTGACAAAAACTGCTGGGAAAACTGGAAAATAGTACGGCAGAAACTGGGTATAGACCAACATCTGACACCATATAGCAAAATAAAGTCCAAATGGGTACACTATTTAGGTATAAAGACTGATGCTATAAAAAATTTAAGGGAGCAAGGAATAGTTTATCTGTCAGATTTATGGAGAATAGAGGAATTTGTGATCAAACAAGAGACAGAGAACAGTACAAAATGCAAAATGGATAATTTTGATTACATTAAATTAAAAAGTTTCTGTACAAACAAAGCCAATGCAACCAAGATTAGGAGAGAAGCAGAAAACTGAGAAAGAATTTTTACAACTAGTGTCTCTGATAAAGGCCTCATTTCTAAAATATATAGAGAACTAAGTCAAATTTACAAGAAAACAAGCCATTCCCCAATTGATAAATGGCCAAAGATTATAAACAGGCAGTTTTCAGAGGAAGAAATTAAAGCTATCTATAGTCATATTTTTTTAATGCTCTAAATCACTATTGATTAGAGAGATGCAAATCAAAACAACTCTGAGGTACCACATCATACCTGTCAGATTGGCTAACATGACAAAACAGGAAAATGATAAATGTTGGAGATGTGGGAAAGCTGGAACACTAACTCATTGTTGGTAGAACTATGCGCTGATCCAACCATTCTGAAGAGCAATTTGAAACTATGCCCAAAGGGCTATAAAAATGTGCATACCCTTTGACCCAGCAATACTGCCACTAGGGCTGTATCCCCAAGAGATCATAAAAATGGGGAAAAGATCCAAGTGCATGAAAATATTTATAGCAGCTCTTTTTTGTGGTGACCAAGAATTGGAAATTGAGGGGATGCCCATCAATTGGGGAATGGTTGAACAAGTTATGGTATATGAATGTAATGTATTATTATTGTGCTATAAGAAATGATGAACAAGTAGACTTCAGAAAATCCTGGAAAGACTTATATGAACTGATGCTGAATAAAGTGAGCAGAACCAGGAGAAAATTGTTCACAGAAACAGCCACAATGTGCTAGGACTAATTTTGATAGACTTAGCCCTTCTCAGCAATACCAAGACCTAAAACAGTTTCAAAGGACTCATGATGAAAAAGGCCATCCACATCCCAGAGAAAGAACTATGGAGTCTGAGTGCAGAGTGAAGCAGACTATTTTCTTTTTGGTTTTGTTTTGCTTTTCTCTCTCTTGTTGTTTCTCCATTTCTTATAATTTATCTATGCAACATGACTAACATGGAAATATATTTAATAGGAATGTATGTTTAGAGCCCATATCAAATTGCATGCCACCTTAAGGAGGGAGCAGGGAAGAAGGGGGAGAAATTGTAAAACTTATGGAAGTGAATGTGAAAACTAAAAATAAACGAATTGGGGGGAGGGGGGAGGAAGACCAGAACTGAGTAGAAACTTTGAAATACAAACATAAGAGTAGAAAGTAAATACATTTGAACACTTAGAAGGAGTTACATGGTAATTAAGTGCTTGCATCCTAGTTTAAGGAAAAGAGACAAATGACCCTTCAAAATCCTAATGCCTTCTGGGATCATTGAGGGAACTAAAGAACTAAATAAAACAAACAGAAGAGCAGAGGGGGTAGTTTTGTTCTGTGTTGTGAGAACAAAATTGATCATTTAAATGAAATGGATAAATATTTACAAAAACAGAAGATTCCCAGATTATAGCAAAATGTAAAATAACCAGATTAGTAAGCATCCAGAAAGAAACAGTTTAAATACCAAAGAACTTTATGTTTGATATTTTTTTAAATCCATGGAAAATAAGTCAAAGAGAGATAATGCAAGAATTATTGGACTCCCTGAAAACCACACACACAAAAGGCCCAAACACTATCTTTCAAGCAATCATAAATGATTCATAAAACAATTTTAAATGAAAAGTGCCCATATCTATTAGAACCAGAGGGAAAAATATAGAAATAATTTTGCAATCACCTCCTGAAAGGAACCCCAAAAGGAAAGTCCAAGGAATAGATAAAATATAAAGCTCCAGTATCAAAAGAAAAAATGCTGCAAGCATCCAGAAAGATACAGTTCAAGTCCTAAAGAACCACAGTCAAGAGTGCTTTAGACCTAGCAGCTTCTACTAGAAATGGGAGGAGATCTTGGCATAAAATATTCCAAAAAGGAAAAGGGAGAGCCTCACAACCAAGAACCCTACAAAGCTGAGTTGAATCCTAGAGGGGAAAAAACAGACCTTATAGAGGACTTTCAAACTTCTCTGATGAAAAGATCTAAGTTGAATAGGAACTTGGAAATACAAACATTAAGAGTCCAGAGAAACCAATAAAGGTAAATTTATTTGAGCAATTGGAAGGAGCTGTATGATGATGCAGTGCTAATATTCTAATATAGGAGAAGAACCTTAATGCCTTCAAAAAAGGTTGAGAGAGTTAAATAAGAAAAAATAGTAGTTCTTAGGTGGATTTGTTCTGTTCTGAGGGCCTGAAGAAAGGAAATAGAAGGGGAAATAAGAAGACTATATTATTGTAGAAAGGAGGAATAAGTGTGTGTGAGGGGATGGGGATGTTGCTATTTATCATAATTCTGTTATTTAAGAAGAATATATTAATTCTGTTCAGGCATTTCCCTTGGTCAAAAATCCAATCAATCTTTTAGTATTACATCTCTCCCTATGCCTTACTACTGCAATCCTATTCTTCATCTTTACTACAACCTCCAATCCCTCTACCTCTCAGTACTCCCAGGCCATCACTCCTGCTCTGGCTCCACTTTCCAGACTTTCCAGTCTCAGAGCCTTGGTGAGCTATCTTCTATTCTTGAATCTCTAGCTGATTATGCTTTGCCAAATCCCAACCATGAAGTATTTCCACAATTCTCATTTACTCCTGTGCATTTGCTATGCTAGTCCAATGTCAAGAAGTGGACTGGAAAAGTGAACAATAAAAAAGAAGTTGATCAGAAAAGGCTACTATAGTGACAGGGAATAGAGAAGATAATGACTTGAAAACAAATAAAATACAAATAAAGTCTCAAAGAAAAATGCAGATTGGACATAAGCCCAACAAGAATTCCTAGAATAATTAGTAAAAACTATTTTTTAAAAGAGCAAAAAATGATTTTAAAATCAGATTAGAGTAGCAGAGGATAAATTGGGATGAAGAATTAGAGCTATGTAAAAAACTTATGAAAAGAGGGCGAACAGCTTGGTAAAAGGTACAAAAAATGCTGAAGAAAACTCCTTAAAAATGAGAATTGGTCAAATGGCAAGAGGTTCAAAACCTCACTGAAGAAAATAACTCCTTAAAAATCAGAATTGGTCAAGTGGAAGCTATGACTTCATGAGACACTGAGAAACAATAAAAACAACATCAAAAGACTGGGGGGAGGGAAGAAAATCTGATCTATCTTATAGGGAAAAAAAATGACCTGGAAAATAGATCAAGGAGAGCTCATTTAAGAATCATTGTACTATTAGATACCATATTTCAAGAAATTATAAAGGAAAACTCTCTAGATATCTTAGAACCAGAGGGCAAAGTAGAAATTAATGGAATCTACCACTCACCTCCTGAAAAAAAGAAAATCCCAAAATGAAAACTCCCAAAAATATTATAGCCAAAATCCAGGGCTCCCAAGTCAAGGAAAAAAATGCTGAAAGTAGATAGAAAGAATTCAAATACTGTGTAGCCACATTCGGAATTACATGAGCATTATCAGCTACCATTATAAAGAAGGGGAGGGCTTGGAATACGGAGAGCATTATCTTCAATGGGGATAAACTAGAAGATTTTTCATTAAGATCAGTGAAGAAACAAGGTTGTCTATTATTACCATTATTCATTATTGTGATAGAAATGCTACCTATAGAGATAAGACCAGAAAAAGAAATTGAAGGAATAAGCATAGGTTATGGGGAAATAAAACTATCACTTTTTAGCAGATGATATGATAGTATACTTGGAGAACCCTAGCAAGTCAACTAAAAAACTAGTGAAAACAATCAACAACTTCAGCAAAGTTGCAGAATGTAAAATAAACCCACACAAATCATCAGCAAGTCTATGTTACCAACAAAACCTAGCAAGAAGAAATAAAAAGAGAAATTCTATTTTAAATTACTGTAGATAATATAAAACACCTGGAAATCTCTAATTGCCAAGACAACTCTAGGATTTATATGAAGACAATTACAAAGGAATCAACACAAATAAAAAACAGATCTAAATAACCGGAGAAATACTTCATTGCTTTGGGGTGGGCCAAACCAATATAATGAAAATGGCAATACTATCTAAATAAATTTACTTATTCAGTTTCATACTAATCAACTACCCAGGAACTACTAGACAGCAACCGGAAAGCAATAGAGTGAGTGGTTGATTAATGGAAGTAAATGAGCACAGTAATCTAGTATTTGATAAACCCAAAGATCTCAGCTACTGGCACAAGAACTCATTATTTGACAAAAACTACTAGAAAATTAGAAAACAGTCTTGCAGGGTGGCTAGGTGGCGCAGTGAATAGAGCACCAGCCCTGGAGTCAGGAGTACCTGAGTTCAAATCCGGCCTCAGACACTTAACACACACACACACAC
This sequence comes from Pseudocheirus occidentalis, assembly GCA_028646575.1. NCBI lineage: Eukaryota > Metazoa > Chordata > Mammalia > Diprotodontia > Pseudocheiridae > Pseudocheirus > Pseudocheirus occidentalis. Next base: position 182,834,186 of record CM053599.1, read on the forward strand.
ACACACACACACACACACACACACACACACACACACAAAACCTAGCTGTGTGACCTTGGGCAAGTCACTTAACCCCAACTGCCCTCCAAAAAAAAAAAGCAACAAGAAAACAGTCTTGCAGAAACTAGACATGTCACTGTCTATTTCACATTGTACATCAAGATAAGTTCAAAATGGGTACATGATTTAGATATAAAGGATGATATCAGCAAATTAGTGGAATACAGATGAAATTACCTATGGAGAGAGGAAGAGTTCATGATCAAACAAAGAAATAGAAAGGTTCATGGGTAGTAAAATGAATAATTGTAATTACATAAAATTATGAGAGGGGTAGGCAGAGAATTGTGGCAGGTTTTTCTGATAAAGGTCTCATTTCTCAAATATATAGGGAGCTAAGCCAAATTCTTAAGAATAAGAGCCGTTCTCCAACTGATAGTCAAAGGATATGAACAGGTTATTTTCAGAAGAAGAAATCAAAGCTGTCATTAATCATATAAAAATACCCTCACTAATAATTATAAAAAATGCAAATTAAAGCAATTCTGAGATACCATCCTCTACCCATCAGATTGGCTAAGATGATAGAAAAGAAAAAGGACAAATACTAGAAGGGATGTGGGGAAATGGGTGGAGCTATGAACTAGTCCAACCATTCTGGAAAAAAATTTAGAACTATATCTAAATGTTATAAAACTGTGCATATACGTTCCCCAACAATAGCACTATGAAGTCTATATCCCAAAGAAATCAAAGGAAAAGGAAAAGGACCCATATGTACAAAAAGCAGCTCTTTTTTGCAGTGTTAAAAGAACTGGAAATTGAGGGGATGGCCATTAATTGGAGAATGACTGAATAAGTTGTGATATATGATTCTGATGGAATACCACTGTGCAATAAGAAATGACAAAGGAAATGGTTTTAGAAAAAATGTGGAAATACTTATATGAACTGATACAAAGTGAAGTGAGCAGAACCAGAACAATTTAAACAGCAACAATATTGTAAAGATAATCAACTGTGAAAAACTTAGTAACTCTGGTAAATAAAATTATCTACCACCATTCCAAAAGATTCATGAGTGAAAAATACTATCCACCTCCAGAGAGAGAATTGAAGAACTCAGAGTGAAGACTGAAACATATTTTTTTTTCTTTTTCTCTTTCTTTTTCTTCCTTCATTCCTTTCTTTCTTTGGAATATGAGTAGTGCAGAGATGTTTTATATGACTTCATATGTATAATTAATTATATTGTATTTCTTGCCTTCTCATTGTGGGAAGGGATATAGTTAAGGTAGAAAGAAAATTTGAAACAAAATAAAATTGAATATTAAAAAATAAACATGATATTTTATTTTATTGATTCTTTTAAAGCCAAAGGAAAAATCAAAATGACTCCACAGAACACATCTGTATCACCATTACATATAACCTCCAACCACCATTTCTCTAATTCACTTTAAATACTAAGGTTTAAGGAGAAGAGACTATGGAAATAAAGGGAACTCTGAGGAATGATCAGTGGTACAGTCTTTCTAAATTAGTGGATGTTGAGAAGAGAAAAGGTAGTCATAATATTTTGTCACAGATAGTTCTACTTTAAGAACAACCAAAATGCTCCCCCTCCCCCCACCCCTTCCCAATGTTCTTGCTTTATTGGAGGTTTTTGCCATAAAAGGTTAGAGCCTAGCTGAACCACTTGCTGCACTATGGACAATGATAGTTCATTTCTAGTTCAGGAGTTCTTACTTTTTTTTTTTTTGCACCATGGACTCCTTTGGCAATCTGGCAAAGCCTATGAACTTTTCCCTCAGAATAAACTTTTAAATGCATATGATAAAATGCACAGCATTGCAAAAGAAACCAATTAAAATGAAACAGGGATCAAAAAAGTTTGTTTTCAGTTCATGCTTCCAATTAAGAACCTTACTTTTGAAATATTCCTCACACTTAGGGTAGGCAAAAGGCCACAGCTCCAAAGTACAGTCATGGAGTAGCTGGCCAGAGGTCCACACTATCTGAAAACCCATTCACACTCCCAACAAGGGCAAAGTTTATCAGGTGGGTCTTCTGGTACTAGATCAGGGAGAAACTCTGGATAACATAAAGCAGATATAGGGCTTCTCATTCATGTTAACGTGCTGGTGCCAAAACATATTGACAGTAGATAGGATTTCCTTCTGCATACAAGACAAGTGTAGAAGGTAGTTATTGCTTCTCCTGGTCTGATGGTACTGCTTTGAGTTTGAACCCTCTAACATCTCCTGGGGCAAAAGGGATGAGAGGGAAGGGGTAAGTGGAAGAGTGTTAAGAGACTAGAGATGAGTACTAGAGAAAAAAGGAGGATAAGTGCCGGGCCTGCCAGACTGTTAACTTCCCGAGTCACTTACCTCAGTCCACGTGGACAGTCTCAGTCGCCTCCATGACCCTTCGGGATACTCCCGGATTAGACAGACAGACTAGTCAGACACCTTGGTGGAGTAGTATAGGTCTCTTTATTCTATCCTATTGTGTTCCCTGTCCCCATGTGTGCCGTGTCTCCTTGTGCACTGTGTCCCGTGCTCTCCCATGCTTCTCTGCCTTATATAGACTGTCTGTCTTCCCCTCCTCACGTGCCTCAGTAACAGTATCCTGATAGGGGGGAGCGCTTCTCCACTTATTCGCGCATGCTCTATGCTACCCGTGACCTTTAATCCTCCAAGACCCCCGTACCTATGGGGCATGGGACAGTGAGTGCTTGGTAAACAGGAATTATGGTCATAGGGGCGGAGCAAACGCACCAATGCCTCTTAGACCCGCCTCCAGTCTTCCTGTTGGTGAGGACACACTGACCAAGTTCAGACCTCTAGTCATTCAAGGCTTAAAGTGGCCCTTACAGATAAGGAAGACATAATGAGGGAAAGAGTGGAACTGAGAGAAGGCTAAAGGATTCCACTCTGGTCCCAGAGTGGAATGGGAGGGGAGCTGAATCTGGGTGATAGAAAGTTACAGGGAGTATATTTGGAATGGGAGGTGAGGAAGAGGAATGAATAAGAATTGAACATTGGCTGGAATGAATAGGGGATATTTTACAGGATGGGAAAACATTAATAATAATACATTCAGTCATTTCAGTCTTATCTGACTCTTCAAGACCCATTTGGGATTTTCTTAACAAAGGTACTGGGGTGGCTTGCCATTTCTTTTTCCAGCTCATTTTACAGATGAGAAAACTGAGGCAAACAAAAGTTAATCAAATTGCACAGGATCACATAGCTAGAAAGTTTCTGAGGCTGGATTTGAACTCTTCTTGAGTCCAAGCCCAGATCTTTATCGACTGCAACACCTAGTTGTCCCACGCAGCATGGCAATTAAGGTTAACAAAAGAAACAGATGCTCTTTTCCCCGCCTCTACACTAATAAGACTTCTCCCTCATATGTTGGAAGTTCCAGAATAGGGAGGCTTTCTGGCTCCAGTTATTCCCAAAGTTGAAGAAAAAGGGCATGTGTCAGAACCCTCTGGTGATACACCTACTTGAACCTAATCCCCAAAATTCTTCTCACTCTCAGGATAGGTTTGACTGCACCCTCGTGTGCATTTCCTGATGTGAAAGCAGGACAACGACTACCAAGCTCTTGTCGCACTTGGGTATAGCAAGTGTAAGGCTTCAACCCTAAGCCACCAAGTTCTTACTATCTTCACAACAGTGATGGAATTCCTCTTCCATGTACATTCTCAGTACTCTATAAGTGATGCCCTGGGAATAAAACCTTTCTCACCTCTTACAGGAAGCCTTCTGCAACCCGTCTTAATTCTAGTATCTTCTCTCTGTTGTTTCCTATTTATCCTGTATAGGGCTCACTTTGAATACGATTGTATGTCACCTCCCCTATTAGACTGTAAGCTCTTTGAGGGCAAGTCTTTTGCCTCTTTTTATAACCCCAGTACTTGGTACATAGTAGGTACTTAATAACTGTTTCTTGGATGGAAGTGAATTGCTGCTAAATGGTAGGGCTTCTCCCTTCTTGGATCTTGGTTCAAGTTAAAGCTCCGACTGAAATATTTCCTATATTTGGAAAGGGTAGTTAGGCTTCACAATAGCATGACTATAATAGTAATGGTTAAAGTATAACTCCTGAAAACTTTCTGCTTTATTCAAACTGTAGGGTCTCTCACTTGGGATAGGTTTCCTATGGCCGGTGGTTTCTTCGTCAGGGACTGTTTCTACCTAGTTCTCATCAGCCCCAAAAAGTGTTTCTTCAGATTACTTAAGTCTAAAACATTGGGAAACATCTTCTGGAGGTTTCTCCTGTAGCCCTACCAGGTTGCCAATTTAGTGAGCATTAGTAGTATGGAATAAGACACCAGGAGTAACCATCACAGTAACCAGACTGCGCAGACTGCTCTCCTGCAAGACCTGTGTAACATATAAAATGGTGTTGAAGATCCTGGGAAGGACACGGACAGAATCTGTTGGCTGAATTACATGGATAAGGTGGAAAATGGGCTGGAGCTGGAATGAGAGAAGCTAAGGGGTCAGAGAAGGCAGAGGCAGTCAGAAACTGATGGGCATTTCAGGTGAGATTGAATGGTTAGGGCAGCCTGGACTCTGCTTCTCCCTTTCTAGTAAAGGAAGCTGAGCAACAAAGTCCCTGTTCAACTGTGGGATGATTACTACCTATTTCATTTCTGCTTTGTAAAGAGAGAGTAGGGGAAAAGCAGTTTGTCTTTCTTCTAGTAACCCCAATTTATATCTATACTTTGTGGACTCCCCCTTTATCATTCACATTATTATGCATTTTCATTTGTCTAATATAAAAACAAGTGCCTACCCAAATCACCTAATGTGTTTCATTTTCTAGTTTGGGGCAATACTGGGAGAGAAAAGAATTTTTGCTTTTAGAGAGATAGGAAATACTGTTCTTATTCAGTGAAAGTTAAGAAGGCATGAGGTTTCCCTGAATTTCTCACCAGATGAAAAGTGCAAGAAATAGTCGTTGCATTTAAAGGAGATAAAGGAAGCCAAAGCGAGATAAAAGCCTAAGTGAAGGTGGAGAACTTGACATTAACACTTCTAGGACTTTCTGACATCTTAGCTTGAAGCCCTGGTGCCACAGCTATTATTACACCCTGAGGCTACTAGGCTGAGGGATTGCTGAAGTTCCGTGTGAACTTGAGTAGTTTTCATTTCCCCTCCTGACATTAGAAAGATTTCTAAAACTATAAACCCAGACCTATTTTACCTTACAAGTCAGCCTAAATATATTATAGTCATTATGATTATTAGTCCCTTTATGTCAGTTTCTTTACATTTATGCTTTTTTAAAAATATCACAAAAAACTAAAAAAAATTGTATTTTTTAAAAATATCACATTTGTTTTCAAATATTTCTCTCCCCTTCTTTACACAGTAAGCCATCTCTTACTACACTTGTAGTGAGGAGCTAGCACAGGTGCACACTTTTAGCAAGGTGACTTGCTAAAACCACACATCCAAATGGACACTTTAAGTGAGCATGAGGAGTAAAACAAGTATGCATATGCACATATTTTGTAACTCGGCCTACCACGTAATTAGGGGGTACCTTTTTCTATTGGCTGCATAGCCAGAACTACAGACATCTTCAAAAGAGATTGGGTCACAACTGGCCATGTCTTTTGTTGTATTCATATCTAGGGGACAAGTGACTTCCTTCACTCAAGGTCTATGAGGCTGAAGCAAGGGAAGAGGGCCTTTGGGTCTCCTTCTGTGAGGCCCTGAAAGAGACAGGCCCAGGTTCCTGACCTTCGTTTAATCATTCCTTTCCTGGGCAATAGCAGGAAATAGAGTCCTCAACATGGAATTTCAAAGTCTGAGAGTGCAAGCCACAGAAATCTGGGAGTCAAGGAATATAGTCTGGGTATTTCAAATGATCAGTCATCTTGAGTAACCTTCAGCACTACAACCCAATGGTACTGAAACTGGGCCAAATTGTGAGCCTACTGTTATATCCAGATACTGGGGTGGTATGAGGATTATGGTCCTAAAGGTAATGGAGGAAATGTTTCTGATGTGGTTTAGGATGCTGGGAACCCCCCAAAATGTCAGGGTATGTGGCGGAGTTGCCTGGAATGAATTCACACACTGTAACCTCTTCCAGTCAAGTGGCAAAGTATTGTCACAGAAGCAGGTAAATTCCTTAGGGAACTTGCAAACTAATGAGAATGGGGCTGATGCTTATTTGCAAACGGAACAGTGAAAGGATCTGGGTAGGATTAAGGAGTGGTAAAAAGTCTGTGGTTGCAAGGTGCAACAGTGAAAGGAATGTAAAGTAAATTAATTAAATGCTCCAGGTGAGATTAAGGAGATTAAGGAGTAAATAGTCTGGGGTGTTCAGGTACTTTTAGGTGGATTTACCAGGGATCTGGTCTGCTGGAATGTGTGGGAAAATTCAGGAACCAGACTGTTGAGATGTGATTTTTTTTCCTTTAGGGGTCCAGGTCCTATCACCCCACCATTTCTACATTTGGTTCTTGTTCTTTGAAGTAAATCCCATTTATAAAAGCTATCCAATGGGGCAGCTAGGTGGCACAGTAATTAGAGCACGGGCTTGCCGTGCTAGTACTAGTACTACTAGTCACATGGCTAGTAAGTGTTAAGGGTCAGTGCGCTATTCACTGTGCCACCTAGCTTCCCCTGTATAATATCATATTGTAAACAAGTCATTACATGCATATATTCCTGCCAATGCATTCTGGACTTCCCAACAATGCACAACATGCTTACCTGGCGACAGTTGCTTGTTGTCAGCACACCTGACCATTGATCAGTTACAACTTGCATTTTCTGTGTTTATTTAGAAAATAATGTAATCACTATGACTTTAAACTCTGTTATCCAACTGATAAAACATGTACAAACAGCTTTTCAAAATGTTGTTCTCTCCTTTCCTTATACTTCCACTACCCCTTATTTTTATCCAACACCACCTAATTGCACCTGAGGCTACTACCACCTCCCTGGATCAGTTCAACACCCCCAGAGGGGGCAGCATCGCCCACTTTGGGAACCTTCGTGTCACCTGAGGCTCTCCATTATCCGTCCCTTCATGAAGGCAGCAATTTTTCTCATTTTTCCCTCTTAGGAATCTATGGAAGGCAACTAGGAATTAAGATATACAAAGGCTGGGGTAGGGAGACCCTCCCTGCCCTACCAGAAAGTTAGAGAGCAGATCAGGGAAGGGGCTTTACAGTGGGATTGCTGTTTTGGGGTTGGGGTAGGGGAAAGACAGGGAGAAAATTTGTAATTCAAAAATCTCATGAAAATGAATGAAGTAAACAAGAAAACAAATTTTAAAAATTATTTAACAACAACAAAAAAGAGTTTATGGAAGGAAAGAACTGAGATTTCCATACAATATACCTCCTTGCCTACAAAAAGAGAAAAGAAATTCTGGAAGGTATTATAAAATGGTACTAAAATCCTGCCATTGCTCAATGAAACTGTGTTCATACTTTTGGTGGTACAGTGAATAAAAGTGTCAACTTGGAGTCAGGAAGACCTGAGTTTGAATCCTACCTCAGACACCTACTAGATGTGTGATCCTGGGTAAGTCACTTATCCTCTCTGATCCTGTTTCCTCATCTGTAAAATGGGTGTAAAAGCAACAGCTACTTCATAGGGTTATTGTGAAGATCAAATGAGATAACACATGTAAAGTGCTTTGCAAGCCTTGAAGGGCTATATAATTGCCATCTATTATTTTAAAATTAATATAAACTTATTACCAGTATTATCTTTTAATTTATTTGAAAAAATCAACTAAGATTATAAGAATGTAAAAGTCCTAGAAATTACCAATTAAATTCTGAATTAATGTAAATCATGGGATCATACAAACGACCTTGAGTTCATTCTGCACATACATTATTCAAGATAAAATATAAAATGCTTGAGAGTAAGGGCTGTTTTATTTTTGTCTTTTTATCCTCAGTTTCTGGCATAATATCTGGCATATGGCAGGCACTTAATACTTATTGATTGATCCATATGAACATTGAATGCCTGGACAGAGAATACCAGAAGAAAAGACAGAATTAGCAGACAGCTTTCTCAATGTCTTGGTTAATATGATTAGCAGGAAGGAGCTGTTCCAAACAGAAATGACTTAATGATTTACCATACACAAGTTTGGAAGAGTTTGTAATTTTGCTTTCAAAAGAGGATTCAGATGAGTTTTAAATTCAAAAGATCTCTCTCAATAATCCAGCTTCCCGGGAGCCAATTATAGTACAAAGATATATTCCAATTACAGTATTTAAATGTGAATAATTCAACTTCAAGTGTTTCTTTGACTTTGGATGAAGCATTTTAGATTCAATCTAGACAGCAGCAGAAGCCCTGAGGGTTGTCTCTGGTAATAAGCAAATGAGACAATAAGGTTGCCAAGTCTCTTAAGTCCAATTCTTGCACACACAGCTCAAACCTTGTATTTTAGGTTAATTTAGAACAAACTCTTACATCCTTAAGATTTGCTCATTGAAACCAAACAAGGTCATCTTATCTCTAAATCTTGGCTAAAATCAAGAAAAAGTTAAGTCCTGTGAGTCAACTCTATTAACACTGAGGAAACAGTTCTCAAGAATTCTCACAGAACAAATTTCTTAGGAGAATGGAGTATTTCATATAACCCGTGGAACATAAAAACATTTTTTGAACTTTTAAATTATTTTACATAAAATCTAAAATGTAACACTAATGTAGAAGCACATTAGAAGATCCATGATCTCTCTGACACTTCAAGATAACCTTGAAAAGTAGATGAAGCTAGTATTGTCGTGTTCCTCACTTTAAAGGTGAAAAAGATCCAACAGTCTCTATAAATTGTGTCAAAGCTGTTTCTTGTTCTGGTCCCCCTGACCACTCACCTCTCTTCTAGTCAGTATAGTAAGTTTAAAAGTAGCCAATATTTAGAAGTCACAAACAAGGAGTATAATTTACAATTTGTATCATTTATTGGGGGGGGGCTTTTTTGTTTTTTGGATTTGTAAAAATTATATTTGTTACAGTGCTCACAAACCTTTTATACTAAAGAAACAAATATCAATGTTACATTTACAAAGTCCTTTTTCCCCCCTAGAATTTCTTAGGCCATCTCCTTTTACTATATTCCTTAATGGAAAAAAAAATGCACAGTAAAGCAACTATCTAAAAGGCTGTGACTTAAGAAAACCAACCCCAATTTGTTAGATGAACTCCCTAATTTTTTAAATTTCAGGGTTGGGTTCCCATATTAACTTGGTACTTCTGCCCCCACTCTAGCCATATAAAATACTGACACTTTAAAAAAAAACCCAACAAAACAAAAGGAAGTGAAATAAAAACCCAGAACCCTTTGATTCATTGCATCATTTATTAATCAAAAATCACATCCTGGTCATATGCACGAAATCAGGGGAGGCCACGTAGGTGTTGCTCTCAGGGATCTTTGGTCCTTTGATACATAAATCTCAGACAAGTTCCAGACATCCAGAGTAAGACCAACAGAACACCAAAAGGTACTGCTAACTCTTGAGATGATGTGGATGTCAACGTTAAAGTTTTGCCAACTTTGAGACTTGATTATATCAATGAATTAACCTGAAGGTAGCACAGATAAGAGTCTATTCCCCCCAAAACCTATAAAAATGAAACCTCTAGCTTCTGCCCTTCCCCCCCACCACATGCCCAGCACTCTTCCATGACCATCAGGTCCATGCTACTGAGTACTCCCAACTCTCATCCATGGTTACATGATTGTGCCTCTCCCCTCCCCATACTCTTCCTTTCTGCCTTCCTTCACTGCCCAATCTTTGTTCCCTATGCTATCTGCTCCTGTACCCCTTCACTGCTTGTTTCTGTACTTCCTGTACCTGTTTGCTCCCATATCCTCTGTGCCTCATTAAAGTGTGACTGCAGCCTCATTTTCTGCTGCCATCATAGTCTTTCCTGGTGAATAGCCAAAGAACTAGGTGTGTCTCCCTGTTTCATAAATTATCCATCTATATTGGATACTAGGGCTGAGGTGAAGTGGAGCAGCTACTGTGAATCAGAGGCCGAGTCTAAGCTATGGTTGCCAACCCCCTTTTTCTACTACTAGGTATCTGTCACTATCACTAGCCTCCTTCCCCTGATCTATGAGGAGGCAGCCAAGAAAGGCTTCTTCATCTTGAGTCTCCAGAACCAGCTGCTTGGTGCCAGGCTGGGTGCTGTTGTATGTTGTTCTGCAGTAGTGAGCTCCCTGCTTATGATGTCTGCCCCCTCCCCCACTCCCATCACCTACCATTCCTGGGTCCCATTCTCCCTCAAAGAACCAAGGACATTTAGTGCTCTAAGACAGACATCTCATTCTTTCCAGATCTTTCTGCTGCTGCCAGGAGGGGAGATTATACCCAAAGCTGGTACCTATTCCTGTTCAGTACTTTTCCAGGAAAGTCTTTTTTCCCTATAGGTATTAGGAGCAAGAATAAGGAAAAAGTGACATAGAAAGCTGCTTTGGAAACTAAATGATAAGGAACTGCTAGGAATGTCTTATAAGGGCTATACCCTGGACACTCAACTAGAGGAAGATGAGGAAAAGAACTACAGGGGATGTCATTGAGAAAACTTCTTAACTACCCAAGGCTCCAAGAGCCAAAGAACTATGGCTTGTCTCCAAGTTCCTCAAAGTAAAAAAAAAAATTAAACAAAAAAACACTAACATGGGAAACCTCTTTCTAGGAGCTAGACCTAACACCCTAATCTGTTCCAAATGTGGCAAAGATTTCCACCAAACCTTCCATTTGATATAGTAACAGGATAATCAAAGTAATGAAAAGTCATGCTGCTGTAATATGGACATTGTGGGTATCTATGTCACCAGAGCTACCTGCAGACCTCTTAACAGAGCATATATAAAAAAAAGAATGGCCCCTACCTCTGCCCTGACTAGAAGCAAGTCAGCAAAACTCCAATTTCATAGTGTACTTTCATATTCAAATGGGTAAGAATCCCTACGCCCTGTCCTATATATAGCAAAGACTTCGGCCTCAATTCTCATCTGCTCTAGTGCACCCGAAGTGGTGAGCATCCCTATCCCTACTCCCTTATAACAGCTTGGCAGGAGCTAGAGGAAGTATCACTGCAAAATCAAAAGACATTCAAGGTTCTCAGGCTTTGGGAATGTGATCACGTAGAGAAAACCAGAGCAACGGGGAATAGAAGACAGCTAAATAACAGCAGGAACTAGGGCTATTGGCTCATTAGACTTTCAAGGAGATAGAAAGGTGGAAGGGTTTGTATGAAGAACTTGCTGGGGGTAGATAAAGCTACCAGACTGATCCAGAACTACCATTGCTCCACCTACAAAAAGACCTTTGGCTGCAGCTCAGCATCTGCCCACAGATAAAAGGTCCTTTGACTTGTGGCTGTAACTTTGGGCAGAAAACAGATCTGGGCAAGCATGCGTGAACTCACTCTGACAAGCAGCCTTTATACTTGCCCTGCCTGAAGTTGAAATTTTGCGGTCAGTTCTAAACGGGTCAAACACCACGATGAACATTACTACCCCTGCCTGGGTGGACAGTTTTAGCCAGAATAAGAACCAGATTCAGAAACAGCAGCTGCATCGAGTCCCCCATGGCAGCGATAAGCCGTTCCCCTTTCCTGTCAAAATTACTTCTCAAATTTACCTGCTGTGCCCTGTCTCTGATCTCCAGTCTCACATATCAAACTGCCTTTCAGACATTTCAGAGTGGCCATCTAGTAGGTATCTTAAACTCAACATGCCCCAAACTGAACACATTATCTTTCTCCCTAAACCCTCTTCCCTCCTACCTTCCTGAGGGTAACACTAATCTCCCAGCCACTCAGGCTCATAACTGAGAATTCTCTCACCACCCCCTCCTCCCCCCCCCCCCACCATATTTCATTGGTTGCCAAGGCCTGTCCATCTGAAACATCTCTTCCTTCCCTCCTCTGACACTGCCACCACCCAGGTGCAGGCCCTGATCACCTCATGACTCTATTACAATAGCCTGCTGGTTGGTGTGCCTGCCTCAAGTCTCTCCCCACTCTGATACTGAAAATACATTTTTCTCCCAAGGTGTAATGGTTTTATTTGCATATTCATATTGAGTCTGTTTTAAAAACAAAAAACTTGAAAATATTAGGCACAAACATTTCATTAACTTTTTTCTATTAAAGAAAAAAACAAAAACAAAACCTACTAGGAATCTCTCTGTATACTGAGAATAAGCTGAATGTACATTACTTATGTGTAATTTAATGGATGTGCAAACACTGATGAATTTCTTAAATGGGTTTCGAATTTAATTTTGGCAACTTTTAAAAGGGAATGGAGTGAACTAACAGCTTTACATTTAAGCACAAGCATACTATACAGGGTACTTAAAATGTTTTTACTTTTGGAGAGGAAATTCCAATTCTCAAGTCCTACCATAGAAGTTAATTAAAGATTGGTTTGCTCACAGGGCAATTAACTATAATACCTCCTTAATGACTTGATCCTCGAAAAAATGAAGATTCACAAGTGCTAGAAGTCTTTGAATAACTTTAAATGTTCCCAAAATAATTGTTATATATACAATAACTCCATAATAATAAAAGTATCTTCAAATCAAAAAGTATCAAGTCAAAGGGGAAAAAAAGGCTCCAGTCACCACACACCCCTACTCAATAAACTCCAGGGGCTCCCTATTGCCTCCAAGATCAAATATAAAGTCCTGCTTAACATATGAAGCCTTTCATAACCTAGTCCCTTCTCATCTTTCCAACCTTCTTATACCTTATTCTTTGCCATGTTCTCTTTGATTCCGTGACTCGTCTTCTGACTAATCCACAAACAAGATACTCTGTCTCTTGGTTCTTGGGAGTTCTCTCTAGTTGTCCCCCAAACTCCCCATGCCAAGCTTGCTCTCCATTTCCATCTACTGCCCTCCCTGGCTTCCTTTAAGATTCAACTAAAATCAATCAAAGTTTTAAAAAAACAAATGTTAAAATTTTTTAACATGCAACTGGGAAATAAGATATACAGGCACTGGGATATAGGAATCCATCTTGCCCTACTAGAAAGTTAGATGAGGTATGGGGAAGGATATAAGACAGAGCAGACTGGAGGAAGGGGTATTCAGTAGACTTGCTATCTTGGGGTGTGTGGGGGGGTAAGGGAAAGATGGGGAGAAAATTTGTATCTCAAACTCTTGTGGAAATGAGTATTTAAACTGAAGATAAATTTTTTAAAAATTTAAAATCTCATCTCCAAAGGAAGTCTTTCCCAACCTCTTGATTCTAGTGCCTTTCCTTATTTTCTATTTATTCTCTATATAGCTTGTTTGTGAATATTTGCTTGTAGTCTCCCTCATAGATTTGTAAGCTCCTTGAGTGAAATGAAAGGACCCTCCTTAACCCCTTTCTGTATCCCTGGGGCTTTGCAAATCCTGGCACTTAGTAGGTACTTAATATTTATTAAACTAACTCCACACCCTTAAGCTCCCACCCTCTTCCACATGTTTATACACAGTGATGAGCAGGCCCTTCCTTTGAACATTGCCTTGAATAGTGCCTCCCAGTCTCGGATTCAACCTGTCAAAATCACAGCACCTAAGAGATAGGTAGGTATTTGTAGCAAGTTTTCAGCTCATATTTCAGGAACTGAATTGGGGGACTACCAATGACCTGACCTCCAAGAAACCATCTTGTACCTTGAAACTGCGAAACTTTACAAATGTTATGCTTAGGTATAGAAAATCCCATATAAATGAGCCCTTATATCACGATGTGGGACAGGGGGAATAATGTTGAGAGTAGTTTTCAGATGACATCTATAGTATCCCTTCTTCCCATTTCTTCTATTGTTTCTACATGTACCAGTTCTTGGTTAAATTTGAAGTTGATCTGCATGTGGAATCAACTGGACAGTGAAGTATGAATTACTAATCTATAGATGTGCTAACATTAATCTTATTCTCTAAAACTGCAGAACAGAAAGTAGCTCAAGACTGATGCAAATTTAAAGTGTAGAAGATTTCTGTTTTACTGTTAACTGATTGCAGCGTACTCTTTCAATATCCCAATTAAAAAAAAACCACTGGATTTGGAGTCAAGAGGACCAGGATTCAAATTCCTATTCCACCAAAACTAGTCAAGTGCTCTTTCCATAGTGTCAATTTAATGCAAACAATATTTGCTGTCAAGGCAGGAGGCTGAAGGATTGGTAAATCATGATCCAAAGTAATGGAATATTACCATGCAATAAGCTGATGAAAACAAAGAAACATAGGAAAACTCAAATGAACTGATACAAAGTGAAGCAAATATAGAACCAAGAAAATAATATAAAGCAACAACATAAACACAAAAAAAACAAACACCAAACCTAGCAGAAACTTTTGATCAAGCTCAGCTCCAGATATGAGAAGGCATTTCTCTCCCTCCCTTACAAAGACGAGAGACCAGGGAGATGGAACACTATAAATGTCAGACTTTGATGCTAGTTTTACTGAAGTTTGTTTTTCTTTCTTTTCATTCTAAGAGATAGTTTTCTGGGAGGGGGGAGGGTGATAACACTAGGAATATAGACAAAGTAGAAACAAAAGAGAGCAGTACATATTTATTTTTTTTACATACTTGGTTAATGTGCTACAAGTCTTTGGAAAGGTAAATGTGCAAAACACTAACCATTAGAACAATTTTATTTTTCAAAAAGCCTTTTGTTAATTTTCAAAAGAAAACTATCAAAGTAAGTTCCCATGGGAGTTGATAACCTTTCATAGGGCTTAAACAAAGGATAAAGACAAGTGGACACTTTTGTTTTGTTTGCTTTTTGGAGGGCAACTGGGGTTGTGACTTGTCCATACAACTAGTACGTCAAGTGTCTGAGGCTGAATTTGAACTCAGGTCCTACTGACTCCAGGGTCAGTGTTCTATTCACTGTTGCCCCCTAGCCGCCCCAAGTGGACACTTTTCTAGAAGAATTCCAGAACAGTAGTGTTCTTCAGTATTGGCACTAAGACTTGTCTTATGTAACTTTTCTCCCTTAATAAACCAGAAGAGGATGTGAACAGTTAAGGCCCCCAGGTGTGTAGAGTAACCACTAGCTTAGGGCAAAAAGTCCTAGACTTAAAGAGTCAAAAGATCCCTGTTTGAATTTTGGCTCTGGTACTTATTGTTTTATATGACAAGAAACACACAGTGCTTGTGTATGGCAAAATACAACTTCTCTAGCCCTCAGTTGTTTGCTCATTTACAAAATGAAGGTCTTGGACAAGATAATCTATTGAGATCCCTTTCAGCTCTGAATCCTATAATGCCAAAGGTCTGCCAGCTAATAAAATCTAAGTTAACAGAAACAATTTACAAAAAAACATAAAGCTGAAAAAGCAACAGGTAGGTCAGTGTCATCAATGTATTTTGGACAAATTCCTGAAGATAAAATCAGAACTTTGTCATTATTGTAGACATCACCACTTCAGATAAGATATGAAGGGGATAATAGGATACAAAACAGGAACCATCCTCCCTGTCCTGTGAAATGAGACACCTGCTTCTGGAGTACTTTATCCCCTTCTCATCTGCGTATTTCATGGGGAGGCATCTTAGAAGTTGAAAAGCTCCAGAGAAGTCCAGGAATGAGGTCTGGTGGCAGGAAAGCTGTTATAAGACTAATTTTTAAAGATTAAAAAGACAAATAAATGGGAATCTCACTATGGCTGACACATAATAGGCATTTAATGTTTACTTATTGGATACAAAACTCTATAAATGCATAATTAATAAAAGCTGAACTCATGTGTATGCTAAATCTCGGAATACCAAATTTAAAACCACTTTGATGTTTAAAGGTCATTATAAGAAAATTAAAAGGAAAACCTTCTTTACATAGCAGGTAGTAGTTTTATGGAAGTTTATTTCATGGGACAGTAAAGAATAAAAGTAAGTTAAAGATAGATTTATAGTTTAGTTATTATATGTCTTTAATATGTGACTTGAGGTTCAACTCTTTTTGTGGTTGGTATCAATGAGAATATGCAGTTGCCCACCCCACTACCCATGCACCCTTTCCATACACAATTCTGGGCTAGAGGAACTCTAGATACTGCCTTATGTGGTGATTATATGCTCATACTCCCAACCCTTTCTTTACAGGGGCATAATCATAAAGAATTTCAGACTCCCCAATCTCATACTCCTCTCCTCCCATGAAGAGATGGAGGGAAACACTCTTTATTCTACAAAATACTGAAGGAGATATTTCACCTCACTCTAATCCCTTGCTTTCCATAATTTATCAATTGTGTTTAAGAGTTTTACCTATTGAATCTAAAAGCTTACTATGCAAATTAAATGGCTTCTCCTCTCTTAAGAAGAAAAGGGCATTTAATTAACTACTTAAAAGACAGTAAAGTAGCCCAGGTTACAAACTTTTTCTTTTCCAAGTTAAGTAAGTCTGGTCCCAAATGCTTTTCCCTTCCTCAGAAATATGGTCTTCCCAACCATTCAAGTCAGTACCCATAGTTCTACAAAATAAAGGAGAATGTCTGCCCTGAGAAAATACATTGTGAAATCCTTATGAGTAACATAAGTATTACACTAATGAGATTTAAGTGTATAACACTTTATGCTTTTCAATTAATGTACATTAGCATCCAAGGTAGATCCTCTGAGGATCTCATTTGATGATACCTGAGGAGGGGAGGTATAGACTGGTCCCCATTTAAGGACAGTGACTATCAGAGAGATTATGACTTCCTTAAAGTTATAAGGAGTCTAGAATTCAGATCAGATTCCCAATCTAGTCTTTTTCCAGAACAACTAAGGAATATGACAATTTGTCCAAACACTGACTGAGCAAACAACTCTAGCTTTCCCAACTACACAATGGAGACACTACTCCTTCACACTGAGCTCCTGGAAGGGTTAAGTCAAATAATGTAAGTGAAACAGTTCTGGAGTGAAAGGCTCTTAACAAGATTGGGGAGCAGATGGATAGCAGTCACCAATAAATACCCTTTTTCTGTCTTACTGGGATATACCCACTGAAGCCATGGAAAGAAAATTTGACAAAAATAATTCTGAGTCCTTTGATATCCTGCCCCATCCATTTTGTTGACATACAGGGAGAATCCTCTGGGGAAAAAAAAACAACAGGATGGGAGAGTTTGAAGCAAAAATAATCAATCATAGGAAAAAAAATAATCAATCATAGATACCATCTTTATTGGGGGCTGAGGGCTGGGACAATGTTTATACTTTTTTCGAATCAAAACATTCAAACACCTCTTAAGGCCCCTCAACCATCCCAACATCCAGGGATTCTGGGGCCTCTTCTCCTTATGCTAGGGCAACAGCCCAGAGCTATGTTCCATAGTAAAAGATTGATCCTATCCATGCCAGGTCTCCCAAGGAGGTCTCTATGTAAACCTATGTAAAGAAATGATCAGCCCCAATGCAACCAGCTCCTGCCTTTCCCAAAGATACAGGGTACCTACAAAGGGAGTGGGGGTGGAGGTATCAAGAAATAGGAAAAGATGGGTGGGGGGGGTATCAAGAAACAGTCAGAGACTGGACCTAGAGCTAGAAGTACTGTTCCTTGGGAAGCTCTGGAAATGATTCTTCACCAAGCCCCCAAATCTCTTTCACTGCAAGTTTAAATTCCATCATTAGCAATTAACATCTTTGGATTAAAAACTATTCTTCCCCAGATTCTACACCTACTCCTTGAAGATAAACACAATATGCCCAGCATCTTAGTGTAATGAAGCATATACAACTTCCTCTTGTGACTGGGGAGCAACATAAGAATCACAGTAGTAGTGAAAATAAATTTCATGTAGTTTAGCCAAGGGACACTAGCTGGAAACACTCAGTTACCCATTCTTCCCTTAACTCCAGGAATATCTCCCTAAGCCCTTAGGACTCAGGTGCTGAGCACTTGAGAACTCTCTCACTCATTCTTTGTCCTCTGTAGTTGGGCCTAGGTAACATCCTGTTTACTTCTATGCCATATAGCCCCTTCCCATAGCATCAGTGAAGCTTCCTGACATCTTAGCTTGGGCTTAAATGTGTCCTATCAACCCCAACACAGCCTTAGAACCACAGAATCATAGATCACAGAGGTGGAAAAGACCTTATAGGTAATCTATTCCAACCTCTCTTCTAGTACTAAATTTACTCTATGATACTTCAGATAGATAAATCACCTAGCATGTGGAGAAGGCAAGTACCTAGTCCCCAGTTTAAAAACTGATAGCTTTAATTATAGCCAACTTCTCACTGACCCTAGTTCTGCCACCAGGAGCTACACCAAATGAGTCTGTATTCTCTTCTACATTACATCCTTTAAAATTTTTGAAGATAACTATGATGTGCCCTCAAAGTCTTTTTTTTTCCTAGCCCTGCCTGCCTTAGCCCCTAAAGCCTACCCATGAATCAATTGAAAAGTCCAGCAGGGTAGGAAAAATGGTGGAAGCCCTCATATTTGAAACTCAGAAGCTATATTCCTGTCCCAAAAGAAGTATACTCCTGGACACAGACGACACCCCCAAGACCTAGAGCTCACATCCCAGAGTATATTCGACCTGGGCTCTGTCACTTTTAGTGGCTAGGGGTCAAAGGAAGTCAGCTCCTGAAGAGCTCCCAAAGTCCTGAACAAATTCAGGGCCAAGGCCAAAGTTCTGACCAAAGGTAGAATATTTATAGGGACGCCCACCCTGATGGGTCCTCTGGTGCTGGACAAGGTTAGAACTTCGGGCAAAAGCCTTCCCACACTCAAGACAAACATAAGGCTTTTCACCACTATGGGCTGCCTGGTGGATAAGCAGGTGAGAACTCTGGCTGAATCCCTTTCCACAAACGCTACAAGTATATGGCTTCTCCCCAATGTGGGTCCGTCGGTGCCGGAGGAGGTTTGAACTATCCACAAAGCTCTTGCCACATTCAGGACACTTGTAGGGCTTTTCTCCTGTGTGAGAACGCTGGTGCTTGATAAGTTTAGAGCTGTGGTAGAAGCTCTTGCCACAGTCTGAACAGGAATAAGGCCTCTCTCCTGTGTGGATTCGCTGGTGGTCTGTGAACTGGGAACGCTCACTGAAGCCTCTACCACAATCAGGACACTTGAAAGGCTTCTCACCATTGTGGGTTCGCTGATGGCGTAAACAGTCAGAGCTGTTAGTGAAGCTCTTGCCACATTCACAGCAATTATAGGGCTTCTCACCTGTGTGAGAACGCTGGTGTTTGAGCAGATAGGAGCTTCGGCCAAAGCTGTCCCCACACCAAGCACACTTATAGGGCTTCTCCCCAGTATGTGATCTCCTATGCTGCAGTAAGTTAGAGCTCAGGCTAAAGCTCTTTCCACAGTCTGCACACTTATATGGCTTCTCTCCTGTGTGAGTTCGCTGATGTTGGATGAGGTTGGAGCTGACACTGAAGTTCTTGCCACACTCAGAGCAAGTGTAAGGTTTCTCACCCGTATGGACCCTTTGGTGCTTCACTAAGTCTGAGCTTCGGCCAAAGCCCTCACCACAGTCAGGGCATTTGTGGGGCCGGTGGCCCGTGTGTGATCTTCGGTGCTGGATCAGGTTGGAGCTAAGGCTGAAGCAACGGCCACAGTCCGGGCAGGAGTAAGGCTTTTCCCCTGTGTGCACACGGTGGTGCTTCACTAGGTCTGAGCCCCTGCGAAACTCTTTCCCACACTCAGGACACCTGTATGGCTTCTCCCCTGGGTGGGTACCCTGGTGGTGAATCAGATCGGGAAGACAAGTTACAGTCAGTCCGCACTGAAGGCAACCAAAAGGCCTGGCCCCTGGGAGGGCTGTCCTGAGACCTATTCCAGCCAGCTTCTCCTCACCCTGGCCCTGGCTTGCCCCACACAGCCTCTGGAGCCCCAGCATCATTTCACAGGCAGCTGGCTGGCCTGGCCAGACAAGAAAGGGTCTTTCAGGCGGGGGTCCAGAGTGGAGTCTGAAAACAGGGCTGGGGGGCAGGTGTCCAGAAGCCAGGCCTGGAGCTCTCTCATCCTCCAGAAGTCCTGGCTGAAAAGCGGCATCTTCCCCACGTCTCTGCCCCAAGGGGATTAAAGGGCATTCCAGGCCCCTCCTGGAGCTCAGGCGTCCCTGCCCTACGGCCCCTACTTGTTCCTCTCCTCCATCCCGGGATTCGTCACTTCTCAAACCCTCCTCTTCGTGTGTCTGGGGCCCTGGATTCCCCGGCTCCAACCCTCCCTCCATCCTGGAGAGGAGAAAAAGGAGAGGAAGGGAGGAAAGCCAGTGGGCAGGAAGGACCAGGGAACCACCAGGCTGCAGCTCGCCCCGTGCACCGACCAGAGCCGGGGTGGACCACTGAGCTTCCAGGTGTCCGAGCGCCGGAACCGGAAACCCCCCCCAGCTTGGCCTCTCTAGGACCCAAACCCTAGCGATCCTCTGTGGGCTTAACCCTTTAACTCACCCGCATTGAGAAAAAAGGCAGAGGTTTGCCAGGCCTCTTAGCCCCGGCAGACCTGGACAAGCTCGCGGGCCCCCTGCGGCTGTGAGCCCGGGGGGTGTGACCCCTGGGGCCGGCGTTGCGACCCTGGAGCCCACAAAGGCGTGTCTGAGGGACAGCCGGCTCCAGAGGGAGCAGCGGCGGCCGAGAATGCCAGAGGGCCGGGGTCGAGTCGGGAAGCGCGACGTCAGGGACACCGGGAATCGCATAGTCCAGAGACTCCATGGTCGGACGCCTGGGTTCTCGAGGAGACGGGACCGCGCGCTGTCCCCTGGGAGCGGGAGTTCTCCGCTCGTCCCACGATAGGCTCTACACTATAATCACGGACTACGTATCCCAGCGTCCGCCGCGCCCCAGTCTTCAGTACAGAGAATCTGACAAAGAACTACCACTCCCGTCATGCCTCGCGTGCTTCGAACGACCGTTGGTCACAGCCCACCATCCACGTGATCGGGAGTCTCGCAGGAAGTGGAGCCGGGGAGGTGTGAACTACAATTCCCAGTGTGCATCTCAGCGACGGGGCCATTTAAAAGGCGTCCTCCAGAAGCGGTGCACAGTCACGCCCCATCCTTCCAGTCCTGTTCTCTGCGGAGCCACGAAAAAGGGGGGTGGGGCCTCAGGCCCAGGCAAAGATGGCGACGGCGAAACCGACCCCCACCGACTCGCTCTCGTTCTGCCTCGCGCAGCTCACAGCAGCGGCCGTGGAGGGGCCGGGTGGGGGAAAGGACTCAGCAGCCAACGAAGCCCCCTTGAGCCGTGCGCTTCTAGCTCTCCGCACGCGCCACGTCAAGGCGGCAGGGGATATTGAGCGTTTCCGGGCGCGCGGTGGGCTCCGCCCCCTGCTCGCTCTGCTGCGGCGCACGGCAGCAGTGGCGGCGGGACCCGCCCCGCCCCTGGCAGGCCCCGGCCCCGCCCCTTTACCGGCCACGTCGACGGGCGCTGCCGGTCCCTCCCCTTCCTCGGGTCCCGCCCCCTCAGCGCCTACGTCAGCTCCAGCGCGCTTACGCAGGACGCTCGATTTGGCCCTCAGCATCCTCGCCAACTGCTGCACCGAGGGGGCGTGTCGGACTGAAGTGCGCAGACTCGGCGGTATTCTCCCACTTGGTGAGTGTCCAGCTGTTCGTCCTCCACCTTTCGCCCTGATTCGGTTTTGCTACTTTGCTGTTATGCCTCTGACGACGGATTTAAAACTACAGGACCTCTGAGACCCCGGACATGTGAGGGACGTCTCTGTGTGGGGAGACCACGCCTTCATGGAAGAGGACGGGGCTTGTGACGTCACAGGGTCTTCTGTGATATCACCACATCTTGTGTGATGCAACAGCCCCCTTAGTATTGCAAGTTTTTTCCCACTATGATGTCATTCTTTTCAGTTAGCCTGCCATACCCCACGATGGTCCTGTTTTCAGCAAACATGGGTGGAATAAAATAGAAGACAACAGTGGAGGGGTGGGGGGGAGAGGAGAGAACTCCCTTGGCTTTGTGGTGACATTTTAGGCCAAAATGATGTTTTTTGATCGCTGAAGTGTTGGGTGGCTAGGTGGCGCCGTGAATAGAGCACCAGCCCTGGAGTCAGGAGGACCTGAGTTCAAACTCGACCTCAGACACTTAACACAAAAACTAACCATGTGACCTTGGGCAAGTCACTTAACCCCAACTGCCCTCCAAAAAGCAAAAAAAAAAATTTTTTTTTTTAATATAAAAACATAGATTGCTGAAGTGTTACTTTTAATGAAAACCCCTATGGTAGTGGAGGTGACCTCCAAGTTACCTAGACCTGATCTCTTTCCAGTTGACCCAAATGATTCTTAGCTCTCTAGTTCTTTATTCTGCACCCATCTGATGTTTTCTTGAGGAACAATCTCCAAATAGAATAGGTATAATTTGTTTCTAAGATGTAGAGAAAAGGAAACCCCAACTGCCATGCAAGTTCTGAAAGTGATACGAGTACCAGGTATGGGGCAGTCTTTTATTTCATCTTACCTTAAAAATGCAGAAGATGCAAATCATTCATAAGAACCCATAAAAACATGCAGAAAACATATAAGGCAGTCAGAATTCTGATACATCCCCTAGCATTCTGGAACACAGGCACCTACATAACAGCTCATGAAAAGAGGCTAAGAGTAGTCTGTTGCTCACCTTCCTTGTCTGGCAGAGAAAAAGCTCCTTTGATAAGGAGACCCAGTCAGGTATCTTGGGGGATAGTTCTAGTCATTGGAAGTGAAGCGGGGAAGTTGGCTGTTGTCTTTTTAACAAGGTGCCAGTGTAAGTATTCCATAGGGGAAAAGATGAAAGACTCATATTAAATGGGCATTCCTACCACATAGCTTCTGTTACTGAGCAACTCCAGAGACTTTTGTAATATCTTTGTTCTCATTTGTATTTCTGTAGGGTTGAGGTTGTAAGAATCGTGCATATTATCCCTACTTGACAAATAGAAAAATCAGTACTCAGAAGGGCCAAAGAACTTAGCAAAAGTCACACAGCAAGTTGCTGGTAAAATTGGGACTCCAAAGTACAAAAAGTTTTTGTCCCCAAATTGAAGAAATTTAAATGTAAGTGCATGTTCTATGCACAATACTATACTAGGGTCTGGACTGGGGAGTGAGAATGCAAAGTTTAGACTTAGCCTCTGTCCTTATAGTGTACTAAGAAATTAAATGTGTCTTCTGTCTCCATTTTTTCTCTTAGTAAGCATCCTACAGTGTGTGAGGACTGACAGCATACAGAACCGGACAGCCCGAGCATTAGGGAACCTGGCTATGGAGGCTGAGAGTTGTGGAGACATCCACAGAGCCGGTAAGAGCATGATGAGGGGAAAGGAACATGGGAATGGCAGGGAAGGAGTGCTTAGATTTTGGCAAAAAGAAAAAAACGAGTCCAGAATTGGAAGACTCAGATACTCAAACACATGTTTCTTCATTCTTCCCTTTTTTCTCCATCCCTCTGTCTAGGTGCTGTGCCTCTGCTGGTTGAGATCCTCACTGCCTCTCAGGACTCCCAGTGTCTCCAGAGCGTTGTCCGAGCCCTCCGCAACTTAGCTGATTCACCTCAGCATCGCCTGGCCCTAGCTCAACAGGGGGCAGTTCGGCCCCTAGCAGAGCTACTGGCTACAACCTCTGACCCTGCCCTGACTTCAGCCCTGGCTCGGGCCCTGTTGGAGCTAAGCCGAGGCTGTTCACGGGCCTGTGCTGAACAGCTGAGCCTGGGCGGTGGACTGGGACCCCTAGTGAGCCTGGCCACTCATCCCAAACGGACAGTACGTGATGCAGCCATCCTGACTCTGGCCAACTTGTGTGCTCAGGGCCTAGTACGTCCTGCTTTGGGCAATGCTGGTGGTGTGGAAGTACTCCTCAGTGAACTCCGGAGGAGAAGGGGGTCCAGTGGTGCAGGCCCAGTGTCCCAGCAGGCTCTGGTACGGGCTGTCTGTCTTCTGTGCCGGGAGGCCATTAACCGAGCACGTCTAAGGGATGCTGGGGGTCTGGAGCTGCTCATGTCCCTTTTGAGAGACCCACGGGCAGAGGCCTTTCATCCTCGTGTAGTAGCAGCCCTTGTTGGCTTCCTATATGATACTGGGGCCCTAGGAAGACTCCAGGCACTAGGGCTTGTGCCATTGCTGGCAGGGCAGCTAAGTGGTGAAGTTGGAGAGGAGGAGGAAGAGGGCCAAGAGGCTGCTTCCTGTGACTTCCCTGAGGAGCGGACCCCAGGACCAACGGAGGCTGGGAGCTTCAGGAGCCTCAGGTAAACCATCATTCTGAGCAGTCTCTCTAGATCTGTATTTCTTGATTCTAACTTTTTTCCAATTCTTATATTCCCTAATATAATATAACAGTAGATAAAGCACTGGACTTGGAAGTCAGGAAGTCCTTAGTTTAAAATCCAGACTCAGACATTTTCTAGTTCTGTACCTTGACCAAGCTCCTTAACCTTTGTCTGGCTCAGTTTCCTCATCTTCTAAATAATGGCATCTATTTACCAGGGTTGTTGTTTTAATGCAGTATAGAAATACTGGCTACTGTCAGTTAATGCTTAAACTAAGTGCCTTTTATGTGCCCAGGCACTGTGTTAGGCACTCTTCAGACATAATTTCATTTAGGTCTGACATGACCACTCAGTGTCTTTCTCTGTGATTCCCCAGGTCATGGCTGATATCAGAAGGCTATGCTGTGGCACCTGGAGATATCTCCCCGGACTGGTCCCCTGAACGCTGCCCCCTGCCAGAGCTTCCCTCAGTCCCAGTCAGAAACCAGCAGCAATGCTTACAGGACAGCCTTTCCTTCTCCACAGTGTCCCATTCCCCACCAACCTCTGCTCCAAACCCTGCCACCCTAAGCTTGGAGACCCCAAGTACCTCACAACTAGAGTTTACCAGCCACTCAAATGACATCCCAAACCCTTCACCATCCCCACTGAGGATATCTGGTCGGGCTGAAGAATTGTGGGGACGGGAAGGGCCAGCTCTCTTACTGTTGTCACGGTTCTCACAGGCCCCAGATCCTAGTGGGGCACTAGTGACTGGCCCAGCACTACAAGGCCTGCTAGGCTATGTGACTGGGGCCCCTGGTCCTCCAAATCCCCGGGCCCTTCGAATTCTGACCCGCCTCACCTGCAACCCTGCTTGCCTGGAAGCCTTTGTCCGCAGCTATGGTGCTGCACTCATCCGGGCTTGGCTAGTGTTGGGTGTTGCTCCAGATGATTGGCGGGCTTCAAAGCCAACCCGGGCTCGAGCAGGCGATCGAAAACATAGAGAACTAGGTGAGTAACCCATTTCTTCTTTCAGGTACACAAACATACGGTTTTCCTGCCCCTTATTTTCTCATTAGAACCCAAAAGTTCTTTCTTCCCATTACCCAGATCTCTGTGCTGTCCATACTTGATTTCCTTGAACAAAGAGAGCTCCCTGTAATTTTATCCCTCAAGAACCCAGGCATCTTAAACTTCCTTTGCCAGTCCTCTCTACCTCATAAGTTCTGCTACCTTCGATAATATAGTATATTGATCTGACCTTTCTTCTCCTCCCAGGTGAAATGCTGCTCCAGAACCTAACAGTCCAGGCTGAATCTCCCTTCGGGGTGGGAGCACTCACTCACTTGCTTCTCTCTGGGACCCCAGAAGACCGAGTTGCCTGTGCACTGACTCTGCCCTTCATCTGTAGGTATGTTATTTTAGGAACCAGGGAACAACTCTCACCAGAGAGAATGCTTCTGGGATTGTAGGGATAGACTGGGAGGATGGAAAACAGAAATTTGTAAAAGATGTGTAGGTATTGGGAAAAGACTTTGCTCCCTCCCTTTGGCTGCTCACTTCATGTATATAATCCAGGTTCTCTTAGTATTTGTCCTCCCCCAACCCCCAAATTCCTATCCTAATTCCCTTAGCTTCCCTATTATTCTCTTCTCCTTGACTCTAACTCCCATCTTCCCTACCACCTTATTCCTTATTCCTCCCATCCCTCTATGCTTTCTGCCTCTCTGTCCTAAAGAGATCCATAGTAAATTGCTGGGAATGGCAAGGTCATAAGCCTATTTCAGGGTTACCCGGAGCTTGTGGCCCACTGTGTTTCTGGCAGGGACTTGTACTACTTTCTCTTATGAGGTAAGAAGCTTGTATTTGTTTAAAGTGTCCTCACTGGCTCTTGTGCCCACCCCTCTGTCTTTCAGGAAACCGGCTCTCTGGAGGCGTCTACTTCTGGACCAAGGTGGTCTCCGCCTCCTTCTGACAGCACTTTCTCGCCCAGCCCCTCACCCACTTTTCCTCTTTTTTGCTGCTGATTCCCTCTCCTGCCTTCGATGCCTAATCTCTCCATCAGTGGATTCTGCCCAGTCTCCTGTGGATTCTTCTCTATCCTCCCCTTGCCTCTATGGGCAATTGCTGGGCCCTACTCCATCCCTAGTCCCTGACCTCCACTTCCTGCTGGACTCCGGCCTTCGCCTACCTGCCATTCGGGCCTCTGCCGCTGATGCTTCCCCCTTCTTCAGAGCCTTGCTATCAGGAGGCTTTGCTGAAGCTCACTTGAGCCTGGTGCCACTGAGGGGCTTGTCCCCAGGGGCTGCTTGGCCTATTCTGCACCATCTCCATGGCTGCCGGGGCTGTGGGGCAGCCTTACAGCCCATTCCACCTCCAGGCCAACCCCTCTTGGGCTCTGAGGCAGAAGCTGCCTTAGAGGCAGCTGGCCGATTTCTGCTGCCCATTCTAGAGGAAGAACTGGAAGAGGCTGTGGGAAGTGTGCACCTCAAGCCTTGTGGTCCCCCTGAGGCAGTAGGTGAAGTATTCCGTCTTGGTGGAACGCGTCTAGCTGCAAAATGTGCCCACTGGACCCTGGGACCTGGCCGAAGCCCACAAGCTCGGGCAACAGCCCTAGCTGGACTGGTAGAGGCAGCAGGCGAGGAGGGCGGGACCCTGACTGAGGCCCTTCTGGGGGCTGTGATGGGGACAAGAGGGAGGCTGTGACTAGGGCCACAGCCCCAGGACTCTGAGGGGCCCTGACACCAGGATGGAGGAGATGCCTCGTAGGACCTTAGCCTGGCCTCAGGGACCAGAAAAGGAGGCTTCTCTGGAAAAGGAGAACTGTTGGCTGGGGGGACTTGGGGGATGGGGGGGAGAGGGCAGCTTCCAGGGAAGAGGAGCCATGGAAAGTACGAGAAACTAGAGAGGGAGGTAGAATAGAGGACCAAGAGAATGGCCTGGGGAAGCAAAATGGGAATTGGTCAGAGGTCCCAAGAATGACATATGGAAAGTACAGATCTATAAGGACTAGAGGTGAAGAAGGCCCTCAGCACTCAAAAGGAGCCACATACAGAGGCCAGACTGAAATTAAAGGCTCCAGAGTTGATTACCTCATGTAGTGTGTGGTTCTTTTTTGTCCCAAAAGGATCTTTTCTCAAATTTTCCTTTGCCTCCACCCAGTGCCCAATTCCCATTCCCATCCTCATTTCAGCTGAGAAGGTCTACTAATTCTTAAGTCGAGGGATGGGTGAGATCATAAAGCGTGGGGGTCAGTGTGTATATATGGCTAGATAAAAGGTGGTGATTAACCTAACTCTCCCACACACTCAGAGCAGATCTGTATGAAAGACCCAGGGGATTCACCAAAGCCTCGACTCCAGAGGAGTTTGGAGAGCCCAATTTTCTCTCCTTATAGAGGGGGTGGGCATGCTGAATGGGGCTAAAGAGGAAAAATTGCTCAGTGACTTGTCTTTTATTTTGTATTTTGTAATGACTTTGCACAATCTAAGGAAAAGCAAGCATTAGCTAGAGCCCTCCCTGGAGTGAGGGAGCTGGGTCTTCTGTGTGTGACCCAGGAGTCTAGGAGTGTCTACTTCTGGGTTCTCTATCTCTATCCCTTAAAAAGCTCTTTGTGAACGACTGTTTCCATCCCTCTCGATCTGTGTATTCTCTAGTCTTTATTCCCGTTTCTGTGTGTCTGAACTGGCTGTTCTCTGGAGGTCCTTCTGTAGTCCTAGGAGGGTTTCCCTGGGCTTCTGTTTCTCCGAGAGTCTAGACTCCTCTGTCGCCCCGGCTTTCTCTCGCTACTCTTGGCTTTCGCTGCCGCTGTTTGTGGATGGTTCTCACCACTCTGGAGTGTATAGCTGGGGTGTGGCCTTTCTGAGGGCGTGTCCCGCCCTCTCTATTCTTGTCTGTCACCCCCTCAGGCCCCCTTCTCCAGCCTCTCTCCCCTCTATTTCCCATCTCCCGCCCCCCCATCCCATCTGGTCCCCGCTTCCTTACATGGTCACGGCTGGGGCCTCCCTCTCCCGGACGTCCCCCCCTCCCCCCTCTGTCTCCCGCCCCCCCAACCGGACACAGCCCCCGCCCTGCTGCTACCCCTCAGTCAGCCAGACGGGCACCCCAGCCATGGAGGACCTGGGTGAGTGGGGCTAGAAGCCCCGGGACCATGAGCCCCTCCCTTCCAGCACGAGATGCCTCCATCTGCCTCTCCCCATCCCACCGTCCCCTCTGCTTCCCTGAATCGCACCTCCTCTCTTGTCTCTCCCAGCTTTCTATTCATCTTTGCCTCTTCTGCTTTAAGTGCTCTCCTTCCATTTCTCCATTTGTCTCAATTCTCTCTCCTCGGCCACTCCCCGCCTCTCATTGCTTCTCTCTTCTTCTCTTTCTCCCTCTTTCTCTTCCCCTCCCTCTCTTCCTCCTGCCCAGCTCCACGTCTCCCTTCCTGCCTCTCCCTTCCTGCATTTTTCTCCAGTCCTTTCCCCCTTCTCTCCCAAGGAACTCAGATCCACTGGTCGAAAGGCTGAAGGGATCAGGGAATGGAGCGGAGGAGCCAGATACCTGGGTTCTGAGAGGGGAGCAAAGGGGAGGCATTAGGTTGGTGCCAGGAAGGATTCCTGGGTGTGGGTCTGCAGAAGAAAGCTTCGAGCAGGAGGGCAAGATGCCTGGGTCATAGGAGAGGGGGAGGGAGGGGAGTAGGAGGGGGAGTAAGGCCACCAGGGGGTACACTTCTTTTCTGGTGACTGTCTCTCTTTCCCCTACCAGGTGACTCCACCTCCTCCCCCTTATCCCCTCTTGGACCACATATTGTGGTCTTTGGTAGGTAACCCAATCCAGGAGTCCTAGTTGGAGGAAAGGGTTCATCAGAATAGTGTGGGAGGGCTGAGAAGAAAGATTTGAGGTCCCTCTGAAGAGGTTTGGAAGAAGGGGTTGAGGCATAGATCAACGGATTGGAAACTGGCCAGCAGTCTAAACTTCAAAATGTGCAAAAGGGCTAATTGTAAAGTTAAGTTGGAGAAGATACAATGTGACAATAATCCAAAAGAGCAAATAAAGTGTCCAGGAAAGAGTCTGGGACTTTGTGTATAGATAACACCTGAAAGACATACATTCACCTCATAGTGTTGTAGGTTTAGAGCCAGAAGGGACCTTGGAGGCTCTTTATTTTTACAGATGAGGAAACTGAGGCCCAGAGAGGTTAAGTGACTGAGTTGGGATTTGAACCCAACTGTTCTCAACTCCAGGCCTGGTGACTTGTCCACTACATAAACTTGCCTCTCTTCTTTCTACTTGTTTCTTTGTGAATAATAGATATAGACTTGGAAGGCATCTCACTCAGAGACCATCTAATCCAACCCCCTCATTTTACAGATGAGGTAAGGCATAGATGCTGACTTGACCAAGGTCACCTAGCTAGTAAGTGTCAGAGGTGGTTTTGAAACTAAGTCCTCTCACTCCAAGGAGCAGCTAGGTGGTGAAGTGAATGGAACAAGGTGCTTGGAATCAGGAAGAGTCATCCTGAGTTCAAATCTGCTCTCGTACATTTATTCAGTAGCAAGTGACCCTTGGCAAGTCACTTAACCCTGTTTGCCTTAGTTTCCTCACGTGTAGAATGAGCTAAAAAGGAAATGACAAAGCACTCCAGAATCTTTGCCAAAAAAAACCCCAACACAAAACCCAGAGAGGGTCACAAAGAGTCAGGTAAGACTGAACAACAAAACCACAGTCGGAATCTCAGCTGTTACTACCTGCCTGACCTTTGATCAATCACCACCTCTCTGATTTTCTGTTTCCTCCATCTATTGGATGGCAATAACTGCATCACAGGCTTGTTATGAAGACTTAACTGAGGTAACGGGGAAATGCTTTATAAACCTTAAGATGTTCTATAAATGTCAGCTGTCATCACTAACTATCTGGGCCTCAGTTTTCTACTCTGTAAAATGAGTAGGTTGGGCTATATAATAAAGGGATTCAATTAAATGATCCATAATGTCTGTTAAAGTTTATAATCCTATGACCTCATAGGAGCTGTTTTGAGGCTTAGATGACACAATTGCTATACAAACACAAGGACTTTCATAGCTGGAAGTAAAACACCCAACCTGGCATGGCTCCCAGGATTGACCAAGGATGAAACAGCTTGGCCATATTGTGTTGCTCCCAGCTTTACCCTTGTATGGTTTTCCTGGAACCTCTTTGAACCTGTGATTATCTAACTTTTGGTTTCTGACCCCAGGTCTGATTTCAGATCCCTTTCAAAAATTCTCTTCTAACCTAGACCAGCTCAGCCCCATAACCTCTAAGTAACCCTCTAGTCCACTCATTCAGAGTCTTCTCACAGATGCTCTTTTGTCCGACCTGGAGTCTACAGCATCCCACATCCCTCGGTCTGGGGCTCTTAGGGACCAGCCTCAAGAAGCCACCACTGCTCCCCCTCCCTATAGCCAGCAGCAGCAGGTAAGAAGAGCAAAGCTAAGGGTCTAGGTTTCCTGGGTTGGGGAGGGGTCCTGTCGTTGAAGCTCCTCTCTAACTTCAGATGTATTGCTTCTTTCTTCAGAAGGTAGCCAGGGAAACCTCTGGGGCCTCAGGAGACAAAGACCATCTATACAGGTGAAGGGACTGGGAATGTCCTTTAGAGGCTGGTGGGACTGAAGTTCACCCCTCTCTCTAAGTCCAAGGGGCTTCTTCCCTCCATGCCACTTGAGCTCTGGTCTGAGTCTTTTTCATTTCTGAGTTCTACTCCCCCAATTCTCCCTCTCTCCCTAGCACTGTGTGTAAGCCTCGTTCCCCCAAGCCAGCAGCACCCCCATTCTCCTCCAGTGGTGTTCTTGGTGCTGGACTTTGTGAGCTGGACCGCCTGCTGCAGGAGCTCAATGCCACTCAATTCAATATCACAGGTAAGAGAAGAGGGAAAATTGACGATAAGGGATAAGGGCTAAGGCAAGTAATAGTGAGACTAACAACCCCTCCTTTCAACCAGATGAAATCATGTCCCAGTTCCCATCCAGCAAGGCAGCTGATGGGAAACGAAAGGAAGAACAATCTGAGGAAAAGAAAAGGCCAACCACGTGAGGCTCTTGGAGACAGGGTTGGAGGGGTTACAGCCTGGTAGCTGGATCCCCGGTTTGGGGGTAGAAGTAAGAAGCATGCAGATCCAGATGCCTGCATTCTTTGGGGTTGAGGGTCTGGTAAGAGGGAGGACTTGAGAGCTAGGATTCTTGGGTCTGGGACCTGAAAGGACTGAGGAATGGAGGAAGCTGTGATCCAAACTATCTCCCTGCAGCCCCCCTAGCCCGACGCCACAGCTGCCAAAACCTTCAGCCACCTCAGCTACCCTGGAATTGGACAAGCTGATGGCTTCTCTTTCTGATTTCCGTGTCCAGAACCATGTGAGCTGAATGAAAGGGTCAAGGGTCTCCAGGGAGGGTATTGGCTGTGATCAATCCCAGCCACTGGGATACCTGTAACCACCTCACTGTGAGAGGTCATCCCAACTCTTCCCCTATCTCTAAGCCCACCCCCTTCAGCTCAGTGGCAGATGGGAGACAAATAGCAGGTGTCTCTGTTTTATACCCTAATAGCTTCCTGCTTCTGGGCCTACCCCAAAGCCAGAGCTGAGCTCAGTGAGTGATACCTCAGCACCGCCCACCTCAGGGTCCACTACAGAGGGCAGCCTGGACACCATGCTGGGGCTGCTGCAGTCAGACCTCAGTCGACAGGGAGTCCCCACCCAGGCGAAGGGCCTTTGTGGTTCCTGCAATAAGCCCATCGCTGGGCAGGTGAGTGAGGCCCCCAGAACAGAAGAGGAGGGGAGGAGGGAAGGAGGAAAGACAGATATGTAGACAATAGGATACACATACAAAGACTAGGCTGTGGATTTCTGTGGGAGAGTTATAAATGTGTTGACTATGTTAATCATAGACACTCTGTGGAACCTTAGCTGAGGCCTCACTCCTGTTTAGCAAGTCTTTTATGTATCATTTACTTTCTACTACTAGTATTATCTACCACTTTCCCATTCTACAAAACATTGGTTCTAGACCTTCTCCTCTAAGCCCACACATCCTTTGACACCTGAGCCTCTCCACACTCTCAGCAGATGATCTCACCTCCCTTTTCACTGAGATCAGGTCGTCCTGACCTCAAAATCTGTCTTTAGGGGCAGGATGTGTAGGCCAGTGCTGTATGGAGTCAGGAAGTATTGGGTTCCAGTCTTACCTCAGACACTTCCTATCTGGGTGAGCCTGGGTGAGTCACAACCCGGGCTTGGGTTTTCTCATCTGTCAAGTGGAGGTCATAATAGTATTCACCTCACAGAGCTGTTGTGAGGATAAAAAATGAGATATTATATGTAAAGTGCTTCTCACACCTTAAAGAGCTATGTCAATATTAGCTATTATTAACTTTTTGCCCTTATGGGGCTGGGACAAGCTATTATTCTGAAGAAAGTTGCCCCTTATATCTAGGATCCTGATTCCATTCCTTCCAGGATCTAACTCCATGAATAATCCATTCTCCTGAATCTTTATATACTTTCTTTATGTGTGTATACATATGTATAGCTTTGTGATATGTAACTTCCATCTTATTCATATAGGTAAACATTTCTCTGTTTGTCTCTCTCTCACACACACACACACACACACACACACACACACACACACACACACACACAGAGTCCCAAAAACATCTCAATGTAGTTTTAAGCTTTAATGGCTTTTGTGATATAATTATATATTTATGTATGCATTAAATTCATATATATTTGTGTGAGATATAGCTATATCTATGTACTTAAAACTTCAGTAAGACTTTTAGGACACCCTGTATATTTTTATATCATTCCTAAAAATTAAAAAAAAAATTCCCTTGACCCTTTCCCCTTAAGCTGTCATCCCTCTCCCTTCCCTCCTACATTACCAAAAAAGTAAACAGTCTGCATTCTTTGCCTTCCCTTCCTCACCCCCCACTTAGCTTTCAGTCCCTTTCATTTTGACTATGCTCCCACCACTTTACTAAAACTCTCCTCTCAAAGACAACAAGTGACCACATTTTTTGGTTGCCAAATCCAGTGGACCTCCTTCAGTTCCCCTCTTCCTTGATATTTTTGTAACTGACCATGAAGTCGTGATCTGCAGTCATGATCTCCCTTGAAGAAAGGGAGATCTCAGACCCATTGAGTATTACTGTATGCAGAAAACACTGGGAGACAGTTTAGAAAAGATAGAACATTTGTCTTCATAGAGCTTACAGACTAGTAAGGGCAGATGTGACCATAACCTGAATTTAAAATTATAACTAAGTATATGAAGTTTTTAAAAAGTGTTAGCAAAAGGGTATTATCCTAGCGGAGTGGGAAATAAGGGAACAACATAACCAAATCTTTGTGCAGCAAAGATGATTCTGACAGTAGTGTGAAGGATGGAAGGAGGGAGGAAAGGGCTGGTTATTGTGAAGTCCAGAAGGACCAATGCAACAGTAGATGGATGATGGAGTCCTGTACCAGGGTAACAATAGTATTATATTGGGGAGAACTACCAAAGAGAAAGTGGTATTGAGCTGTATTGGTAATCAACTGGATATCGAGAGCTGAAGGTGAGTGGGAAGTCAAGGTTTCTAATCCATTAAAACGAAACCTGGTTAGACAGGGTGAATGAGCTGCCACACAAAAAAAAAGGTGTGAAATCAGAAGAAAGAGTGTGTTTAGGAAGAAAGATTAACCTTTAAGTAACTTCCCTTGTAAAATGAGTGGGCTGGAAATAAAAATCCATTTTAGCTGAAAGCCTGTGTTGCTATAATAAACTCAGTTTGAGGCTTGAGGAGTTTGAGCTGCTTGGGGGGAAAGGGGGACGGGACACCCAAGTGGTGTTTAGAAGAAGCCAGGGTTTGGCATCTAGTTGGTGGTTAATGAACAAAGACAAGAGAAGAAGCATCAGCTAGGCTCTTATGTGTCTGTATGACCATCTGACCCGCTTCTTCCCTGCAGGTAGTGACAGCTCTAGGCCGGACCTGGCACCCAGAGCACTTTTTATGCGGGGGCTGTTCCGTGGCTCTGGGAGGTAGCAGCTTCTTTGAAAAGGACGGTGCCCCTTACTGCCCCGAATGCTACTTCGAGCGCTTCTCCCCGCGCTGTGGTCTCTGCAATCAGCCCATTCGTCACGTGAGCCGTGTAGCTCGGAATCGCCCTTCCACAAGCCCTCAACCTTGCTCAGTCTCTCTCTTGTTCTCCTTTACCCCCTCCTCCGCGGCGTACCCCCCTCCCCCGCGGTCTTTTAACTCTAGGGAGCCTTACACTTCCAACCACCTGAATCCCGGCCCTCCCCTCCACCTACCCCATCTTCCTTCAGATAGCACGTATAAAGAGTTTTTCAAGCTTTAATAGCGGTCTATAAATGTGAATTGTTGTTATTATTACAGAAGATGGTCACCGCCCTGGACACCCATTGGCATCCTGAACATTTTTGCTGCGTCAGCTGCGGGGAGCCTTTCGGGGAAGAGGGTGAGAAAGGCGCCCGAGGTCCCCTGCAGCAAGCAGTCCGTTCCCCCATGCCCCTAGGACCACCTCGCAGACATTCGCCTCTCGTCCTTCTCCCCCGCCACCTTTCATCATGATTTCACCCGTTAGTCACCTTTCCCCTCCCAAACTGCCCTAGATACCCCCTTTGGAGCACCCACTGCCCTCCCCTCTTACGATCTTTCCCCTGATGCCACCCCATCTTGCCCGGACTCGCAGGGTTCCACGAACGGGAGGGCCGCCCGTACTGCCGCCGGGATTTCCTGCAGCTGTTCGCCCCACGCTGCCAAGGTTGCCAGGGTCCTATCCTGGAGAACTACATCTCGGCGCTGAGTGCGCTCTGGCACCCGGACTGCTTCGTGTGCAGGGTGAGAGGGGGACCGGGAAGGGCTGGGGCGAGCCGGGGCGGAAGAGGTGAAGCCGGGCATTCCAGCCCTCTTGGCGCCTAACCCTGAGCTGCCCTATTGGTTCGCGTCCTCTCCTCCAGGAGTGCTTTACGCCTTTCTCGGGAGGCAGCTTCTTCGAGCACGAGGGGCGCCCGCTCTGCGAGAACCACTTCCACGCTCGGCGCGGCTCCCTCTGCGCCACCTGCGGTCTCCCAGTCACTGGCCGCTGCGTTTCCGCGCTGGGGCGCCGCTTCCACCCTGATCATTTCACCTGCACCTTCTGCCTGCGCCCGCTCACCAAGGGCTCCTTCCAGGAGCGCGCGGACAAGCCTTACTGCCAGCCTTGCTTCCTCAAGCTCTTCGGATGAGCTCCCAGCCTCGAGAAGATCCCGCCGGAAGTTTAGAGTCCCATTGCAAGAAAGGCCTCACCCCTTCAATAGAACCAGTACGAGGAGAGGCCGCACGGCTGTGGGAGGCCCCTCCCCTCCCCTTCCACAAAACCTGGTTCCTGATTAGACTCCGGCCCCTGTGAGGCCTCACCTCAGAACTAGACCCCGGTCCAAAGAGAGGTCCTTTCCATCCTCCAGATCCTGACATAAGAATAGAACGCGTCTCCAGCACACAGTGCTAGCAGACTCCCGCCCCTTAACTAGACTTCTGATCAAAGAGAGGTTTCGGTCCATTCTTGAACCAATTAACAGGATTCCACTGAGCCAATTCCAACCTGAGATGATGAAACAGCAGGCCAGAGACAAAGTGCCTGCAATCAGGTAGCTGTTTAATTCTTTCGTTTCATTAGGAGGAACAGATTTGCAAATCGGTAATTCAGATAGGAATTCCACCTTGCTAAGGTGAAGATAGATACTGGCTCAGTAAAACCCTCTTAAAAGGTTCAAGTATGGACCACATGTCCAAGTGCTCATTAAATAGATAGAGCCCTGTCGCAGGAGGTCTACACCTATCACATAGTGGGACCATCTCAAGGGAGATGTTCTCCCTCTTCCCAAACAAAGAATACAAGGCTTCCTGGGGGAGAAATCCCTTCCCAAAAGCAGCCCAACAACTGCCCGGTGAAGCTCCATCCCTCTGGGCAATGTGGAGAGGCAAAGGGGTGTATAGTGAATTAGTGCCTCCCCTCATGGGAAAGGGTTGATGGGAAAAAGTGGAGTCTTAAGCTTATACTGGTTGGCTCAAGTCTATTCACAGTAATAAACTTCCAGGGGATACTCAGCTTAGTGTTGGGGAGGGGGCTCTTGTCTAGGTTTCCCCAAATGTGGGTAATAGAATCCCTCTCCAGGTTTTAAAGCACTTTCATTTTACTGAGAAAGGAAAGAGCTTATGGGAATGGGACCAGGCCCAAGAAAATTTGAGGATCCAGGTTCTGTCTCAGGGTACTTTCCAAGTGCCTTGGGTTTCCCTCACTGCTGTCCTCACCTATCTCCATATAAACACGTATTTCACAAACTGGCTTCCTGTGTTTGTGATTTAGCAAGCTAGGTCAGGAGCCTGGCCCTCCAGCCTTTGCCAATTTCTATTCTTTTACTTCTGGAACACACACCCTTATGCTGAATCCAGAAACACAAAGCTTTGTTCTGCCATGGAAATGGAAGGACCCTTGCACACTCTCTCTCCCTCCCCCTCCCTTTTGACTGTCTCTGTCTGTCTGTCTGTCTGTCTGTCTGTCTGTCTGTCTCTCTCTCTCTCTCTCTCTCTCCCTCTCTCTCATCTAGGGTTTAGATTCTGACTATGTGACTCCATGGAACCACTGAGCCCAGAAAGGACCCTCGTGAAATTAGACATTTGAGCTGGAAGATTCATTAAAAATTATCCTGGCCATTTTTTTTTACAAGGGAAGAAGTAGATGCAGAAAAGGAAAAGGGATTTCCCAAGGCTGAACTGAGTTGGTGGCACAGCTGGAAATCGAATCCAGCTCCTGGCTTTCTGTCTATCCATTCATTAGTTCAACACATTTCTGAGCACTCACTATATGCTAGAAGTCTATGGCTCTTAGTCACTGTCTAATTAGGAACCTTTCTGTGGTTGAAGAAATGAAGAAAAAGTTTGGTTACTGAAGAACCCACAGCCTTAATTATATATGTAGAGGACCGTGGGCATGTGATACAGGCTGTTAGTTTACCTCTCAGGTGCACTTAGGAAGAAATATACCAACCTCCCCACACTGGTCAGTCAATCTTGTTTCCTTAGTAATTCTCTCTTATCAGGTTCAAAAGCAGTTTATTGAGTAGGCTCTGGGATTTTTAAATTACCAAAGTTGCAGAAACTCTATCTTTAATAGGCTTTCCCCCACCACCACACACACAAGTTTTTTCTGCCATTACCTAGCTTCCCTTCTGTCAAACCACAAGTTTATAAGCTTAGAAAAATCACTGATGCTGGCCATGTAATTTATTAGCAGTATCAAATAATAAACATAAACACTTAAAACAAGGCTGCAATAGAGATTAAAGTCAGTCATTTCTGTGCTCTGGGAAAACAGGAGAAAGATGAGGCATGCTGAGTGGAATTGCTGGTTTGGTGTAGTCCCATGGGTAGGGAACCTGTAGCCTCAAGGCCATATGGGGCCTTTTAGGTCCTCTGGTTCAGTCTTTTGACTGAGTCTAAGTTTTCCAGAACGAATCTTTTTATTAGATTCAGTTAACGGGTTGCACTTCAGGACCTAGAGGGCCACATGTAGCCTCAAGGTTGAAAGTTCTCCACCCCTGGTATAGTCTCAGTGCTTGGCATCTATTCTGCTACATCTTTTTACTGGTTTGCTGGTCCACACACACCTATTTGCATCTTGCTCTCACCCTTTCACTTCCTTGAGTAATATCCCCTCAAGGTTTGCAAAAAAATCTCTCAATGCCATTGAAACTCCAAAACAAACACCTCTCAGACTTCCTGTTTAGCCCAAAGATCTTCTTTCCTTCCTGGGAAGTTCTCCAGTATCTCTGTGATCCCATTGAAAAGTACAGCCTAAGTACCCAAGGCTCTGTGATCCTAGATCTCGGTAACCTATAAGTGTAATCAATAGCCTAGGTCTTCCAACTTCGTGGCTCACATATACTTAGTTTAATTGTGGGGTCTGATCCTTTCTCTTTTTGGCTCATTGCCTCCTCCTGGAGTTAATCCACAGTCATCTTCAAAAATAAAGTTTCTGTGCAGGCTTTCCTAAATGTGGATGTCATCCCTAACTCATACACAGGAATTCAATGTACAGTGTGTAAGTGACAGCCTTTATTTCACCTCATAGAAAATGTGTAAGCTATGAACAAAGATGGCAGAAGTACCCATATGGCTAGTCAGCTCTCCCTGGAAGGGAACTGAAGGGTTACTGCCAGGATAATCCTCTTTTTCCAGTGAGCTGATTTTCCCCCACAGAGCCCTAGTCTCTCCGAAACTTATAGCATCCTGCTGTGGTTCAGATTCTCGCCTGTTTCACTACCCACCCCACTTCCCCAAGGTACACCAGTAACCTTTCTTTGGAGCTTGTTGTGAACCAGGAAACCTCAGGTGTCAGCCACATTCCCTCTCAGCCTGGATTTCTTCAGTCTAAGAAGCTGGCTTCATATGGCAGATGTCTTCTTAACTCCAATTCCTTGACAACTTTCTTTGGAGTTTCTCCAGTACTATAATGTGTGTCTCCTTTAAGGTGTATTGATCAGAAAGGTACAAAGTATTCTTGGTGCACCATCTGTTTTATCTTTAACCCTCTTTGCACTGATGGTTAAGATTTTGTTTGGGGGAGGGAGAGGGGTTTGGAGTTTGTTGTTGTTGTTTCGTTGTTTTGGGTTTGTTTTGTTTTTTGAGCCAAGGTGGTACTTTTGTGTGGCTTGAGGCTCACAATAAGTCCCAGAAATCTTCTTTGCTAGCTTTAAATCCCACATCCTTCACTTTTGCAATGGACCAAGAAGCTCACTCTGAAGCTGAAGAGTTAATTATAGAAGAGGCTGGAAGCAAAGATCTTCATTTGGGGAGGGGGGAGAGATAGATTGAAGACTTGAAAATGGCTAAAAAGTTTAAGTATCACCTGGTCTGGTACCAGGTAATTGTCTTTTTTTTTTTTTTAACACTTTAATCCCTTTTCACAGCATGTTATTTCTGAATATGTATATTCTCTTTTCTCTGATGAATAAACTGTAAAAAGTGAAGTTGGTTTGTAGTGTGTGGTAGTCAGAAATAAAAACGAAAAAAGAAGCAGTAGCAAGGAAAGACAAGCAAATAGCAGATCTCTGATTTATATTAGGAAGCAAAGAATTCAAGAAACAATGCCTCAGATTATAGGTAGCTAGCTGGCAAAGTGGACAGATCACTCAGGCTTGGAGTCAGGAAAGCTCATCTTCCTTAATTCAAATCTGGCCTCAGACACCTACTAGATGTGTTACCCTCAGCAAGGTCACTTAATCCTGTTTGCCTCGGTTTCCTCATCTGTAAAATGAGCTGGAGAAAGAAATGGCTATCTTTGCTAAAAACAAACAAAACCACAAAACTGCAAATGGGGTCAAAAAGAGTCAGATACTACTGAAAAATGTCTGAGCAACAAAGTAGCTCAGATTAGGGGCGTGACGATCAATTAAGGTTTGGAAAATAGAGAAAAGAGAAAGCACCAGAAAGTAAGGGCTTCCAGACAGAGCCTTAACTAAGCTAGGGTGTTTAGGGATTTGCCCCAGGGGGCTCAATTTAAATGTCAGAAAGTTAACAGGATGCTACCAAGACTTTCAGTCCCTAAACATCACAGAATAGAGCCCAGCACCTACTTATCAAAAGAGGAAATGGGAAATTGTGGACTAAATAGGCTCAAAGGCATTTGAATAGCTGAAATAGGAAAATATGAACTAAGATTAACTAGGGATTTTTTTGCTACCTGCCTGAGGTTCAATGATTCCTAGTTAAAGATATGCATTTCCAGGCATATGCATTTCTAGGCATTTCCTAGGAGGACCAGGAATCCCTCAGAAACTGACTGTAAAGCCAAGCACCAGCAGCTCTCCTGAGGACTGCCGCTGCTGTGAATAACTTTAAGGTTCTGATAGAATAGTAGAGTAAACTCTCTATTTATTCAGCAATAAACTAAAGCAAAACATTCACAACAATATAAAAACTTATCACTAAGGCAGCTGCATAGTCTTAACCAAAAGATATCATTCAGTAAGTCACAATCTCCTCAATCAATATGAAGTACCCATCTAAAGTCAGTCTTTTGTCATGAGTGGAGACTTCCAATAATCCTTAACTCAATCATCCTTAAGGGGTAGTGGAAAGTACAAAAGTCTTCCATTCCAAGGTCAAAGTAAGTCATAAATAATCTTGTCAGTCAGCACTACTGAGGCTGACTTCCAAACATCACAGCTCCTCTTCCAGGAGCTGGCCACTCCTAGCTCTTGCCTGGATTCACAGGTAGGCAGCTCTCCCAGCTCTTGCCTGAATTCATCCCACTCTTGCTTGGATTCACAGGTAGGCAGGTCTCCCAGCTCTTGCCTGAATTCACTCCACTCTTACCTGGATTCACCCCCACTCTTGCACCTGTGAATTCAGATTCACAGGTAGGGAGCTCTCCCAGCTCTTGCCTGGAATCACAGGTAGATAGGTCTCCCAGCCCTTGCCTGAATTCACTCCACTCTTGCCTGGATTCACTCCACTCTTGCCTGGATTCACCCCACTCTTGCTTGGATTCACCCAACTCTTGCCTGGATTCACAGGTAGGCAGCTGTCCCAGCTCTTGCCTGGATTCACAGGTGGACAGCTCTCTGCTCTATGGAAACTCATGGTGACTAGCCCACTCCAAGCACTTCCAGTTTCTGTTTCTGGGAAGACAAAGCTTAACAGAGCCACAACAATATTTACACACATTAAGCTTAGCAGAGTTACAACAGTATTCACATACATTGCAGGCACTCTCATCTCAACTCACATTCTGTCTGTGAAATCAACACAGACTAACAGACAGGGCTTCTGTCTGAAAAACCAAACAAAAATCAACAGTAAAGTCCTAAGACTTCTGAAAACATCAGTAAAACCTTCTTTCAGGACTTCTGTAAACAGACAACAATGAAGTCTTCTTTCAGGGCTTCTGAACCAGGAATAAAGTCCCAGGGCTTCTCTAACAACAGCAACATGGGGTCAGCAGACAGGATGCTTTGTTCTGACAAAGTAACATCAACACATACAGAACAGACAGAGTGCTAACACCTAAAGCATCCTTCCTCCCAGTTCTGCTTGGCCCCAGTTTATGCTCAAGCTTTTATCCATTTGGGAGCGGGGTAGGTTCCTCCCTCTGTGGGCTCCATGTGATGATGTTGGGCCTCTTAAGGGTAACACAATGTATACTGTTTCCTACTTGAGACTTCCAACTTCCAACAAAGACTTGACACAAATCAAACTTGAGGCTCAAAGGCATTTGAATAACTTAAACAAGGAGCTAAGAACCTGAGTAACTGAAACAGGAGCAAATTGCTTGCCATTACACTGACAAAGAGAAGCAAAGCCTAAAGCCCAGTTACATCCTTTATGCTCACAAATCTTTTATCTTCATCGTTAGCCACACTATAGAGTTAGAGTTGTTTATTCTTTTTGTTGTTGTTGTAATTTTGTGGAGGCAGCTGGGGTTAAGTGACTTGCCCAGGGTCACACAGCTAGTAAGTGTCAAGTATCTGTTCAGAGGGATTTGAACTCAGGTCCTCCTGACTTCAGGGCTGGTGATGTATTCACTGCACCACCTAGCTTCCCCAGAATTGTTCATTCTAGAAATATTCTTCTAGATAATTATAATAGTCCACATTGCTATAGCATCTTTTCTAAAAAATAAATTTTTGTTGATATTTTCTATTTCTTACATCACCATAATATCACATGTATTCCCTTCCCCCACCCCTCACCCCCAAGCTATCCCATATGACAAACAGTGGGGTTTTGGGAGAGGAAA
This sequence comes from Pseudocheirus occidentalis, assembly GCA_028646575.1. Taxonomy (NCBI): domain Eukaryota; kingdom Metazoa; phylum Chordata; class Mammalia; order Diprotodontia; family Pseudocheiridae; genus Pseudocheirus; species Pseudocheirus occidentalis. The sequence goes on from CM053599.1 coordinate 182,876,213, forward strand.
AAAAAGTCAATGCAATTGATCAATACATTGAAAAAGTCTGAAAACTTGCAGTGTATAAAACCTGTGGACCTCCCACCTCCATGAAGGTGTAAGTTGGTGCTGTCTTCTCATATGGCTTCCTTCAAATACTGATTGATCTTTTTTTGATGTCATTCTTTATACTTACATTGTTGTTATTTTGTATATTTTCTTGACATTGTTTACTTCACTCTGCATCAGTTCTTATAGATTTTTTCATTCAGAGGTTCCCAAAGTGGGTGATACACCCCCTAGGGGGCAAAGGAACTATTTAGGGGGTAGTAGGGGGGTAATTGAATAAAAATAAGGAGACACTGGAAGCATAAGAAAAGATGGGAAGAAAATTTTGAAAAACTATTCATACATGTTTCATCTCTTGTGTAACTGAGTTGAAATCATGGTGATTACATTATTTTCCAAATAAATGCACAAAATGCAAGTTATAACTGTTTAGTGGTCAAGTCTGCTAACAGGTCTTAACAAGCAATTGTTGGCAGATGAGCTTATCTCACATTGTCAGTGAGTCCAGCATGCACTGGTAGGAATATATGCATGTAATGACTTGTTTATAATACAATATTATATGGTTACATATTGCAATATTGTGCCATCAAAATTTTGGTGCAAGAAAAAATCCACAAACTTACAATAAATTATTAAATTTAAGATGCATAAATTTTAAAAAATTATATTTTTAAATGATGCAAATTTCAAAAAAAACATTTAAAGGGTTAAAGAAAGTAAATTTCCAGGGGAGCACTGAGTAATTTTTTGTTGATAGGCCAAATAAGTTTGGGAACCTCTGATCTATGTATTCATCACACACATAATTTTTTAAGGCACAATGTGATATTCTATTACATGCATGTAGAACAATTTGGCCATTCTCCAATTCACCAGCATCTTCTTTGTTTCCAAATCTTAGCTATTACAAAAAATGTTGCTACAAATATTTTGGATTATATGGGGACTTTTTAAAATGATCAATAGACTCCTTGGGGTATAAGCCCAGTAATAGCATCTCTTACTCAAAGATTATAGATATTTTAGTCACTTTTTAACATATTTCCAAACTGCTTTCCAAAATGGTTGTACCATTTCACAGTTCCACCAATAATGTATTAGCTTGCCTATCTTTCCACAGTCCCTCCAACATTGACTGTTAACTAAGTTTTGTCATTATTGCCAATTTGCAAGATATAATGTGATACTAGAGTTGTTTTGATGTGCATTTCTCTGATAATTAGTGATATGGATCACTATTTCATGGATTATTAATATTTTGCACTTTTTCTTTTGCTCATATCCTTTGATCATTTATCTACTTGGGAATGACTATTAGTCATATATGTATATATGTGTATATATATATGTATATATGAATTGTTTATATATCTTGTACACCAAACCCTTATTAGAGAAATTTGATACAGTTTTCCCCCATTTAACCACTTCCCTTCTTATCCTAGCTGCATTAATATTATCTTTGCAGATTTCAAGTAATCAAGGTTATCTATTTTATCTTTTGTAATTGCTTCTATTTCTCATTTGTTTAAGGATATGTCTCCTACCCATTGTTGTGATGAATGGCATATCATCTGTTTCTCTTCTAATTTTTTAATAGTATAATCTTTAATATTAAGGTTATGTATTCATTTAGAATATATTGTGGAGTGTGGTATAAGATGTTAGTCTAAGCCTGATTTCTACCAGATTGTCTTCCAGTTTTCCCAACAATTATTATCATCATCTTAAAGTTTACAAAGCACTCTCACACAATTACATTGATCACAATGTGATCTGTACAGTGTAAACTGTACAGGACATAGAAAGAGGAATAGAAATAGAGTCAGCAGTCAATAATGATAGTCAATAATCAATTATTAAGCACCTACTATGTGCCGGGCACTGTGCTAAGTGCCAAGGATACAAACATAATAAAAGGAAGACAGTTCCTGCACTGAGGGGGTTTACACAACCAGTGATGGGGGAGACAAAACACAAAAGTAAGCTGAAAAGGATGACTGGAGAAGGTACCTGACTTGGGGCTTAGTGGAAAAGTCATAGAGGTCCCAGAATAGTGTAGCTTGGTAAGAAATAAAGTTACCCAGAATTGATAGGAGAGAAAATCCAACAATGGAGCCAGCATTAAAACCCATAACCAGATATATGTACAGAGAAGCGCAAATGCAGGTCAGGACCTTCTTTACAATTCCATAGTCTTAGAGAGCTGCCTAGACCACTGAAAAATTAAGTGAATTGCCCAGGATTGTATAGTCTTTATGTGATAGGACTTGAGCTCAGATTTTTCTAGTTTTGATATCAGCATTCTATCCACTATACCTCTCAATGACCCATTTTATAAATAAGAAAATTGAAATTTACTGAGTTTAAATAAGTTACCCATAATCATGTAGCTAGAAAAGTGTGAAATTAAGGATTCAAAACCAGGGTTCTGATTCCAAATCTAATATTCTTTCCCCACTAAAGACATCCTGCTTCTGAATGCCCTAACAGTGCTTCAAATTCAACATGTCTACACCTGGGCAGCTTTCTCCCTCTAAAAAAAAATCTGCTCCTCCTTCTATTCCCTATTCCCAGTCACCCAGGTTCCACTCCTCAGGTGGGTATCTCCAACTATCTATATGTTCTCTCTACACAGCTATATGACCAGCAACTTCAAATTCACTTGTTTGTGCCAAACTTACTATCTTTCCCCCAATTCCGTGCTTCATTTGGCCTTGGTCATTTCTGTCTCTACCACCACAGTTACCTAATCCCCCCAAAATCATAACTTTAGTGTTATCTTTGACTTGTTCTCCCTCAACTCTCAAACCACTTTAGTTACCAGTTTTATGGATTCTGCCTATGTAGTATCACATAGCCAGTGTGTGAAATGAGGTTTCATTATAGATGATAAACAGTAAGTGATCGGCCCAGAATCACATTGCTAAATTATCAGTCATGTGAGTGCTTCTAGGCCCTCCTTACCACCATTGTGGAATAGCTCAATATCTCCTTTTTAATGGATACCTTTTACTTTATATATCACTTTTCTGATTATATTCTTCTCCTCCCCCTACTGAGTGAGCCATTCCTTGTAACAAAGGGTTTTTTTTTTAAGAAAAAAAGGGAAAAAAAAAACAGTTCAACAAAACTAACAATGAAACTGCATCTGGCAACATATACAATATTCCATATCCATAGTCCCCCACCTCTGCAGTAAAAGAATGTCTTCTCCACGCTTTCTGAAGTCAAGCTTGGATTACATAGCATTTGGGGTTTGGTTGTTATTCTTGAGGGAATACTCATTTGCTCAGCAAAACAGGAGGCAAGGTCATGGCAAAGCCAGCATTTTAATTGTCTGACTCTAAATTTATTGCCGTCTCTTTCAGCCAAGGGGGGCAGGGTACAAACCCAGGAACAAAGGCAGTCTGAACAAAGTTATGGCCACTGACTAATGTAAGATGTTTTTGGGGCCCAGTAAGGTGAACAACTTTTATGTGACGTGGGAAAGAGAAGTGGAAATATTAGTTGAAGGTCAAACTATGGAAGTCCTTGAAAGCTGAGCAGCTTAGACTGTTGTTTTTTTAAAGTAGGTAATAAATGTAATAGCTAACATTTACAGAACACTTTAAGGTCTGCAAAGTGTTTTACAGATATTATTTCATTTGCCTTGCACAATAACCTTGTGACTTAAGTGTTATCATTATCATTTGCTTTTTGCAAAAGAGAAAACTGAAGCTCTGAGAGTTTAAGTGACTTGCCTAGGGTCATACATTTAGTATCTAGTTAGGATTTGAATTCAAATCTTCCTAACTCCAAGTCCAGTGGTCTGTCCCTTATCATCACCTAACTGCCCAATGAAGAGGACACCGGTGAAGTCTCCTGAGCATACTTGATGAGAGATGTACTTTAGAAAGATTTAATGAGGCAGTGGCTGTAGGAAAGGTTGGGGAAGAGAATGAAAGACGGAAAACCAAGTAGGAAGCTATTAGAATAATTCATGTAGGAGTAATGAGAACTTGGATTAGGCTCCTATCCATGGGAAGAGGATGGAAGAGACAAGGTGAGAGATGCAGAGACAAGGAGAGAGACGCAGAGACAAGGAGAGAGATACAGAGACGAGGCGAGAGATATTAGGGTTGTAGAACCAACAGAATGAAGGGACTGAACGTATGTGTGGGGTGAGGAAGAGAACAAAACATGATGAAGAATCTGAGACTTCAGCTGAAAACTGAAAAGACAGTGGTGTAACCAACAGGGGTAGGGAAGTGAGGAGGACAAGATGAGCTTTGGTTATGAAGGATTTTAAGAGTGACTGGAATATCCAGGGAGAGAAGTCCATATTCTCTCTCCTGCCAGACTGGGGGCCGAGGTCGACAGTTTAATATCTGTCTCCCGAGTGATCTACAAGGGACCTACATGGGAGCTCGGCAAAGGTCTGTCAAATAAACATATGAATTTATGACACAGTCTTTTGAAGCAAAAATTTGATACCTTTTATCTTTACATCACAGTCACATCCGGAGAATCTATCCCTTTCCTACCTTAGTGAAACTTCTTTTGTTACAAAGTGGGTGAGGGGTATTAAATCAGTAAAACAAAAACAAACTGGTACATGAACCCAAAGGAGCCAGGTGGCACAGTGGATAAAGTGCCAGGCCTGGAGTCTTCCTGAGTGAAGTCTCACCTAGACACTTACTAGCTGTGTGACCTGAACAAGTCACTTAACCCTGTTTGCCTCAGTTTCCTCATCAATAAAATGATATGGACAAGGAAATTACAAACCACTCCATTATCTCTGTGAAGAAAACCCTAAAAAGGGGTCACAATGACATGACTGAAACAACTAAATATCAACCCATAAGTAAACATACATAATATGTTCACCCATACTCACTCTCCACCTCCCCAATGCAAAAGGGAGGTGAATTTCCTCATCTTTTTCAAGGACTGAGATTGGTCATTATAATTACATATTGTTCTTTTTATTTACATCATTATAGTCATTTTGTATTTTGCCTTCCTGGTTCTGCTTACTTTACTCTGCAACAGTTTGTATCTACCCACCCACGTTTCTCTAAATTCCTCATACTTGTTTCTTAAGCTATGTTAGCATTCCGTTATATTCATATACCACGATTTGTTTAGCTCTTCTCCAATAGATGAACACCCACTTAGTTCCTAGTTTTTCATATGACTCAGTCTTCTTTGTAGATCCAGCTTATATTTATCCGTTTATCTCCTCTCCAGAATCAGTCATCAAAGTGAATCTCCCCTGAATTATCCTGGCCCTTATTTACTACTGAGCACGAGGCACTCTTATCCAAGATGAGGGTAGGGGTACCAGGTATCTGAGAGTGCCAAGTGGGGACTTCTCGGCTCAGTGCCCCCCAAGGTAACCATTAAACTTTTGGAGGGTGGAGTCACCTCTCCTGGAGTTAGGGGGAGGCCAGTGTCCAGAGAGGACTAGAGGCAAAGCTAAGGCATGATGGAGCAGAGCACACCAGACTCCGGGAGCTTCATTGACAACCCAGCAGACATCACTGTCATCGCTGGTTACTTCCTTTTGGTCATCGGGGTCGGTCTGTGGGTGAGAGGCCAAAGGGTTACGTCTTGAGTTCAGGCTGGGTGGGGGAGGACAGAGGAAGGAGAAGATTTCATAGTTAATGGGAGGGGGTAAGGATAGGACGTCTGGTGTCTCAGAAAACTAGAATGTTAGTGCTGGAAAGGTCTTGAAGGGTCATCTAGTTCAACCTTTAGAAAAGGAAACTGAAGGTTGGAGTGACACAACCTGCCCAAGGTTACAGAACAAATTAATGGTAGAGCCAGGATTTTGATTCTGATCTTTTTGACTTCCAGTCCAAAGTATTTAAAGAAGTCTGTGCCTTTGAAGGAGAAAGACACAAACAGGGAACTGGAAGTCTGTCTTCCAAAATTAGGAGGATCTGGGTAGGAGCTGGGCAGGGAATATAGTAAAAAAAAAAAAAAATCAGAAAATCTCCTGGATTTGGAACTTGAAGACCTAAGTTCAAATCCTGACTTTGTCACTTACTGTGTGACCCTGGGCCAGTCATTAGACCTCCATGAATTTTGCTTTTCTCTTCAGTAAAATGAGAGTCTGCATCTCTAAGTCCCTTTCAGAACTACTAACATCTTATGCTTCTAAGGCCATGTGACTAGGGCTGGAGGCTGGAATAGGAGTTAATATTCAGACTGAGACAAGGCTGAGGAATGTGATGAGGACACTAATGAGGTACAGACAGATGATCCCATTAGCTCAACCCCTGCCCCCATCCACGTCCTCCCTCTCGCCTCTTTTTGTTCTACTCAGCTATTATTCCCTACCCCTCAGAGTTAGCTACAGCCCCCGCCCCCCACTTTCTCTCCTAGTCCATGTGCCGGACTAATCGGGGGACCATCGGAGGATACTTCTTGGCTGGGAGAAGCATGATATGGTGGCCGGTAAGGAGGGGCTTGGGAAAACGAGTAGTATCTTGGGAAAGGGTTTGGGAAGAATGTGAAGGTGAATGAGGGGAGTTGGGGGTTATTCTCCTTGACTAAGGCTCCCTCCCATCCCAATTCTTGCAGGTTGGGGCCTCTCTCTTCGCCAGCAACATTGGGAGTGGGCATTTTGTGGGCCTGGCCGGGACAGGCGCAGCAAGTGGACTAGCTGTGGCAGGATTTGAGTGGAATGTGAGTTTCACTCCCTTTTCTTCTCCAGTCTCACCATCTTCTAGGGATTATCAGAACTGCTGCCCTGTGGGACTACCTTCTGTGTCTCTGGGGAGGACTGATTCCCAGAGATGAAGGTAAAGACTCCTACAGCAAGTAGCCTAACTATGAGATCTGAGATAGAACTTCCTAATCTGGAATCTAAGGGACATAGGAGGAAACAAGGGAAGGGGGGAAGGTGTCTCTGGCTTCTCCTTCCTTGAGGCTCTCCAAATACTTTCTGAAACTTTCTAATTGTGAAGGGCATTCTTTCACAGAGGAAGGTGGATAGAGAAGATAACCTATATAGGCCTTGAAAAGGTACAGAATTGATGTCCAGCCCCCTCCTGATCCCATTTCCTCCCCATCAGAAAGGGGACTCTACTCATTACGCTGTTCACATAAGACTCCGCTTTGGGAGACTCTTGGCTTCCTGGGGTACAACAGTCTATTACCTTAACAATCCCTGAACTGAACCCAATTCTCATCACACCCTAGATCTGATTCTTTTCCTTCCAGAGCCCTGGACCTCTATCTAGCTCACTACAGCAATGGTGTCAAAAAGTCACATGAAAACATACCCCAGCAGGCCACGTGCTGAGTCAGAAAACCACAAATTAATATTATCTATATTTTATTTATCTATATATATATCATTAACATTATTTATGTATGTCTACATTATATTATCTATATCTATATCTATAACATTACATTTGTATTTATTCTTTTAAACATTTCCCAGTTACATTTTAATCTTGTTCAGGCAACAAGTCTGACAACTCCATATTCCTCAGACCTGTTTCTCCTACCCCCCTACTCCAGGGGGTGGTTCTCTACTAACAACCCTATACCTGCAATCCCCAGGCCCTGTTTGTGGTGCTGCTCCTGGGCTGGCTGTTTGCACCTGTGTACCTGACGGCTGGAGTCATCACTATGCCCCAGTACCTGAGGAAGCGCTTTGGGGGTCATCGAATCCGCCTCTACCTTTCAGTGCTGTCCCTCTTCCTCTACATCTTCACCAAAATCTCTGTAGGAATCAACCATATAGAAGTGGGGAGTGGGATGGGAGGCAGTGAGGCTGTCATGTTGAGAAATGAATGATGGATATGATGTCTGTGTCCTGTGGGGAACAGAACGGGAGAGACAAAGCCTGCCAGAGATGGGGAATATATGGCCTTGAGGCCACATGTGACCCTCTAGATTCTTAAGTGAGGCCCTTTAACAGAATCCAAACTTCATAGAACAAATCCATTTAATAAAAGAATTTGTTCTGTAAAACTTGGACTCAGTCTAAAGGCCGCATCCAAGGACCTAGAAGGTCACATGTGGCCTTGAGGCCACAGGTTCCCCAGCCCTACAAGAAGACCTTGGACTCCTTGGACTCCTAAATCCCCATATTTCTCCTATTGACCCAACCTTCCACCCCTCTCTCCAGGTAGACATGTTCTCTGGGGCCATCTTCATTCAGCAGGCTATGGGCTGGAACATTTATGCCTCCGTCATTGCCCTCCTGGGCATCACCATGATCTACACAGTGACAGGTAGGTAAGGCAGGGCCTGCCAATAGGACTGGGGCCCAGAGATAGGTAGAACCAAGGGAGAGCCACCTCACCTTTTTAATTTAGGATCTGACCTCCATGTGGCCAGGCTAGGTGGTTTTCTCCTCATTGGATGTCTTGTGTGACAGGGCAAGCTCAGAGCTCCATCCCTGTCTGGTGGATTCCAAAGAAGTAGGCAAATGTTCCAAACCCATTGGCTTATGATGCTGTGGGGAGTGGCACCAAGGGTCATGGATTATTATAGTGTTGGAAGGTTTCTCAGATGAGGAAAAGGAGGCCTGGACAGGAGAAATGAGTTAGACAAGAGCTGGTAAGTAGCATTCTGGATTCAAACTCCACATCCAACACAACAAGTCACTAGGGCAGAAGGGAGGCCATATGGTTCAGTGGAAAAAAAACCAAAGGCAAAAAGTCCTTTGTGCCAGCTTTGGCCTTGTTGCCTGACTTTGGGCAAAGAACCTCCCTCAGCCTCAGAATTCCAAATGGGAAAGCACCTCAAAGGTCACCTGGTCCAGAAGTTTTTAATTTGGGGTCTTTTTCTTTCTTATAATTAGTCTCCTTTGCAATCCTGTATATTTTATCCATTTAAAAATCTTTTCTGTGAAAAGATCCAAAGGTTTGACCAGACTGCCAACAGTGTCCATGATGCAAAAAAAAAAAAAAAGGTTTAGAACTCTGGTTGAATCCTCTACCTGAATAGAAATGATTTCCTCAGCAAATATCCTTAAGTATTCATCCAATTCTATCTCAAAGACTGTCAGCTGCAGGAAACTCTCTTGAGACAGGCCCTTCCCCTTTTTGGACAACTGATCATTAGGTTCTTCCTTAATTTAGCCAAAATCTCCTCTGTAACTTCTCTCCATTGCTCCTGGTAATGAGCTCTAGGAGTCAGATAAAATAGCTCTTACATATACCTGCCATCTAAATATTCAAACTTAATCATGTTTCTCCATCTTACATTTTTTGGGCTAAACATTCCCAGTTCTGTCAAGCAAGGGGAAGATTTTTAGCGCCATCACCATTCTTATTCACATTTACCTGGTCAAAGTCCTTATTAAAATGTAGCACCCCAAACTGGAGCAACCCATTTTCTCAACTGTCATGGAGAAATAACAGCCCTTTCCCTACCACCTGACTCACAGGGTGACAATGAGAATAAAATGAAATTATGGGTGTACAAGTGCTTTAGAAATTATAAAACCATCATGACTTTTGTGATTGGGGAGAGAGGAGGTGAAAGGGAGGGAAATGGAAGGCCTGTCTTCTGACCCCATTCTCCTTCCAGGGGGCCTGGCTGCCCTGATGTACACAGATACACTCCAGACTTTTGTCATTCTTGGAGGAGCGTTCGTTCTCATGGGCTACGGTAGGCAGAGCAGAACCCTGAGTTCTAGGGTGGGGAGAAACTATAGGCTACCAGATACCTCAATTTCTCCAAAAGGGATGGAACTTTTAAGGGGAAAAGGAAGCTTGGTCCCTCAGTAGGAAGAATCTATATCCCATGCCTTCCTTCCTCCAAAAAGCAAACACACACACACACACACACACACACACACACACACACACACACAAGAATCTAGAGCCCTAGAAGAGGCAAATCCGTGTGTCAGGACTTGTGAATGTCCTCTGTCCCTACACCAGCCTTCAATGAGGTCGGCGGGTATACAGGCCTCTTTAACAAATACTTGGAAGCCAAAACCACACAAACTTTTTCTGAGGACCCCATGGTGGGCAACATCACTCCCTCCTGCTACCAGCCACGAGCTGACTCCTTTCACCTTCTCCGGGACCCAGTGACTGGGGATCTGCCTTGGCCTGCCCTGATAGTGGGGCTCACCATTGTCTCTGGCTGGTACTGGTGCAGCGACCAGGTATGAAGATGAAGATACAGAGGGGTGGATGGGAATCCTGGGGTCTGAGAACTGGATCTGAGGCAAGGGATCTCTTCCATGTTTCAGGTTATTGTACAGAGATGCCTGGCAGGAAAGAACTTGACCCACATTAAGGCTGGCTGTATCCTGTGTGGCTACCTAAAGCTGCTGCCCATGTTCCTAATGGTCATGCCAGGAATGATTAGTCGAATTCTCTTCCCAGGTAACAGCCCTTCAATTCCACTCTGACCTCAGGACCCAGGTGTCCTTATCCTTGGACTTTGCTTCCTGTCCCAAACCCAGGTAGAGAGATGCTCAGATTCCCTGTCTGCCAGGACCTGGTTTTCTCCAGCTTTGTTTGGTCCTCTCCTAGATAAGGTGGCATGTGTGGCTCCGGAAGTGTGTAAGCAGGTCTGTGGTACAGAGGTTGGCTGTTCCAACATTGCCTATCCCCTACTGGTGGTGAAACTCATGCCCAACGGTGAGCTGGGGAGTGGGAAATGGAGGAGACATCTGTGTTAGTCATAGACTACTAGAGCTGTAAGGGCCCTTGGAGATCAGGTCCAGCCCTCTTTCACAGAAGAGGAAACTAAAGCCCAGAAAGGAGAAGTTGTTTACTTAGACCTACCAGAACCACAACTGAGGCCTCCTCTCAGGTGAGGGCTCTTCCCTCTAGGTCCCTACCTGCCCTATTATGTCCTTCCTGCCTAGGTCTCCGTGGACTCATGCTGGCTGTCATGCTGGCTGCTCTCATGAGCTCCCTGGCCTCCATCTTCAACAGCAGCAGCACGCTCTTTACTATGGACATCTACACCAAGTTCCGACCCCAAGCTGGAGACAAAGAGCTGCTGCTGGTAGGCCGGTGAGGACCCAGCCCTTAGTCCCTCCTGCCACAAGGAAACCAACACCTGAGGCTGAGCTGGGGTAGAGAAACGTGCTGACCTTTCCGTTCTCCTTCCTAGGCTCTGGGTGCTGTTTATCGTTGCAATCTCAATTGCCTGGCTCCCCGTGGTCCAGGCTGCCCAAGGTGGTCAGCTCTTTGACTACATGCAAGCTGTCTCCAGCTACCTGGCCCCACCAGTTTCAGCAGTCTTCATTCTTGCCCTCTTTGTGCCCAGGGTCAACGAACCAGTAAGCCCCAGAAACCTAGACTGAGAGGGATCTTAGGGGGCAGGACATCTAGGCCTAAGAAAGGGAACTTGGGGGGAGGGTCCCTGGATTTGGGGGTCACATTTAAGAGTGATCACTCCTCTCTTCACCAGGGTGCCTTCTGGGGGTTAATTGGGGGCCTCCTGATAGGGCTAGCCCGCCTCATCCCAGAGTTCTCCTTTGGCACTGGCAGCTGTGTCCGGCCTTCCTCCTGCCCCAGTCTCTTCTGTGGCATCCACTACCTCTACTTTGCCATCGTGCTTTTCATCTGTTCCTGTATCATAATCCTCACCATATCCTTCTGCACAACACCCATTCCCCCAAAACATGTAAGTGGACTAGTTTGGATGTTTCCCTTTTTCCTAAAGTTTCACCCATTCTTCCCTTATGGACTGAATGCCTTATAGCAGTGGTTCTCAACCTTCCTAATACCGCAACCCTTTAATACAGTTCTTCATGTTGTGGTGACCCCTAATCATAAAATTCTTTTTGTTGCTACTTTATAACTGTAATTTTGTTTTCTGATGGTCTTAGGCGACCCCTGTGAAAGGGTCGTTAGACCCCAAAGGGGTCACGACCCACAGGTTAAGAACCGCTGCCTTATAGGAACTGAGTCTAACTAGCATCAGTATTCTCCATGGTGACCTGAACTTGGTGAGTGCCAATTGGATCAGTAAATCCAATGAACAAATTAATTTACAGGCTCCTTTCTCTCTTAGCTCCACCGCCTTGTGTTTAGTCTCCGTCACAGTAAAGAAGAAAGGGAGGACCTGGACATGGATGAGCGAGAAGCACAGCCCCCTGAATTCCCTGTGCAGAATGGCCAAGTGGAACATGCAGTAGAGATTGATGGTAGGCCACTGGGGATCAGAGACTGGAACCCACCCTGTCTACAAGTACCAGGAGAAGGGTTGGTTTTTCTTTCTTTGGAGAGTGGGAGGCTCAGAGGACTCCATCTGCTGAGCACTGAGTCTTTTTTTCCCTTTAGAACCCCAACCTGCAGCCCCAGGCCCACTACACCGCTGCCTGCTCTGGTTCTGTGGGATGACTGGAAGTAACCCAAGCAGCTCCTCACCTCCCACAGCCGAGGATATAACAGCCCAGCAACTGGAAGATATTACTGAGGACCCACGTTGGGCTCGCTTTGTCAACCTCAATGCACTGTTCATGATGGCAGTGGCAGTCTTTCTCTGGGGTTTTTATGCCTGAGACCTTTGGTGGCAGAGCACTGGCAATCCAGTGCCACCTTGGGGTGCTCTGTTGGTGAGGAGTGGGCATGGAGAGAAGCAGGGAATGTGGGCGACTTCAACACTGACACAGCTGGAGTCTAGGACTAG
>CM053599.1:182889366-182910763 GCA_028646575.1 Pseudocheirus occidentalis
CATCTTGCAGGACCTCTGGATCCACAGATCCAGGGGAGTAAAAAGAAACCCAATATGAAGACTTTGGCTCATTTTTATTGGTATCAGCTTTATCATTCATCAACTATATACCATTACTGTACTTCATGAATACATACATCACTTACATTATTGTGTCAGATTAAAACATGGTTGCCTTGGGATTGATTTAAAATAAAACTTATCACATATCTAGAGAGTCCAATGTCACTCTTAAAATGGTAGTAGAGAGAAGGCTCTTCTACACAAAGAAAATGGAGAAGGTGCTGACAAGGGAGAAGCTCCTCCCGAAGAGAGCAGCTCATTTTCTCTGGAATCTTTATTCCTTTGATCCAATTCCAGAGCACTCCTGGTCCCCGTCTGGCCTTATCTAGGCCAGGTGATGAAGGCAGCACTCACAAAATCTTCTTCTTCCCCAGGAGCCACACAGCTCGCCACTCATCCACTTTCAAGAGATGGTGCTCTGTCTCCCAGCCTACAACTTGCAGCTCTGGTGGGGAATACAGGGTCCTTAATCTGATCTGCACCCCACCCCCACACATCCCTATTTAAAAGCCAAGGAAGCAAATGCAGAAAAAAGAAGTGATTTGCCATGGTCACATAACAAGTAAGTGGAAGAGTTCAGATTAGAATACAGTACTTTCAAATTCCCAGTTCAATGCAGGATGGTTAAAGGAAGGAGTATGGATCTTATTACCTTTTAAGAACTTGGGGTAGAGGCTGTCAAGGATCTGGTAAGTTTCCTTCACAATGGTCCAATTGTCTCCTTCAGGGGCTGTGGGACCAAAACAATAACCAGGGTCAGCACTAAGAACTAGCCCTCTCTTCCTGCTGTCCACTTTACTGCCCCACCCTCAGCCCCCTCTGCTCTAACCTGCCCTGATCTGGGCCCTCAGGGTTTCCAGCTCTTCGATAAGAGGTACGTCCTCCAATAGTGCTGCCAGCAAAAGTCCATGTGTCGCTGCCCTCAGAATAATCCCAGCACTTACATCTTGGCCCAAGGTTACCTGTATTTGGCCTAGAGAGATTCATTTAACAAGTTAATGCTAGTCTGGCAAAGCAGTCTCATCTCTAGGACGCACTTTAAACATTCCCCTACCTCTAAGTCTTTGCTCCTAGAAAGCCTTCTCTTCTTCCCTGTTCATCCCTCAAGGCTTTACTCAAAGCCTATATCCCCTGTGAAGCCTTCTCTGATTGCCTTAGCTCACATTCTATTCTTCCTTCTTTGAATTCCAGGAACGTTTATTGTATATTCCACTATTTGGTCTTTAACTTACATTTTCTAGTATCGTTTTTCTGAGGACAGGAATATGTTTTATGCCAGTGCACCTAGCACAGAATCTCCATATACTGGTGTTTAATAAAGATTTTTTGATTGCATGTCCAATAACAAGTGAAAAAGATCCTTGGAAAAACAATCACAGAAATCTTGGCAGGAAAGAAAGAGAAATGAGTGATTGCTATGAGGCTAGAATAGAAGAATTAGGGTTCTTTTATCTGGAAAGACGAAGATTGAGAGGGGTTATAATGAAAGTCAATTAATTCATAAAGGAAAAGGCAGATTTCTTCCCCAAAGCCTTGATTATAATGGAGAAGAGTCCTACCGAGACCTCCGAAGTCTAGGAAAAAGAGGACATATAATCTATAGAAGGGAATAAATGCACAGAATTTGTGACCCCGAGAGGTGATAAAAGCTGAGGTATGTGTGTATGTATGTATGTATATCCATACCTGGTCTATGTGTATGTGTATGTGTATGTGTGTATAAGCTACAGAGGAACTTATAGCTCCACAGACTCTAATGCTTGGAAAGGACTTTCGGAATCAATAAATTCATGTATCACGAGCTCACATTGGTGGCTGCCACATTCATGTCAGACCTGTGTTCAACTAAAACCTTCAGATCTTCACACAAACTGCTGTCAAGGTCCCCCTAACCTTGTGGTGTGCAGGTCAGGCCCTCCCATCTATTCCACTGACTTTCTTCTGCTTCAGTTAGTCCTACGGCTCTGGGTCACAGAACACTAAGTCTCTGACATAATACCATTCAGAGGGCAGAGACACGAAGTAAGAAGGAGCAGGCTCTAATATACAGCAAATAAGGACTCTGAAGAAGAATGGCAACAAAGCATACCATCAGGGGAACTTAGGACTGAAGACAAAAGAGATGGGCTGATCACTTAATGAACTACTCCTAAAATAGACAGAAAGTAAAGAAGGTCTCAGCACACTGACTGGGGCCCAATGTAACAATCTTCTATGGAAAGATACAGCCAGGAACAGCTCAGCATAGACAGGCATAGACAGACTGCTATCTACATGCTGGAGGGAGCATCCACACTGATGTCACAAAGTCATTTCAGTACTGTTGTTTTAGCCCATTTTTCAACAAAAATTGAAATCTTTTGAATTCTGGTTGCCATCCAATAAAGCTATCTTCCTTAGCTTTGCAAAATCACTTAATATGATATACTTCTTGTTTAGTCATTTTAATTGTATCACACTCTTCATGACCCCATTTGAGCTTTTCTTGGGAAAGATACTAGAATAGCTTGTCATTGCCTTCTCCTGCTCATTTTACAGATGAGGAAACTAAGGCAGACAGGGTTAAGTGACTTGCCCAGGATCCCACAGTCATTTAAGAGACTGAGGCCAGATTTCAACACAGGAAGATGAGTCTTCCTGACTCCAGGCCTGGCACTCTCTCCACCACACTACCTAGCTGCCTATATCACATCTGCCCTGCCATATACTTATCCAAGCTGAATATAAAAATGTTGATTAGATTAGAAAGCTCTGTAGCACTAGACCATCCAGGCTGACACTGATCTTAATATTCTCTGGGACCAATTGTTCAACCAGATCTGCCTACCTATATACCTATAGTCAACATTCCTTTTGTCTGGCTAAGCTATTATTAAGGAAGTTGAGGGATTTTCATGTTCTTATATAAAAACTGTCTAAAAAGAAAAGGAAGTGAAAGGAGTTATTCATAAGGTTTCATTCCATTACCTTTCCTCTTCCTCCCCTCCCCTATTTTGTTTTCTGTCCCTCTCACCTCGGCTATGGTCCCAGCGTAGGAGGTAGGGTTGTTGATGCCCCTCACTCACCTGCTGCAGTTCAAAGACACTAGGGAAAGAAACACAACGTGTGGAGATACGGGAAAGGAGAAAGTGGCAGTGGTGGAGTGGTTGTGGGTGAGACATATGGCTGGGCAGGAAAACCAAAGGCTCTCCTTTGAGGCAGGGCCTTTAAGGGGTAAGGAAGTGCAAGGTCTTCATATAGAGTTAATAGGTACCCAGGGAATGCATGGGTGAAGAAGATAAGGAGAGAGAGAGAAGGGTGTCACTCACTTTGAGACCAGGCTGTGTAGGGGTACCCCCAGGGACAGAGACAGGGCAGGGTGGCAACCTGTAGGGAGCCACAGTCAGGATGTTCAACAAGAACTAGGTTTAGGTCAGGGGTGGGAAACCTATGGCCTCAAGGCCACATGTAGTCATCTAGATCCTCAAGTGCAGCCCTTTGACTAAATCCAAACTGGTTTGATCAAGTTTGGATCTGGTCAAAAGGCCACACCTGAGGACCTAGAGGGCCACATATAACCCCAAGGTCACAGGTTTCCCACCCCTGGTTTAGGGTATGTGGGAGACTGAGGAAGACGGGCAGCGTCACCTGTCCACAGCGGTTCCATACGATTGGCTAAGGCAGGTGTTAAGATCTGTCCCCACTGAATGAAGTGCTTTAGGACAAGGTAAAGTCGAGCTTCATTGAACGTTTCCATGATGACAGCCCGAACTGCTCGCAAGTTGGCATACAAATGGAGGACAGTGAAAATGAAGAAGGCAGCAAGACTGAGCCTAGAGAAAAGAGAATGAGATCAGAGGTAGATGGCAAGGTAGGCGAAACAAGGAATCCACAACCCCTTCTTCGTGACTTCCCCTAAAATCTCACCTTGGCCGCTCAGATAGTAGAGGAAGCAGTACAAGACTGACCAGCAGCCCTGCCAAGTTTACTAGAGTCTCCTGCATTGGGACAGAAGTTGGCAGAAAGGAAAGAAGTCAGGCCAGAAGTCTGACATCAAGGAGACACTGGCAGATTAATCAGTCTAAAGCACAGATTTCACCATGTCATTCTTCCATTCAAGAAGCTCCCTGTGGTTCTCCATTTCCTACAGAATATAGCCCAAATTTCTTTTTTTCTTTTTTTTTTTTAATTTTTTTGCTTTTTGGAGGAAGGCGGGGCAATTAGGGTTAAGTGACTTGCCCAAGGTTACATGGCTAGTAAGTGTATCAAATGTCTGAGGTCACATTTGAACTCCGGTCTTTCTGACTCTAGGACTGGTGCTGTATTCACTGCAACACCTAGCTGCCCCAAGCCCAAATTTCTTAACCTTCAATTCAAAGGTCTTTAAAAATCTGGCCAAAAGTTGCCTTCCCAGCTCTATTACCCATTTAAATGAAGATTCCTTCCAGTTCTACATTTGCAAGACTATGCTTCAATCAATTCGATCAATTCCTCCATTAGATCAATTCCAATCTAAGAAAGGAGATGATAAATTTTTCATAAAATTGTAAACCCCAAAAGTGCAATAAAGAAGTGTTCACTGTGGTTTGGTTGTCTGGGTGCCAAATAAAGCTCGTCTGTCCTCAGGCTGCTACAAAAGTATTGCCTGGAGCAGCTTCACACCTGATCAGTCCTTAGTTTATCCTCAAACTCCACTAATACACTAACCCTCCCCTAACACTGGGGAGAAGGGACTCTCAACCCTCCACGTCCAGGTTTAGTCCTGACATGTTCTATCCTTCTCTTTGCCTTCCAGCTATCCTCACATGGGAAAAGGTTGGAGAGGACAAGCTGTTAATCAGCTAGGTGGCTCCTCTCAGTCTGTGAAAAGAACCATCACATTCGGCTATGTCTAGATTAGTTTATCAGACCTACTCACAGACATTGTGGTATCTACTTAAATTCTGCTCCTTCTAAAAGGAGGGCTAGGTTATCTTCCCACAGATCCCCAACTCAGCCCATGCTATTCCAGTTCAATTGCAGGCCTACTCTTCGCCTTGACAAAGGGTCTCTCACCTGGCTTCCATCTTTGGCCGAAACATCAGCCATGTTGTCTCTCCTGGCCTGGTGCATGGTCAGTGCTGCCCGTGTGGCTCCTCCTGCTACTCCCACAATACACTAAGAGTGAAACATGACGGAAGTAAAAAAAGCTCAGCACCCAATATAACAATGTCATAATCTCAAGACTACTGTACATTTAGATCAAATCCTGTTCAGTTGCTTTTCAGTCATGCTGCAAAGATACTGGAGGGGTTGGCCATTTCCTTCTTCAGTTCCTTTTACAGATGAGGAAATAGAAACAAACAGGGTGAAGTGACTTGCCCAGGGTCACAAGGCTAATAAGTATCTGAGGTCAGATTTGAACTCAGGAAAAAGAGTCTTCCTGGCTCCAGGCCCGGCACTCTATCCACTATAACACCTAGCTGTCCCTCAGATCGAATGGCCCCTATTTTCAGCAAACTGGAGGAAATTTTGAATTCTTCCATAAATAAGTGAGAGAAGATAGTTCTAAAACCCTGAAAGAATCCAGCATAGAACCTGCAGTTTAATACAAAAACCAAACCTATTGCAGTGATCCCAGAGAAAAAAAGGAATGGAAGCTCCTTGAAGGCCTAGCAAGTTTTATTTTGTATCTGTATTCCCAGTATTTAGCACAGTGTTTTACAGGACTGTAGATTGAGAGAGCTAGGCCCTTAGAAATCACTAAATGCAACTCTTTCATTTTATAGATGAGGAAACTGAAATTCAGAAGTTAAGTGACCTGTTCTGGATCAAGCACCAAGTAACTGAGACTTGGACCCACGTCTTCCTGACTGGAAGTCCAACATTCTCCACTATGCCAACCCAGTCCCTACACTTAATAAGAGACTAATATTTATTAAATATTCACTGTCCCCAGTGACCAGTGCCCTCCAAGTGAATTTCAAGGGCCCCAAATTCAGGAATGTGTGGCATTTTCTCTTCAGTAAAGGAATCAAATAGTCACCTTTCTCCACCATCAGATACAGTGGGTCCTTTTCCCCTCTGGATCTAGCAGCTCTTATCCTAATATCTTCCTTTTCAGAACCTGAAGGTCAAGAACTCCTTTTCCCAAAGCAGAAACGCTAAGGGTGGGGAGCAAGCTCCATATATCTTTAACCTTCCTATTTTCCCCTCCCCCACCCCACAAAATTAACACCAGCTATGCTCTTTCCTGCCTCTCTTCTGTCTACATCATGGTTTCCAGATTTCATGATCCCTTAAGTATTCTTTTCTACCTTCTCTACCTTGTTAAATCCATCCTCTATCTTTCAAAGTCCAGTTCAAATCTTACCTTCTACTTATTAAGTCTTCTCTGATCACTTCAGCTCTTAAATCATAAATCATAGAGGGATCCTAGATTTTTGGAGTTTAATCAGAGGCCATCTAGTTCAACCACTTCATTTTAACTAATGAAACCAGTTATATGATTTGCTCAATCATACAACTAGTCAGGGGCAGAAATGGGACTAGAACCCAAGTTTTCTGACTTCCCAATCTATGGTTATTCAAATACACCATGCTGCCTCAGTGCGGAACTTAGATAATCCTTATGAACCATGTTTCTCTTACTTTAATACTTCAAGACTCAGGCGTACAGGCACTCCCTTTGCTGAGGCAGACCAGAACTCCACCACACCTTAGTGTGTGGCTTCATAATCTATAACGTAAGCCCAAAGTCACTACTTGTTGGCCAGCCTTTTGCCGGGGAGCCTTTCTGCACACACCAACGCCAATTCCTGGGTAACGCCTAATCTTCAGGCCCCTCTACAAAGCGAGTGTGGAAGACCCTGCTAAAAGTTGTCTCCTTCTCTAGCACTGACACCGAAAATTCTGAGTCACCTTGATATCACAATGAAGCATCAAGTTATACTACTCATGTGGTATTTATTGTACACTGTCATTTTTATTTAAACTTTCAAGTCCCGGTGTTTTATTGCTCCTGCTGGACTCCTCCAGGGCATGTCTTATATATTTCTTAATCTTCCAAGGAACATCAGACTATACCATAATAAGCAATGAGCAACTGATTAGCTCCCCCCATTTCTTCTCCAGATAAGTACCTTGGCCAAGCTGCTGACACAAACAATGAGAGTAAAGAAGGATGGGAATGCTGGTGCCACAATCTCTAGGAACATGGCTGCATCATTGAGAATATCAGCGAAGAGCCTAGGGTCAGAGGTTAGGAGTCCTGAATTTCCACAGCAAAAGATTCACCCTGTGCCCTCCAACCCCCATCAGCTCTGTGCCTCCCCACTGCACCCTCATTACCTCCATTTCTTGGCCTCACAATCCAGTCTGCTCCTGTAAGAGAGAGGTCAGCTTGTATCAGAACTGAGAAGGAAGCAATTACTGTGGCTAGTGTGGCAGCTAGCTTCACATGTAGGCAGAACATATAATGTGATGTGAAGGACCCTAAGAAGACCCTCTCTTCCCAAAAATATCTCTCATCTGACTCATCACTGATGCCTAAACCCCAACATTAGAAACCTACTCCTCTGATTTAAGCACTGCCTTCTCTAAGCTCTTTCTTTTGAAATTCAAGCAGCACTGGAAAAAGGAATACATTTGGTCCCTAACATCTCAATACATTTGATATTATCGTATCTTTTCTCCCCCAACAAGAGATGAAGACAACACGAGTGTGGTGGAGACAGCCCTGGACTGCTCATCTAGTCCTAGCTCTATCATTAACTACATGTGGCTTTTGAGTAGTACCCTTCTGAGTTCAGTTTCTTCTTCTAAGGTTCTTTTATCTCCAGGTTTCAACATTCTTAAGAAACTAAGTGGTTTAGAGAAAGGAGAAAGAAAAGAGAGGTATAAAAAAGGATACTGATATTGCAACTGAAAGCAAGGAATACTTTTTTTTTTTTTATTTTTTTTGGAAAGCCAGGAATACTTACTATCAATACTTGCTAAAAGAGGATGGGGGAGATGGGAAGCTGCCAAAATCAAACATCATAATCTGGGTGAGGGCCAGCTCTGTGACATCACTGAAGGCTATGCAGAGGTAAAACACACAATGATTACCCCAGGAAAGCTCTTTTTTTAAAATTTTTTTTTGAGGACAATTAGAGTTAAGCAACTTGCCCAAGGTCACAGGGCTAGTAAGTGTTAAGTGTCTTGGGTCACATTTGAACTCAGGTCCTCCTGACTCCAGGCCCGGTTTAATCAGACCTGATCTGGAAGAAAGATGAACTCACTTACCCCATCAACCAGGCAAAACCAATTCGCCCCAGCATGCCAGTTCCATCTACAGTATAAGAGAGGGCAAATGAGGCCAAAGGATCTCTGAATTCAATGTTCATTCATTCATTCATTCATTCATTCATTCATTCAGTAAGTAAGTAAGTAATCATTTCTCATCTATTATGTGTAAATTGCTGGGAGGTGGGAGAGGAAGGAAAACAGAAATAATTAAAACATGATCACTGCTTTCATGAAACGTCTAACAGGTGAGATAAGCAACTTACAAATAACTATTATAAAAGGTAAAAAGTGACAAATGCCTTAGGGGTAGTACAAACAAGGCTATGGGAATACAGAAAAAGGAGGGATGACTTCTGGGTGGTAGGCATCTAAGGATTTCTGACAAGTGGAAACAGTGGTAGAAGGCATGAAAACTCCTTATGGCTCTAATTTATCTTTGCCCCTCCTTTAGCACTGGCTGCAATGCCTTGGACACTGTAGGTAATTAATACATATTGAACTGAATTCCAGGTGGAGTAAACTGTATAAGGAAGAAATGGGAATGAATGTCTAGTATTGCTGGAACACAGGTGCAATGAAAAGGATTAGTCAGAATGGCAAAGTCAGACTGAGCCACAGATTACCTGGGGTCTGTGAATTTATGTATTTAAAAATATTAATTGAAAAGGGGTCCACAGTTTCACCAGACTTCCAAAGGTTCCCTAACACACAAAAAAGGTTAAAACCTCATGCCCCGAGGGCAGTGAGGAGATACTGAAGGTTTTTTTAATAAGACTGGGCATGACAGGGTCGGAATTGTACATTGGAAAGACTAGCTTGAGAGACCTGTGCTGAATGGATCAGAGGGAGGAAACTTAAAGCAGAATGAGTTCCTTTACTTAGTGACAAGAATCAAGAATGCCAGTGGAGAAAGGGACTCAATGAAGAGGGAAGCACGGCAGGTATTTGGAGCTGGAAGGAGAAAAGGAAGCAATGACTTGAGAACACAAGGGATGAAAAGATATAGGCCTTTTGGGGCTGGCACTGGGATCATAGCTTACCTTTTAAGAGCCACGTGATGGTGGCAGCTGAGAGAGAAGCAGCTGCATTCCCCACCCCAACTCCCTGAAGGACAGCTTGGGTCGCCAGGGAGCCCGAGAGGCTGGAGGCAAAAGCCTGAATAGTGAAAGGATATCTGGTAAGAGAAATATCATAGTTCTCCCAGTTTGGAACTTACCATAGCATGGTTTAAATGGACCGTAGAGATCATTTAGTCAAACCCCCTCCCTTCACAGAGGCCCAGACAGAGACTGGGAGTAACGAGGGCAAACCTAGAACTAGAACAGATCTTCTGACTTACAGCCCGGGGCTTGCTCCACTACACCAAGGTGCCAGTGCTGTCATAGCGCCCCAAAGTAAAGAATGGAAAGAACACTGGGAGACAGTGAGACCTGGATTCAAGTGCATCAGAGGGGGCCCCAACCCCTCCTCTGTACAAAGAGCAGCCCGACCTCCCCCCGGGGGCCCGACAAGAACCTGCAAGGTGTCCCACAGCTGGTACGGCAGGTAGTCGGGGCTGACGCTGTCTGGGAAGCCTTGAGGCAGGAACACAGCCTGGGGGGGGGGGCGGAGAAAGGGAGTGAGCTCCGGGGGCTCACTTCTCTCCCCCACAATGGACCGACCCCTCAGATGATCCTAAAGCCTTTATTTGGGAGACCTTGTACCCCTCCTGATCCCAAGTCGCTGTTTCCTCGCTTACTGGAGTTGGGGGGTATCTCTACCTCCCTTCCTCTATTCTACCTACTACTACCTACAGATCTGTCCCTCCCACTTCCCACCCCGCCTTCCACCCCTTATGGGAAGAGGGGCCTCTGCTTTCTCCTCTTTAGAGGCCTACTTCATTATGTGGGGGTTTCTCTACACCGCCTCTACAGGCACTTCCTCCCTGGAAGGGGGGGGGTGTTTACACTCTCCCTCCCGGAGGGGTTTCTCTGCACTTCCTCCGGGGGGGGGGGGGGCTCTTCACACTCTCTTCCCCGGGGGTCTTCCTCCCATCAGTCACCGTGAAAGCGGCTCGCAGGCCTTTCCCGGGCCCGCCCCCAGTCTCCCAGCTCAGGCTCCCGTCTGGGGCTACGGTGCAGCTTCGGAGGCTCCTGGAGCCGAAGCGCTCCCAGCACTGCGGCACCACGGGCCCCTTGCGGCCCGCCATCTCGGGTGCCTCTAAGTTCCCGCCAGGAGAAGCGGCAAAAGGGAACTGGTGCTAGAAGAGCTGGAGGGACGGATGACGTCTAAGCCCGTACATCCGCTTAACCCGCCGGCGCGGTTCCGGCATGGACCCTCTGACATCGAGCTTAGCCACGGCTCGAAGCTACGGCGACTCCAGAAGGACATAATGTACATAAAGGCGAAGCGCGCGAATTCTTAGAACACGGGCGTGTCCTTTCAATTTGTCTTTGTGGCTCCCTCTTTCTATTCAGAGCTGTGGCCCCCGCTGGCTCCTGGGGACCAGGCGTAGGGGCGTATAGAGTTAAAGGGTGGGAGTTGTTAGATGGCGGAATGGGTAGAGCACAGGAGGAAAACTGCAGTTCTAATCCGACCATAGACGCTTACTATGCTCTCCGCCCCTCAGCCTCAAGGTCGCCCTTGTGTAAGGCGGAGGATAGCGGCGTCCACTCCCCCGGCTCTTAGCAGGCTTTGCGTGAAGTAGGCAAAGCGCTGTGCGAACCTTTAATGCGCTTATATCAGATAGTTAATGCCTGGGAGGCCACATGCCTGCCTAGCCTCCAGAGTCCCAAGGACCTGTGCGCAAATTCCATTTCTAGCAAACTATCACTGGGGGCAAATCACTTCCCCTTCTACAGCTTCATCTGACCGGTCTCTAAAATGAAGATGAGACCCGCCTCACGTTGTTGGGAAGCTCAGACGAGATCATGCTCCTGAGCCTTTTGTGCACACTGTAAAGCACTATGAATAGCTTCCTAAAGGAGGCTCCAGCCTCCTTCCCAGACGCTGCTTTCTCAGGGACCTTTTCCAAGGATATGAAAATGGGCATTCTCATACCCTCAACTTCTATTTAAGGGAAGTCTTAGGGTATAGTGGAGAGTGCCTTGCGGAATTCAGAAAACTCCATCACTTAAGTTTTTCATTGTTGTTCCCTTTTCACCTGAGTTTCCTACCACTCTCCATCCTCAGTACCTTACCACTTTATTTTTCTTTTAGAACTAGTTTTTTTTAATTGATAGCTTTTGTTTATATTACCTAAAATTTCCCCTGTCCCTCCTTCTTCCCCCTACCCCATGTAACAAAGAATGTTTTAAAGACAAAAAAGAGGAAGCAAAGGCAGTCAGCAAAACTGATTAACACATGGGAAAAAATCTGAAAATACATACAATGTTCTACACACGTGTGCCTCCCACTTCTGCAATAGAGTTGGAGGCGATCTCTCACATTTCTTCTTTAAGGCCATGCTACTTCCCTCTGCATCAGTTTATGTATATCTTTGGATGTTTCTCTGTTTTCATCACATTCATCATTTCTTACAGCATAGTACCATTCATGTGCCACCACTTGTTGTCATTCCCCAATTAATGGAATCTAGGTTTTTGTTTCTAGCTCTTTGCTACCTCCAAAAATGCTACTATGTTTTGGTATTTATGGGACTTTCTTTTTATCAGTGACCTCATTGACTATACCTAGAAGTGAAATCCCTGGGTCAAAGGGAAGAATATGGAACTTTCAGTTATTTATTTGCATAATTCCAAATTGTTTTCCAGAATGGTTGTACTAAATCACAGCTCCATCAGCGATGTACTAGTGTGTATGTCAGGCCTGCACAACATACAGCTGGGAAAGCTTCTTGAAGCCTGCCAAAGTACCCAGCAGGCAGGATATTGTGCAGGCCTGTTTTACATAATCTACAGTTTTCTTGGGCAATCCTTTGGCAACTACGACCCACACTCAGGCTGTAAGCAGCTTGAATTGTGCAGGCCTGTTCACATCCTCTACATTTTTCGTGGGCTGACCAAAATTCTTTGGCAAGCAGTGCTCTGGCCGTAGGTTGCTTGTGATGTGCTTGCTTAGTGTTTATCTTCCCATAACCTCTCCACCATGGACCATTCCTATCCTTTATCAACTTTGCCAATTTTCTAGATTTTGAAAATTCAGGATTGTTTTATAATTTTCTTACTGTTAGTGTTTTGGAGAATTCTTTCATATGGTTGTTAATATCTTGCTATTCTTTTGAGAACTCTTCATGTCTACTTATATATATATGGACATGATTTTGCATACATACATGTGTGTGCACATGCATGTATCTTGGATGCCAAACTTGTTTCCCTTCTTATTCTATAGGTATGGGGTTTGTTTGTGCAAAATTTTTCAAATTTCATGTAATAAAAAATATCTATCTTATCTTTTGTAATTTCCTCTATCCCTTGTTTAGCTAAAATGGGCCCAGTTTTAAGGAAAGACTCTCTGATAGTACCAGGGTTCCCTCACTCCAAAATGGTAGGAATTGGCTTTCCCTAAAAGGCAACAAAGCGATTTCAGAAATTCAAACAGAGACCTGATGGGTCATTGGAGGGATGACTCCTGAGGGTGTGGTCTAATAGAGCTAAGCTGAGTACCATAGGCTTAGGGGACTTGCACCAGGTCCGATTAATATTAATCTTCCACACAGCTCCCTTCAGATGAGAATCTGCAAGGGAAGGGATGAAGTTCCTAAAGGAAATGGGTTTGATAGATTGGGTTTATTCATGTTGCTTCCCTGACCCCCATACCCCATACCATACCCTATGACTTAACCTACCTCTGGGAAAATTAGATTCTGCCTTCTGGGTAGAGGCTTAGCAGAATATATTCAGACTTTAGCTATGGGTCTCCAACCATACAATTATGCAGGTACAAGCTGATCAATTGATGAAATTTGAGCAAGATATTGGGACAGCTATGATTTTGCAAATGCTGCTGTTAATGGGAATAGGCACTCTGAGAATGTAGGGAGGAGTCACAGAGCCCCCTAGTTTACTAGGTGGGCAGAGGGGCAAGGACACTATTTCTTGGAGGGATCTCTGGGTGTGGTTCCTAAATTATGGGGCCTGCCCATCATGGTGCTTGTAAGATTGTAAAATAAAATTCAGTACTAGGACGCTTTTAGCCACACCCATTTGGATCATTCAGGGAAGACATGGTCTTATGCCAGTGTGGGAAAATTTAGGGGCTCTTAGGGGTCTAGGTCCTAAACACATGGTCTTTTCCTTTTAAGGGTTTAGGGCCCACGACTCCATCACTCCCCACACAAATCTCTTTCTTCATCTCATTGTCTATTGTTCTGCCCTCTGACCACCAGAACATTCTATGAAGAGTCTTAGATTATTCAGAGGTTGAGAGCTAGAAGAGACTTTAGCAATCATCTAGTCTAACACCTTTATTTTATAGATGAGGAAAGTAAGCCCTAGAAAAGTGAGGTGACTGGTCTAAGATTACCCAGATAGCAAGTTGCAGAATCAGGAACTGAACCCAGGTACTCTGACTTCAAAATACAGCACTTGTCTTGCTGTACTTTGCTGTCTTTGCTTACCCAGCCTGTAATACTCTCCCCCTTTCTCTCCATTTTTTTTGAGGGGGAAAGGCAAGACAATTGGGATTGAGTGACTTGTCCAAGGTCACACAGATAGTAAGTGTCAAGTGTCTAAGGCCATATTTGAACTCAGGTCCTCCTGACTCCATGACCTGGTGCTCTGTTCATTGTGTCACCTAGCTCCTCTCCCTCCATTTCTTGAAATCCTACCCTCCTCCAAAGAACCAACTCAAGATTTATCAATGAAGCTTCACTGAAACCACCCTATAGCCCCTTAGTGATCTCTAAAACATTTCTATAGTGTTTACCATATAAATAACAAAACAAAGTAGCAGCTTCTTCTTCTTCTTCTTCTTCTTCTTCTCCTCCTTCTTCTTTTTTTTTTTTTTTTTTGGTTTTTTTGGAGGTAGAGAAGGCAGGGCAATTGGGGTTAAGTGACTTCCCCAAGGTCACAGAGCTCATAAGTGTTTAAGTGTCTGAGGTCATATTGGAGCTCAGGTCCTCCTGATTCCAGGGCCTGTACTCTATTCACTGTGCCACCTAGCTACCCTGCTTGCTTCTTTTTTTTTTTTTAATTCACACAAAAGAGCACTGGTTTTGGAGTCAAAGGACCCAAATTTAAATCCTCCTTCTGTTGTTTACTACCTAGGTGATCTTGGGGAAATTTTTTCACTCATCTAGGCCTCAGTTTCCTCATCTGTATTATGGGGAGGTTGGATTAGAAGTCTTCTAACTCTGTTTCCAGCTCTAAATCTACAGTCCTGTGACCCTTCTTCTCCAGGTAGATTAATAATATAGGATTTTGGAGTAAGAAAGAACCTGAGAGATGGGAGGACCTTTGAGGCTAGGGACTAACATGTCTTTGTTTCTGCAGGTCTAGCCCATTATTTCCTCACAAAAGACCCTCAATGTCTATTCCTTGTCATTAAGGATAACATTATTTTTGCACTAAAATCGGAGTGATTGCCACCTCAGCATAATGCAATTTACTGATGAGCAACAAGAATATGCTTATAGCATGTACAGATCCCAACCATAGTAGATTTATTGTAACCATTGAGAGCTCTTTGCAGGAAGGAACCATAGAAAGCCAATGTTTAAATGAGCAGAATATTAATCTCATGCAGTTACTCTTTTTTCCTTCCCATGATAAATGTGTCAGCATTATGCTTGGCCACTGGTCTTTTGTCCTCTGAATTATTAGTCTTGGTACTGGTGGTGAATATTAAATAAAATGCTTTTGGCTCTGGGGAGAGAAATATTAATACTTGAATAGAATACCAAGATGTTGCCAGTTCTGCAGTGATCAGAGACAGAAGGGAATAAAACTTCATCTCTCTCTCTCTCTCTGTCTCTCCCTCTCCCTTTGCTCCTGCCCCACTTCTCACTTTGTTAATGTTGTATAGCAGAAAAAGTTCTAGATTTGGAGTCTAAGGTCTTGAGTTCAAATTCTTACAACCTGTCTAAGCAAATAATTTCTAACCAAATAACTTCTCTTTGCTTCAGTTTCCTCAGACAGTTGTTGGATTAGATGACCACGGAGATCCCTTATAACTCTGAATTCAGAATCCTGTGATCCTGTTTGTAACTCAAGGCACTTCCTCCTTCTTTTACTGCTTTCTTAACATGGACAGACTAGAACAGAATTCCTAGAATCCAGGGCAGATTCTTTAGAATCTACTCCAGAAGTTAGCAAGAGGCTAAGAAGAGCTAGGATTCGGACCGTTGGAGAGATTACATAAGGGTCTGGGAAACAAACCCTTGAGCTTTGGGAAAGTATGGCTGCTCAAATTCTTAGAGGGGAGTTATCCTCAAAAGGGAGAAATCAAAGATTATAGAGAAAATGACAGCTGAATTTGAGGAGGATGGTAGGGGTCTGTCTGGGTTTCACCCAGTCAGTTGCCTTGTCTTCCTCATTGAGTTGTTTCTGTACAATTAATTCTCTATCTCTCCTGGCTCAGGAAAGACCCTCCCTTGCCCTCCTCCCTTTCCTCACTTATCATTATGGTTCAGAGGTTGAATTCAGGGTGCCACCCCACTTTGGATGTCTCCTCCCTTCAAATTTTTTCTTTGCCCTTCCTAGTCTTGCTCAGAAATACAGACTGAACCAGAGAAGGCAAGGTGAGACTCCCAAAATTTGGCTCCCAAAGAGCCAAAAGCTGAAGCCCTAGCTGTAGCTGGGAAGAGGCTCGCCTTAGAAAGAAATTGCCAGGGATTGATGAGAGGTGGAGGGAAAGAAATGCATGGGATTTGAAGAAGAAACAAGGTACTGGAGGTATTAGGGGTGGGTAGCAGAGATAGAGGGGGAAGGTTATCTGAGCTTACCCTCTTTCTTCAAGCAGGGAGATGGCTCTTCTCCAGTCAAATCAGGATGTTATTTCCTCAGCATTGCGGGAGTTTAGCAAATTGCTGGATCAGCAGGTGAGACGGATCCTGTCTCAAGGACCAGGGGATACAAGGCAGTCTAATGGACTTTTGGAAGGAAGGTGGGGGTTTGATGGAAAAATCAGGGGATAGGAAATGCAGCTTCTGGAAGGTATTCTATAACTGATGGGAGGGTTGAGTGCCTGGAGGTCAGGACATTTGAATAGTAACTTCATCTCTCTCCCCTTGCCAGGTCTTCACAAAACCTATAATCTCTGAAGAAGACATGATCACCATCATTGACGACTGGATAAAGTTCTACCTTTCACACTTCTCTAACAAGATGACAGGGGACCAACAAGAACAGAAGAAGGCGTTGCAAAAACTACAAGAGGAACTTCGGACTTCTTCCAATCCCTTCCTAGACAAGTACAGAGCCTTCCTAAAAGCTCTTTGAGTTCCCATGTCTCCCACCCCTGTGCTAGGCTTTCACTTCTAGTACATCCCCAAAGCTGAGTCCCTCTGCTAATCTTTTTCCTCTCCCCTGGAATCCTGCTGTACCTTGATTTCCCCTGACCCTAAAATTTATACCTCAATAAATATACACATGGGAATGTCTTACATTAGCATTCTTTTTTTCAACATGTCCGTCCCCTTTCACCCAGGCTCAGAGCATAGACCTATGGATGGGACTTAGGAGAACAGGACAGTACAAAAGTTAGTCTCATTCCTATGTCTTCTGGGAAGTCTAATTTTTTGAGAAATCTGTACCAGGATTTATTTTTCCCAAAATGGAATAATATCTTCCATACTTTCCAGTCTTCCCTCTTTTCCCATTGATCCCCTCTTTTCCCATTGCTCCCCTCACCTAGACCTCCTCAGAACAGAACTTGAAAGTCCATTCTTCCCCTTTTTCTTCTGTTGGATTCTCTGGTTCAGATCTTGGGGTTTTCTTCTTCTGGTATCTACCTAGATCAGAGTCAGCCATATTCCCTGACCATAACAGCAGGCATCAGGCAGACAAGAAAGGGAAGACCAAGGAGGAATGGGGGTGACCAGAAGGGAGGGAGAAAAAAAGGGAGGGGGAAGATGTCCAGGGTTTATAGGTGGGAATAGGAGAGGCTTAGTACCACCCTTATCTTCCTAATGCAACTAACAGAGTTCATTTTGCTACTGGTAGCATTCCACTCAGGCTGAGCAAAGACAGGCTCTCTTTTGCCAAGGCCAATGCTAAGCCAGGAAGCCCCTTGCTCCCTCAACACCTTTTACCTGAATGCTCAATTCACAGATCATAGAATGTCCTAGCTGGAAGGGAGCTTAGAGATCATTTGTTCCCATTTACCCCTACCCCATTAAGGAAAAGGAAACTGAGACCCAGAGAAAGGGGACTGACTTGCTCAGGGATATAACTGGGTATGGGGGCAATGATTAATAAGCAGGAAGGGATATTGTTTCCCCTAAAAGACACTAGTGGCCTCCAGTGAAAGGAGTGAAAGGGTTTCTCAACCGATTCTTATTGGATGGTCCTAGAAACTTAGGGTACCTGTTATTGGGTGTTGCTTTCTCTCATTTCAGCCTCAGTCCTTTTTAAAATCTGTACCAGACATATGGAATCTAGCATTTATTATGTGAAATTACAGATACTTTAAAGACTATGTACCACAGTGGAAAGCTGGAGTGTTGGGAGAGGTGAGCTCCAGTCCAGAATCTGCCTCTAGATGGCAGTGTGCCCTTAGACAAATCACCATGTCCTTCTGCCCACCTCCTCAACGGATGCCACCCCCCTACACACACACCCCTAGTTCTAGTTGTCAGAATGCTTTTGCATATGCACAGACCTGGTTCTTTTGTTCCTCTGAAGAAAACTCTCTAGTACTATTACTCATTAAGGAATATTCAAATTCATTAATTGGTCTGTGATATCCTCACTTCACTTTACCTTTTCATTTTTATTTAACACTACTCTCCTTCAAATGCTCCATATTCAGATGACAATGGAGTATTCTCTGCCCCCTGGACCAAAGGTACTTCTCTGTTTTGGTTTGAGTGTTTCCTCAGTTTGCTTAAGGTAGGAATGTCCTCCTTCTACCTCTTTTTGTTGTTGTTGTTGTTGTTGATTTATTTATTTTTAGTTTACATCATTCATTTCCACAAGATTTTGAGTTACAAATTTTCTCCCCATCTTTCCCCTACCCACCACCCCAAAACAGCGATCCCACTGTATACTCCCTCCCCCAATCTGTTCTCTCCTATGTCTTCTCCCAGCAACCCTCTGGCTTTCCAGTAGGCAAGATGGATCTCCTTACCCCAGTGCCTGTATATCTTCCCAGTTGGATGTACATAATAATAATTATTATTATTATAATTATATATATACACACATTTTTAAACATTGGCTTATAGAACTTTAAATTCTAGATTCTTTCCCTTCCTCCCTCATCACCCACTCCCACTGGAAAGACAAGCAATTCAATTCAGGCTATACATGTGTAGCTACACAGATCATCTCCACAA
This sequence comes from Pseudocheirus occidentalis, assembly GCA_028646575.1. Taxonomy (NCBI): domain Eukaryota; kingdom Metazoa; phylum Chordata; class Mammalia; order Diprotodontia; family Pseudocheiridae; genus Pseudocheirus; species Pseudocheirus occidentalis. Next base: position 182,908,115 of record CM053599.1, read on the forward strand.
TGGACATATTGTGAAAGACTGACTATATTTCCCTCCTTCCTATCTGCCCCCACCCTATTCTATTCTCTAGTTTGTCCCTGTCCCTTTACAGAAGTGTGTGCTTCTAACAACCCTCCCCCCAAACCCACCCTTCTCTCTATCATCCCCCCTCTCATCCCCATCCCCCCTACTCTCCTGCAGAGCAAGATATCCAGTTTAGAGTGTATGTCATTCCTTCCCTAAGCCAAATCCCATTCCCTTTTGCCTTCCTGTTTTTCTCCTCCATTGTAACAGTTATCCCTAGCCTCTTCTATATGAGATAATTAACCCCATTCTGTTTCTCCCTGTCTCCTCTCATTCTATTCCTCTCCCACCTCTCCCACCTCTCTCACCTTTTAAAATACCATCCCTTCCTATTAAATTGATTCTGTGCCCTCTGTCTATGCACACATATATATACACACTCACATATGTATTCATATGCACATATATACCCTCCTATATAGATATATGTGTATGTATACATACATATATATATATATATATATATATACATTTATATTCCCTTCACCTATCCTCATACTGAGAAAAGTTTCATAAATTGCAATTATAGTGTTTCCATGTTGGCATGTAAATAGTTCAACTTTGAAAAGTTTCTTATGATTTCTTTACCATGTTTATCTTCTCATGATTCTTGTATTTTAATGTCAAATTTTCTGTTCAGTTCTGGTTTTTTCAGCAAGAATGCTTGAAAGTCCTTCACTTCATTGAATGACCATATTTTCCCCTGAATCAGTTTTGCTAGGTAGATGATTCTTGGTTTTAATCCTAGCTCCCTTGATCTCTAAAATATCATATTCTAGGCCCTTCGATCCCTTAATGTGGAAGCTGCTACATCCTGGTTTATCCTGATTCTGTTTCCACACAATTCAAATTGTTTCTTCTTGGCAACTTATAATATTTTATTCTTGATCTGGGGACTCTGGAACCTGGCTATAACATTCCTAGGAGTTTTCTTTTAGTGATCTTTTCCAAGAAGTGATCAGTGAATTCTTTCAAGTTCTATTTTGTCCTCTGGTTCTAAAATATCAGGGAAATTTTCCTTGAGAATTTCTTGAAGGATGATTTCTAGGTTCTTTTTCTGATCATGGCTTTAGGTAGTCCAATAATTTTAAAATTGTCTCTCCTGGATCTATTTTCCAGGTCAGTGGTTTTTTTCAATGAGATGTTTCACATTGCCTTCTATTTTTTCATTTGTTTGGATCTGTCTAATTCTGTCTTGATTTCTCGTAAAGTCATTTGCTTCCATTTGCTCCACTCTAACTCTGAAGGAATTCTTTTACTCAGTGAGCTTTTGAGATTGTTTTTCCATCTGGCAAATTCAACTTTTTAAGGCATTCTTCTCCTCGTTGGCTTTTTGAGCCTCTTTTGCCATTTGAGTTAATCTATTTTTTAAGGTGTTATTTTCTTCAGTCAGGTTGTTGAATCTCTTTTCATGATTTTCTTGCCTCATTCTTGTTTCTCTTTCCAATTTTTCCTCTACTTCTCTTACTTGGTTTTCAAAATCCTTCTTAAGCTCCTCTATGACCTGTAACCACCTTACATTTTTCTTGGAAGCTTTTGGTACAGGAATTCTGACTGTGTTGTCTTCTTCATGTTCCATGCTTTGATCCTTTTTGTCCCCAAAAAAGGAATCTAAAGTTGGATTGCTGAGCTTGGTTTGCTTCCTTTGCCTGCTCATGTTGCCAGTCAATTAATTTGATTTTTGAGCCGCAGTAGAACTCTGTTTTCAGAGGGGAGAGCTTTGTCTCAAATTTCTGGGGTTTTCCCAGCTACTGGAGCTATTAGGAGGCTGTCTCTACAGCCCCCACCAGCTTTGGCTCACTGGTCACACACCTCAGGACCACTACCCAGGACCATGATCATGATCCAAGCCAGTTAAAGCAAGAGCACTTAAGCCTCTGAATGATTGCTTGGCGCCCCCTGCAATCTTTAGGCCAAAAGCTCTGAAGCAGCCACATGGAGGCAGCTGTAGGGCCACACTTCTGCTGCTTTCTTTCCCTGGGGGCAGTTAGGCCTGACCTGCTTTTCTCCCCCAGAGTTAGCTGATTTCCACTGACCTTTTTCTTTGTCCTTGTTTCTTATGGGTTGATCGTTCTGGAAACTGCCACAGCAGCTGGTGATCCACTCTCCAAATGCTGCAGCTGCAGCTTGTCCTGGCTGCCCCGGGGGCCAAGCTGAGGTTTCAGGCCAGGCTGGGCTTGGCTCCCAGTGGTCTGTGATGAGCCCTTCTGTCCACTCACTGGGCTGCCCCCCGCAGAAGTTGTGTTTTTCTGTAATTTTGTGGGTTATGGAGCTCTAAAATTTGTTTGCAGTCATATTTTATAGGTATTTGAGGTGGTTATGGTGGGAGCTGTGTACTTCTCCTGCTTCTATGCTGCCACCTTAACTCCGCCCCCTCTGAGGAGTTCTTTCCTCCCTCTACTTCTTGATGTATTGAATTTCTACCATCTCTCTAAGCCCAAAATGCTATCTCTCCTGGGATCCCCAGGTCTGTAAAGACCTTCCTCCTTGGATCAATGATGAGCTCCTTGAGAGCAGACATTGGGTTTTTTGACCATTCCCTCTCTCTCTCTCTCTCTCTCTCTCTCTCTCTTTTTCTTTCCTTCC
>CM053599.1:182911263-182921797 GCA_028646575.1 Pseudocheirus occidentalis
CTGAGTTTTTCTGTGCAGCTGTTTCTCCCGGAGTGGACGGGAGCCGGGGACGCCCGAGGCCTGTTGAGGTGGTTATAGGTAAGCCCTATACATCCTGACCCAAAAAGATAACCCTCACCTGAATAAAAAACCAGTAACAATTCTCATTTTAAATTTGAGAAACTGAAGCCCAAAGGGGTGAAATACCTTGTTGTAATGGCCAGCAAAGTAGTACTTTGCTCCTTGTTTCAGCTAATCAAGTGCCTTTGAAACTCACATTTGCTTGTGTCGAGTCTTTGTTGGAAACAGAATACGTTGTGTTGCCCTTAGTAGGCCTAAAGGAGTTTGGAAACTTTTCCTGCCCTTAATAGACCTAAGATCATTACAGTGGGAAGAGCGAGCTAAAAGAGTGGAACAGGGAGAGTAGAACTGAGGAAGGTGGAACTGAAGGAACAAAGCAGATCAAAGCTCCAGCAGGAACTGGGACCAAACAGAGCTAAGAGAGTCTGTGGTATCGGCCTCTGCTGTTCTGTCTGTTGTCCTGTGTTGGTATTACTTTGTTGGACAGAAGCACTCTGTTAAGTTGTGTTGATTTCTCAGACAGAAAATTAATTGAAATAATAGTGCTGGCAATGTGTGTAAATGTTGTTGTAGCCCTGCTGAGCTTTGTTTTCCTAAAAACATAAACTGTGAAGAATGTGGGGTGGAGTAGGGCCTGTGAGCTGGATATGGAACAGGAGGGAGAGCTGCCTACCTGTGAATTCAGGTAACAGGTGAATCCAGGCAAGAGCTGGGAGCATGAAAGAGGAGCTATGGGGTTTGGAAGTCAGCTTTGAGTCAAGCTTTACTTGGGTACTTAGTAGTGACTGATGATATTATAACTTACTGTGACCTAGGGGTGTATGGCCTTTGTACTTTCTACTACTCCTTAAGGATGATTAGCCCTTAAGGATGATTGACTTAAGGATGATTAGAAGCCAACCTGTAGTCAAGATGAAAGAAGACTTGATTTGGGTACTCTGTATTGATTGAGGAGATTGTGACTTATTGAATGATATATGTCTTGTCTAAGACTGTGTGGCCACCTTAGTAATAAGTATTTATGTTATGCTCTTGTGAATGTTGTTCTTTAGTTTCTTGAATGTTTTGCTTCAGTTTATTGATGAATAAATAGAAAGTTCACTATACTATGAGATTAGATCCTTACAAAGTTATTCACAGCATCAGTCCTCAGGAGAGCTGCTCATGATTGACTTTACACTTGCCTATGTTGTAAGTATTAGAGCCAGGATTTTAAATCAGACCCTCAGCCTCCAAATACAATACTTCTTTCTTTTAATTATTTTTCTTTTTTTATTCTGAATTTAACAGATATCAACAATCATGAGCACTTCAACATACAAGGTGCAAGAAAAGAGGATTGCACGTGAAACTGTGAATCTATTATATACAGACTGATTTTTTTAAACCATGTAGATGGTATCCCAAAAAACTGAGTGCAGTTTTAACCTGCAGGCTGCACTGAGACTTTTGGGACACACTATATACTAAATTGAACATGAAAGTACCAGTGCTGTCCTGCTCAGCTGTGACTTGACTTCTTCTTAACTTCCTACTGCTCTCTTCCGTGTATTTTTTTATTGTTTTATTGATACTCTTTTCTTTATTCTTTTTTGCATCATCATTACCTACTCACTACTCTTCTACCCCTCAACTTAAAGCCCTCCCTTGTAACAAACATATACCGTTAAAGCAAATTCACACAACCCTGCTGCCTCTCTAAAGTAAAGAGATGGCAAGATGATTAGAATGCCAAGGACTGAGACTTAATAATAAAACCTAACATTTACGTAGCACTTACTTGCTGTGTACCAGGTACAGTGCTAAGCTCTGTACACCTGATCCCCACAATTCTGGGAGGGCAGTGCTTTTATTATCTCTATTTTACAGATGAGGAAAGTGAGTCAAAGGTTAAGTGACTTGTCCAAGGTTACATAGGTAGTAAGTGTCAGGTCTTCCTAACTCCAGATTCAGCACTCTGTGTACTATGGCACTAAGGAGATCCAATGCAACCCTTGCTCCAGTCCTGTGCTTGATGCGGTTTGGGGTTGCAGGGAACTCTGAAATGTCAGGGTATAGGAAGGTCTGCCTAGAAAGAATTCAAGCACTTAAACCATCTTCCAATCAAAGTGGCAAAGTTTATTGTAATGCCAATAGAGCAGACTAGATTCCTAATGATTCTGGGGGATGAGACTGATACTTATATGCAAAAAAAGGACAATGAAAAGATCTAAATGGGATTGAGGAGTGGCAAGTAGTCTGGGGTGGGTCAAGAGCCGCTGTGGAAGGAATATTAAGTCATCTGGAGCCTGTCTAGAGTAACTGAAAGGATTGTGCAGTATCAAGGTGGGCTGGGCTAGGTCAGATGCTTTGGCTAAGATGCCAGTGACCTGGGCTGCTGAAACCTGTGGGAAAATTCAGAGACTGTGTTGCTTTCAAAGACATGGTCTTTTCCTTTTAGGGAATCCACCTCCCATCACCCCATTGTGCTTATAACTATAGTGTTGTTGTTGTTCAGTCCTTCAGTCTTGTCGGACTCTTTGTGACCCCATAGACCATAGCATGCAATTCTGTACATGGGGTTTTCTTGACAAAGATATTGACATGGTTTGCCATTTCCTTCTCCAATGGATTAAGGCAAACAGGGGTTAAGTGACATGCCCAGGGTCACATAGCTAGGGTCTGAGAAGAAATTTGAACTCTAGTCTTCCTGACTCCAAAACCAGAGTGCTCTATCCACTGAGCAATCTAGCTGCCTCTGCTAAAACAATAGTAGGCATGTAATTGATAATCATTAAATATCATATTTTGTCCAAAGTTTGAATTAATCAAACAGACTGCTTTTCCTCATTTTAAAAAGTCTCTTTTTCCTGTGTCAGCCACTCCAGAGGCCAAATAAGGCTAGAAGTAGAATTTAAAAGATACATCCTGAGATCACAAATTCCAAACAGATCCAGCTTTGTCTTGCAATCTGAGCTTGGAGAACACCTCTCCTTATGTCAGCAAACCAGATGAGGCTTACAATAGCTCTCAGGGATAAGACCCTTAACTCAAGGTATTAACTTGAGTAATAAGACTTTTTCTTATCTTAATATTTTCTGAACATATACCATGTTATGGAATGTTAATGGTAAGGAAAACACAGATATCCTGGATCATAATTTCAATTGACACTTTGTCAGCTCTATTGTTTTATTGTATTTACCATTCGTTCAATTAAGAAAATTCCTTTCTCATACAATGATTAAGCATTTATGGGGATCATAAATTTGTGTGACACAGCCACCCTAAATTGGGATGGTCCTAAAGTGTACTTAAGCTCCCTCATCTTTTTGTTTGTCAACCAGAACTCAGCTCCTGCACTCCTTGTACGAGTTTCTCTAGCTTAAAGGACTAAAATGAGATAACTGTATATCACTATTTGTTTGTCTCCTTTAACCAAACTTTTTAATAGGTCGACATAAAAAATGTTGACATGTTGGTGTAGTGGAAAGAATATTGAATCAGAAATTAGGACTGGGGGTGGGGTGGGGGGAGGAAGATTGATGCCTGGCTCCTGCCCTCCCCTCATTGTGACTATAGGCAAGTCGGTTTTACCTTGGTGATACTTAGTTTCCTCATCTGTAAAACAATATTGCATTTATAATACCTGCTTTTATGTGAGCAAAGCACTTGTAAACAAAAACTTTGTAAGGGAATGCAAGTTATTCTTATTCCTTCTGGGTGGGTCACAGATTAACTGTGTGATCTTGGATCATTCCTTTTTCCTCCAATGGACCTCAGTTTCATCATCTCCTAAACCAGTGGTTCTCAGTCTTCCTAATGCCAGGACCCTTTAATACTCATATGTGGGTGTGTCTGCATATGGGCAGATACGCCTGGAGATGGATAGAGGACCCATGTCTCGGTTCCTAAGACCATCAAAAATATGTGCTTTCCAATGGTCTTAGGCGACCCCTGTGAAAGGGTCGTTTGACCCCCAAAGGGGTCACGACCCACAGGTTGAGAACCGCTGTCATAAACTAAGAGGGATGCCTTCCATGACTCCTAGCTGTCTGTAGGGAATTGGAAGAGCAAGAGTCCCTCTAGCCTAGGTATGGATCCTGAGACCTTTATCCTCTTTTTATAGAATCATAGATTTAAGAGGGACCTTAGAAATAATTGAGGCCTCAAAAGGATAAGTGATTTGCCCAGGATCACAGAGCTAGTGAGAGTCAGAGGTAGGCTTTGAATTTAGCTCTTCCTGACTGAAAGTCCTTAACTTGATATACTCCCCACCACACTCTCCTGCATGGCTAATGAGTGCCTGAGGCAGGCTCCATTCACTACCCCATGTGGTCTTTGCTCCAGTTTGATGATTCAGCATCAGTAGGAACTTAGGAGAGTTGGCAGGGTCTGTACCAATATGGTCAACTAGACATTCACCCCCCCCCCCCACTCCGGTACCTCAAACTGAACATATCCAAAATTTGTCTTATTTTTCTTAAGCAAACATCCCTTTTTGTTTAGGTCAGTGGCACCCCCCAGTTCCCCAGTCTTAAAACCTGGAGGCCATCTTTGACTCCTCCTTTCTTTCCCATACCTAATCTGTAGATTCCGAGGACCTTGTTGACTCAGGTTAGAACATTATAGTCAGTAATTACTGATATTTATATAATGCTTTAAGGTTTGCAAAGAATTTTCTGTAAACCCTATGAAGTGCCATAGGCATTATTTCCCCCCTTTTTACAGATAAGGAAACTGAGGTCCCAAAAGGATAAGTGACTTGCACAGGGTCATATAGCTAGTAAGTGTCACAGGCAAGATTCAAACCTAGATGTCACTACTTCCAAGTCTAACACTCAGTAAGCTATGCAACACTGGCCCTGATAGACTGAATGATAAAATTGTTATAAGAATTTGTGACTCTGATTCCAAGTTTCTAAGTTCTCTGATTCTAAGGTTCTGTTGTTCTGTGCATCTAAGATTATAGGTTTCCAATTCATATTTGTTGCAAGGGTTTTGTTTTTCTTTTCTTTTCTTTTTTCTTTTCAATGGGGGCAGTGGGAAGGAGAGAAAAATCTTTGTTTATTTAAAATATTTTTATTAAAAAACCAAAGATTTCTATGGTTCTAAGTTATATTCATCTGAAGTGATATGATTCTATAGCTCTACTAGTCTGAGATTGATTTTGAGTTTAGGACAATTTCAGTGACCCCTTGATATTTCCAGTTTTGATATCAATGTGATCATTTTTTAGTTATGCTAGATATTTACATATTGCTTTTCTTCCAGGGACTTTTCAGTAATGCACCAATGAACTTAGAAAAAACGTTTTTATTTGCTTGAATAAATACGGATGTAAAGATGCAAAGGTTTCCTCCTATATTGTGGTGGGAATGGGGATTAACACTTAGGGTGAATAGTTGGAATGGGGGGGGGGCCAGTGCATAACTCCACATCGTCTTCTGCTGCCTCTAGCTTTTTCTGAGATCCTGTCTTTGGGCATGTAGGGGCTTACCTTTGAAAGGTAAGCAGAAAACCAAGTAAGCTTGAGGATTGACAAGGAGTGAACTCAGGTCTGTGACCATACGTGGGTATGAGAGGCCATCCACACGATAAGGGTTAAGGGGCACTGCTAGAGACTACCCTATCTTACCAGATAGCTGGACATTTCCATGGTCAGAGTAACGATCTGGTCATGTAACAAAGATAGAAACTTTCTTTCCAGAGGGGAAAATGTATTTTTTTATAAACTACAAGGGGAAAAAGGGCTTCCAGCTCTTTCCCATAATCCCATTAGCATGTATATTTCTCAGATTAGATAGATAATGGCTGTAGAAAGCATAGAGAGCCTGCTCCTTAGAAGATGAGATACAATACAGGTTAAGTAATTTGCCCATATTTAAATAGCTAGCAAGTGCCAGAGGCAGGAGCCAGGAAGATGTGGATTCAAATTCTGCCTCTGATACTTGCTTTGTAGAATATATTTCTATGATTCTACCATGGATAGTATAGCATAGTGTATAGAATGATGGGCTTGGAATCATGAAGATCTAGATTAAGGAAAGGTAGAATCTGGGAATAACAAAGCTTGAGTGACGAGAGGGAAGGAGAAGCATGGGGTGGAAGGACAAGTCCATATGGGACAAGTATGAGGGGAAGCATGAAGTAGCATGTACCAAAGAGAAGGTCAGTAAAAAACTTCACTTGCTTTTCAACTTAACTTTAGAAGAACCCTTAACAACTCTGACATTAGGAAAATTGGCCTGGATCCAGGTGATAATGGGATGAATTGGGATGTAAACTTCAGGGAGGCCATTAGAAGAGCAAGGTCCCCAGGTCATCACCCCTAGCAGCACCCACTGACCAGCATAGAAGCAAAGGAGAGGACTGCCATCTGCCACCTAAAAGGAGAGAGGAGAGTCACTGGGTCAAGGGGCAGCATGCATAGGAGGAAGGGAGTAGGGAGGGGAGACAAATACTAGACTTTGAGCTTGCATAAGTAGAGGAGAGACAGCTCCAGGTAGAGAATCATTACCGTGATCTCTGGAGAACTGACAGGAGGGCCAGTGCACAGGGTCCCATTTGGCATGCTTATCTCTCCACTGGGGCAATCGGATTGGAGCTGGAAGATGGCTTGGCAATTGGTTTGAGACATGAGAGGCATCTTAGCACCCCATAGCTCTTCAGGTGGGATGTAAGGGTCTGGGGGAGGGTAAAAGAAGAGAGGAGGCTGACCCCTTTTTCCTTTAGCCCAGGGTCAGGGTTGGAAGGGGTCTGTAAGGAGAAAAGAATGATTTCAGTTCCCACCCTCAAATCCAGTTCCCATCATCTTTAAGGAGAGATGGAGGGAGAGAGGGAGAAGTTGAATAATCCATCACTTCCAAATTGGTCAGGAAGACCTCTGAGAAGAAGGTTTGGGCTTATCCTTGGGTTCATTAAGCTTCCACCCTTCACCACTCACAGTGTAGACATGGGCTGGTCAAAAGAGGAGGATGTGGTCTAGAAATTCTTGCTGAATGACACCATTTCCCATTTTGACAGCAACCTCTCACCAACTTGAGTCCCACCTCACTTTTGCAGTTAGTAGCACTCCTAGGGCTCTCTAGGGGACACCTTCTTTAGACCATTCTTCCCTTACTTCTGGTTTCAGTTTCTATACCAAATGACTTGGCCAGGTCCCTAATAATAAGGCCATCTCATATTCATACAATATTTTATATTTTTTCAAAGTATTTCACATCCATTATTTAATTTTCATAACAATCCTGTAAGGCACTTATCCTTATTTAAAAGAAACCAAGGTCCATGAGAGATTTGCTCAAAGGCAAATGGAAAGAGACTTTAGATATTATCTAGTTCAATACCCACATCAAAAAGTGGGTATTGATACTGAGGTCCAACAAGGGCAAATGATTTGCCCAAAGTCACACAGTGAATTACTAATGATAGAGCTGAGATAAGAACCAATGTCTCCTAATGCCCCGTACAGGGCTCTTTTCACTTTAAACACTGTAACAGCCTCCTATGTCTGTGAAAACAACCCCTAGAATCAGCTGTATTTTCCCCTTACATTCACCTCCCTTTTGGGGTCCCAATTTGGTCCCAGACCCTGCTATCCAACATGACCTCCTGGCCTCATCAATTGTCCTTACCAAAATCTGGTTTAAAGCCCTGAGCCCAGCAGGTCTTCTTCCAAGGGAAAAAAGTGGAGCCCCAGATGAGAGATACGGGGTAGATAGAGCTGTTGATGGAAGGAGGCTGTGTTAATTTCACCAGAACCAGACTTCCTGGCCTACTATCCACAAGGCTTCTGGGGATCAGGATCAGTTCCTCAACAAGAGACAAGACTTCAGCACTCTGCAGATTCAGCTGTCGACGACCCAGACTCACAGTGAAATGGGAGAGGGGAAAGCTATGAGGGAGAGACAGGTGTTGGAAAAGGCGACTTAGCCAGGAGTGGGGAAGCCACAAAAACAGGTAGTCAGAACTGTGACGCTGTGCAGAGTCCCTCTAAGCCCGCCCTGCTCCTGATGCAATTCCTGACCTCTGTTGAGGGTACTGCCGTTCTCCCAGTCATGCAGGCTCACAAGCTCAACCATCCTTGCTTTTCACTCTTACTCAGTCCTCTAAGGCAGTCAGTTGCCCAGTCTTGTCTGTTCCACTTCCCCAGCATCTCTTGCATGAGTCCTTTCAACTCATGGCGCTGGTTCAGGTGCTCATCATCTTTCTTGTAAACTATTACAATAGTCTTTTAATTGACTCTCCAGTCATCTTTTTTCTCTCTTTTCTACTCCACCCTTCACATTGCTTACAAATGGATATTCCTATAGCCCAGGTTCAGCCATATCTCTCTCCTGCTCAGGAAGCTTCTGTGTCGTCCCGCCCCGTCCCCCAGCGTCCTTGGGATAAAATACGACCTCCTCTTTGCCATTTAAAGCCGTTCACAAGCTGGTTTTAGCTTACCTTTTTCAGCTTTCTGCTCATTATTCTTCCTTATGCAATCTCTGTATTTCACCCAAATAGATCCTCCTATTGATCCTGATGTAGGTTCCTCATATGTGATATTCCTTCTAAACCTTTGAACAGTCTGTTTCTCAAACTGACAATGCTCTCCCTCTTCTCACTGACTTCTTGGGATCCCTGGCTCCATTCCAGGTTTAACTCAAGTACCACCATCTATATGAGACCTTTTCTAATCCCCCCAATTGTTAGAACTCCCACACCCAATTATTATATAGTTTGTATTTATTTATCTGTATACATGTTCCTTCAGATAGAATGTATGTTCCTTGAGGGGAAGAAGGTGGGTGATGGAATTGCTTTTGTCTCAGTAATTAACACACAACACTTGGTACATAATAGATGCTTAATAATAAATGTATGCTGATTAATTGATTCTGTAAATTGATCAAAGCTGTCTCAATGAAGCTGGGTTCTCTGGGGAGGTTTGACTCCCCCTCCTTTCCTCTCTCCTTTTCTTCTTTCCTCCCTCTCTCTTTCTCTTCCTTTCTTCCTTCCATCCATCCATCCATCCATCCATCCATCCATCCATCCATCCATCTAGACCCAGAAGACTCTGTGGTAAGACTTGATGGTAGGGCCAAAATGGCTGTTGTAGCTGGCTGTTGATTGGAACAACTGTGATTAGCCAAATGAAGATTCATACCAGGTTTCTTTACCTAACCATCTCCTTGACACTCACCTTCCAAAGCAGTTGATTAAAGTGATCACCCACTCTGAAGAGATGAGGGCTCCTTCACAGCGGTACCTAGTATCCAGGAAAATGCTGGCTAGCCAGGGCCATGAACTAGGGCTATCCTTGGTCAGGGCTTCAGCGGGACCATATCCTGATCCAGAAAGAACAAGGCATTAGGGGATCTACTATTTAGGTACTTGAGCAGGGAGTTTGAGGAAAGCTGTCTTCCAGCTGCTTTAGGAGTAGTAAAACCTTTAGGGGAGGATTGGGTCTTGGACACCTGAGGAAAGAAACATCTAGGGTCAGGTCCCTGGACTTCAGGATATTCATTAAAATTAAATTCAACCACTCTAAATTCAAACATTCTGTAAGCTTCGGTGCTGCCCAGTCCTATGCTAAGTGCTGTGGGTACACAAGTATATAAGATATATTCTTGCCTTTAGCATTGTATAATTTACTTGGGGAAATAGGGCACATAGGTATAAATCCAATGGTAACATACCAAATAGGGGCAAATGAGGAATACACACATTATATATCATAGGAGATCAAATGATTGTGGGCCAGAGCAATCAAGAAAACTTCATAGAAAAGTAGGAATTTGGGGGGCAGTCAAGATGGCCACATAGAAGCAGGAAAACTCTGTGGCTCCCCCCATAACCACCTCAAATAAAATGTGACTCTAAACAAATTTTAGAGCTCCAGAACCCACAAAGTGACAGAGAAACAAAGCTTCTGCTGAAGAAAGGACAGGAAAGGTTCATCCAAGCTTGCTGGGAGCCATGGTCAAAAAAAGAACCTAGAAATCATCCTCCAAGCAATTCTCAAGGAAAATTGTCCTGATATTTTAGAACCAGAGGGCAAAATAGAAATTGAAAGAATTCACTCATCAAGAAAACCCCTAGGAATGTTATAGCCAGGTTCTGGAGTTCCCAGATAAAGGAGAAAATATTACAAGCTGCCAAGAAGAAACAATTTGAATACTGTGGAAACACAATCAGGATAACCCAGGATCTAGCAGCTTCTACATTAAGCAATTGGAGGGCCTGGAATATGATATTATGGAGATCAAAGGAGCTAGGATTAAAACCAAGAATCACCTACCCAGCAAAATTGAGTATAATGTTTCAGGGGAAAATATGGTCATTCAGTGAGGTAGAGGACTTTCAAGCATTCTTGATGAAAAAACCAGAGCTGAATAGAAAGTCTGACATTCAAATACAAGAAACATGAGAAGGTAAACAGGGAAAAGAAATCATAAGGAACTTATCAAAGTTGAACTATTTAGATGCCTACATGGAAAAATGATAATTG
>CM053599.1:182921897-182943987 GCA_028646575.1 Pseudocheirus occidentalis
ACAGGGAGAGACAGAAGGGGGTTAATTATCTCATATAGAAGAGGCAAGGGATAACTGTTACAATGTTATGTAGGGGAAGAACAGAAAGGCAAAAAGGAATGGGTCAACCTTACTCTCATTGAATTTGGCTTAGGGAGGGAATGACAGACACACTAAATTGGGTATCTTGTTCTACAGGAGAGTAGGAAGGAAGGAGATGAGAGGGGGGATGATGGAGGGGAGGACTGGTTGGGGGGTTGTTAGAAGCACACACTTTTGTAAAGCGACAGGGACAAAGTAGAGAATAGAACAAGTGGGGGTGGGATAGGATGGAGGGAAATACAGTCTTTTACAATATGTCCCTTGTGGAGATATTCTGTGTAACTACACATGAACAGCCCGTATTGAATTGCTTGTCTTCCCAGTGGGAGTGGGTAATGAAGGAGGAAGGGAAAGAATCTAGAATTTAAAGTCTTAAAATCAAATGTTCAAAATACATATATATGTATAAGATATTTTAAAAAGAAAAGAAAAGTAGGAATTTAAGATAAGCTTCTTGAGGATGTAGAATTTCTATATGTGAAGATGGGAAGTGAAGAGGAGAGTATTTCAGTCAGAAGAATATGAGGAAAGGCATGGAGGCAGAAATCCCAAGGTGTGCTTTAAGGATAAGGAGTAGATTAATCTTGCTGAAACAGAATATTTGTACAAGAAGAGAAAATAAGTATGACATTTTCTATTGGGGTTGTGGAGGATCCTGAGTGACAGGAGGAAGCATTTGGGCTTTATTAAGCTGACAATAGTGAACTGCAGTATTAATAGTTTATGAAGAGGGGTGTGACATGATGAAAGTTGCGTTTGAGGACAATTCATCTAATGGCAAGCATGATGCAGTGGCTTGAATACTGGGCATGGAGACAGGAAGGCCTGGTTTCAGACCCATCTCTTTCTATGTTGTGACCTTGGATGAACAACTTAACCCCTAAATTGCCTTAGGCATAGATCAGAGATCCTTCAGGCATTTTAGGTAATATGTTGGAGGTTGGTAAGAATGGAATAGAGATAAGAGACACTGAAAACAGCTAGAGCAGAAAGGAGCTTTATGGCAAAAATCTAGATATTAGATTTTTTAAAACAGAATCCCCAGTCTTCTTTTTTGGTGTTTTCTTTTTTCTCATTTCCTGTTATTTTTTTTTAATTAAAGAGATGGCCATTTACATATATTCTCTTCAGCAATAATGTTTATAAGTAAATTTTTAAAACTGTTTTTTAATGAATGAAAATTTACCTTCTCTCCCTTCTACCTCTTCCCAAGCCCTCATTGAAAAACAGGAAAAAAACAAAACATTTTTGGCAAATATACATATTCAAACAAAGCAAATTCCCATGCTGACCATGTTTAAAAAAAAAAGAAATCTAAATCTTTATTCTGAATTCATCACTGGGCATTAGATTATAAAAGTCTTGGGCAAATTATTTCCTGTCTTTGAGTTTTGGTTTGTCTCTTAAAAAACAAACACCAAATCTGTTTTCAAAGCTGTTCATGAAGATAAAATGCTTGTGCTACCTACTTGATAGGAGTGTTGTTAGGAATGCAGTTTATAAATTGCAAAACACTGCATGAGTGTGAATATCCAGTATTGTATGGGGAAAGTGATCCTCGAGAAGAGAAGTGGAATCAGACTAAAACATTCCAGGCAGATATAGAAACCCTAGAGAAAGCAGAAATCCCTGGGAATGTCTGTGCAATTACATAGAAATATCTTGAACAAAACTCTAGTTTTCCACCTAGGGTCCCCAGGCAGAAACTTCAGAATCATAGCCAGCTCCTCCCACTTGAACATAAACATATCTGTTTCTCCTCTCTCTTTACCCTTTGATAAGAAGTCACATTTATAGGGCACTTTAAAGTTTGCAAAGCAAACCCAGAGAGTATCATTTTCTCCTTAATACAATTGAGGAAAATGAGTCTCAAAGAGGTTAAGTGACTTCTCCATGATCACATAGCTAGTAAATGTCTGAGGTGAGATTTGAAACTAATTCTCCCAATTTTAAGATCAATGCTCTTTTTCCTGGATAGCTACCATATAAGATTTGCAAACATCTATCTGTACTGTCTCTCTTTCCTCTCTTCCCTCCTCTCTCTCACTGTCCCTCTTCTCTCATGCTTTCTTCTCTCTCTCTTTCCTCTCCTTCTCCTTTTCTTTCTCACTCCTAGACTTTTCTATTCTCTCTTCTCTGTCTCTCTATGTCCCTCTCTGTGTCTCTTTGTATCACTCTATCTGTCTATCTGTCCCTCTTTCCTTCTCTCCCATTTGATCCTCACAACACCTGAGAGGTACATCTTATTTTTATTATCCTCAGGAAGAAATTGAAGCAGGTAGAGATTAAGTCACTCATCCAAGCTCACACAGCTAGTATATGTCTGAGGTCAGATTTCAACTCAGGTCTTCTTGCCTCTAGGTCCAGTATTCTGTTCACTCTACTACTTTAGGACTTTCTACCATGCTATCTCTATATAGGGCAGTCAAGAAAATTTCATAGAAAAGTAGGAAAGAACAAGGCATTAGGGGATCTCCTGCAGGACCCTAAAGGGAAATTGATTTTATTCTCAATTTAAATGTGAATCTGACTCTCAAACAAGTTTGTGAACTCTGAAAGCTCAAGAGTTCGGACTCTTGGGCCCCAGCACATCCATTACAATCCCTCTCTGCTGGCAGGGTCATTACCATCAGCTTTCTACCAAACTTAGTTTCCCTTCTATGTGCTCCAGCATCTTGTTTCTTAGGGTCCCATACCCATCACAGCCTCCCCTTTTCACCCTGCCCAGATCCCATACCTGGCAGCACCACCAACAGCAGCAGCACCAACATGGGTTTGTACAGCATGGCTCCCATATCTCTGTTTCGCCACTAATCTTGCCTCTTTTTCTTGTGACTCCCTTCCTATTTTGTGTACCCTTTTCATCACCCCACCCCTCCTCCTCTGGGCAGGGTCTACATTACTAGGAGTTAGAGAAACAGAAAGGAGAACTGAGAAACTCTCTTGGAAAGAGGGGGGGAAATACTTTCCTGTGGGGGAAGTCATAGAGTCACAGTGACATAGAAAGTGGAAGGCACTTTAGAGACCCTCTAGTCTAGCCTCCTCATTATATAGATAAGAAATCTGAGGCCTGAAGACTTGTCCAAGGTCCCACAGAATGTGTACCCTATAACTTGGGGAAGTCTTTTCCCCTTTCCTCTATCACAAGGCTCTTTTGTTGTCATTCAGTTGTTTCAGTTGTGTCTGACTCTTCATGACCCCATATGGGGCTTTCTTGGCAAAGATACTGGAGTGGTTTGTCATTTCCTTCTCCAACTCATTTTATAGAGGAGGAAACAAATAGGTTTAAGTGACTTGCACGTCACATAACTAATAAGTATCTGAGGCCAGATTGAACTCAAGAAGATGAATCTTCCTGACTTCACACTTGGAATTCTCTCCTTTGTGCCACCAGCTGCCCATAAGGCTTATTACCGAGCCCCCCTTTCATGAACATGCATTTCTCCTAAACGTATTCAAAGAATCTTATGGTTCAGGCTCCTTTATCCATCTAAACAGATTGCTCAACAGCTCTCACTATGTGGGTCCTTCTTAAAAAAAATAGGAATATAATTTTATGGAATTGGCAGAATTAGGTGAGGGGACTAGAGGAAGGAAATAGGGATATTTCACCTGGAGTGGAGAAGACTTTGTAAGGACCTGATCCCATTTTTTTTTGGAGGGGGGAAGGCAGGGCAATTGGGGTTAAGTGACTTGCCCCAGGTTGCACAGTTAGTTTTGTGTTAAGTGCCTAAGGTCAGATTTGAACTCAGGTCCTCCTGATTCCAGGACCAGTGCTCTATTCACTGCACCACCTAGCCGCCCCCTTGATCCCATTCTTCAAGAAATGGGATCATTTAGGAAAGAGGGACTAGACTTGTTTTGCTGGTCCCCAGAAGACAGAACCAGGAGCCAAGGGCCCAAGGAAAAGAGGTGGATTAGCTCATCATATGGAAAAAATTTCCTCAAATTAGTCCAAAGTGAAATGGGCCATCCCAGAAAACAAACGGGCTCCTCTCACTGGAGATTTTTAGGTGACTATTGTGTGGCCTCTTATGAGGAATGTTATAGAGGGGATTCCTGCATGGTTATAGGTCAGAAGATCACACAGAATGTCAGGGTCCAATGGTTCTTAGAGGTCGTTCATTTACTTCAAGCAAAAGCTGAACAAGAATCTACAAGATCCCCAACAAATGGTCATCTAGCTTTCACTGAAAGTCCTCCAGTGAGAGAGAAGTCACTACTACCCAACAAAGCCCATCCCACCGTTGAGTAGCTCTACTCAAAGCCAAAATTTTCCCTTCTGGGGAAGTCAGAATGAGTTTAAGCCCTCTGCCACAGAAATGATCTTCCTTTCATTTACCCTCTGAATCTTATTCTCAGGTTAAGCTAGAGATTATCCTTATTATTAGACTGATATTAGAATATTGTTCTCATTAGAATCTTATTCCCAGTTCATTTAGCTGGTACCCACATGACAGGCTTTCTATCATCCTCTTTGCCCACTTTTGGCTAGTTTCTAGTTTATCAATATCCTTTCTAAAATGTGACTAGATGATTTCTAGTCTCCCTTCAAATTGTGATTCTGTGAAATTTTAACCCAAAGGCAGATATACAAATCATTGCTTGTCAAAAAATGGAAAATTAGCTCAATCAGAGAATGATTTCCCATGAAAAGTTTTTTCAACTCTTCACAGTAACACACTTCAATCAGGCAAAGAAAACACAGGTTTTGAAAAAAGATGGAAAGCTAAAGGTCGTGAAAGGTAGTAGGAGGAGCCCTAGGTTTTAATCTTGCCTTTGACAGATACCACCTGGATAACCTGGGGTGAGCCACTTCATTTCTTTGGGCCTCTGTTTCCTCATTTATGAAATGAGGGTGTTGAGTTAGCTGTCAGATGGGGCTGTGAAGAGTCAGAAATGCCTGAACTACCATGACAACTGGAGTTGCATCACTCTGCTAGTTACGCATGGTGCTGCTCTTTGTATGTATGATGAGACTTAGGAATGCTTCGACATTTTATAGGCCTGTTGATATTCTATTGCAGTTTGCATTACTTTTGCTGTTTATACATGTATAATGTAATATTATATATTATATATAAATAACAATATTATATAATTGTATATAATTTATATACATAACATAATATATAATAATATAATATATAGTGTATAATTATATATGTATAATACATATATATGTATATATAAATTACAAATATGCACTCACTGTTTTGATATGTATATATAACATGGCTTTACCTTTTGTGCTATGATGTATATTATCTGTGAATGGCATTGTGAGAGGAATATTGGGGATCCTGGTATAATAATTCTTGTTATTTTAAGTGTTATGAATATGGTGACGCTTGTTTCATATATTTATAGATTTCAGTTATACTTTGGCCAACTTTTCAAGGAACTTCAATATTTCTGACCTTAGGGAGGAATATAGGCCACCTTTTGGCCTGACCATGGCAGCTTTGGGGAAAAAAGACTTACCTGTTGACGAGGCTGTTTACCCCAGATTCTCTATGTCTCAATGTCTTTCCCCTGACCTTGACCTTGGTAGATTTCTGGGACAAAGGAAGAGAAAAGGTTGCTGGTAGTTGATGTAGAAACCTTCAGAGCTAATAGAGGGTCAGGCCAGCATGGATCTGGGTACTATGAAGCATTCAGAATATGAGTTTAGGGGTTATACTGGACCAGCAGTGTTGACTAATCATGAGCAAAGTGAATGAAACTGTGATTTTTCTCCCTCTTCTTTCCTCCCTCCCGTTTTTTAGCCAATCCTTACCTTACTATGTCTTTCCCCTTTGTCTCTTCTTGGCTCTTTCATCCAATACTGTGACTAATTTTAAAGTCCTCCTTTAATTTCATGGTAATACTCTTTAACAGGTTATTAATAAACAACTTGCTAGCCAACAAGGTTATTAAATATTCAAAGAGCTAATGAAAGAGGGAAATACTTTTTGTTCAGTGAAACCAGACTGGGGGGGGGAGGGAAGGGGAAGAGAAGGGTAGGAAGGAAAGAGAGGAAATGGGAGAGGGAAGGGGGAGGAAAAGAGAGAGAAAGAGAGAGGAGAAAGAAAGTTTATTTGATTTTTCCCTAAACCTTGCAGGATGCACATGAACCTTGCAAAGTCACCACCTGAAACTCATAGAAATACCTCTAGACAATGAATCTGAAAAGCCATTTTGTGGAGCTAAGAAAAGCTGCTTGAGTCCTTGAAAGAAATACCTCGTTAGGGAAGGAAGTGGGGGTGGGGAGAAGGAATTGGGGGAAAGTAAAGAGACTGTGCTGGAGAGCTCAAATGCATGAAGTACCAGCTCCAATGGCTCTACCAGTGTCCAAGGCTGTTGGCTTTTGATTCCACCATCTGTCAGGACCAGGAAACTTGCTTGGAGTTAGAGGGCTGCTCTCCTTGCTCATAAATTTCTCCTTGTGGTTGAACATATAAAAGCAAAATTCTTAGAACATGTAATCTAGTTTTTGGTTTGAAGACTATGGTCATCAGAATAATTGACTAGTTTTATAATTTCTTTGAGGATCAGAGGAATTTAGTGTGGAAAGAAAGGACACCTCATGAAGACACTTTGAAGAATATATTCTTTCAGATTCTGACATGTGAAGTGTCAATGAAATTTACATAATTTTGCTAGGCCTAGTTTCTTTCAATCAGATTTTAATCCTGGGTAATTTTGTGTAAATTCATGTAATGTGTTTTTATGCTACCTAAAGCCTTCAGAGTCAGGCCTGTAGTTATCTATATGGGGACTGCCCCTCACCAGGGAGGTAAAAAAAAGAGTCTTCAGAGAAGTGCTGTCAATACTTTTGTGTTTACTTTACTCATCCTTACCCCTGCTCCTAGAAGTGTACTTGAGGCCATGTCAATAATCATATTAACCATTTGGCATGAGTATAATGACCTCAGAATGTCTTTTCTTAGTACTTCATTGAGCAACATGCTAACTGGATGGTGGGACTTCTGGAAAAAAGCCAGGGAGTGCCTGATTGACCTTGGGTGATTTAATATTGAACTGGTAATACACAGACTCAAGGTACAAGGTACTCTACCACACTTCACCACCAGCCTCCGTACTCACACCCTGAGCCATTGAACAATAATCCTAGAGATAATCCTGTAAGGCGCCACCCGAGTACCAGCCTCAAGTGTGAGCGGAGATGTGTGTGTGTGTGTGTGTGTGTGTGTGTGTGTGTGTGTGAGAGAGAGAGAGAGAGAGAGAAAGTGACTATGCCACATGGGTAGTTCAAGGAAGAACCATGAACTCCGTTTGATGATGATTTGAACAAGGTTTTTAAAGATCCATAGGACAAAGATTCAAGTATTCTCATCAAGAGGTTTAGTTTTTCACATCCTGGGATATATCATAGTTTTATTATTACAATGGCCTGCTACATCCTGGAAGTAACTCAGATACAATCAAAACCTCTGATTTCTAGGCACCAAAAAGTCTTGGGAAATCCAATAGGTTTTTGGAAGTCAGTTCACATTTTAAAGGCCTTAACAAAGATGATGCAAACGAGAGCAGGTTTTAAAGTGTCAAGGTTTGTCTAACACAAATCTAGGCCAAAACCACTTCTCTAAGACATCCGCATATGAACTGACCCCCAAGACCAAATGTTTTGTCTTGCTTCGTAATCCATTATGTTACATGTGACAAATTCATCAGACTGAATAAACTTCGGAGTGTATTAAAATATGGCATTTCATTTGATTCTCACAGCTATATGAGGGAGGCAGGATTATTATTCTGAGGGATTTTTATTCCCATCTTACAGATCAGTTAACTGGGCTCAGGGAATATAAGTGATTTGCACAAGGATCTAGAGTGAGTTAGTGGCAGAATGGGGATTAGAACTCAGTAATAATAACTAGCATTTATAAATCTCCTACTATGTGCTAGGCACCATTCTAAGCACTTGATTTGCTCATTTGATCTTTATAATAACCCTGGGAGGTAGGTGCTATGATCATCCCTATTTTATAGGCAAAGGAACTGGGGCAGACAGAGGTTAAATGACTTACCCAAATGATACATGGCTAGTAAGTGTCTGAAACTGTATTTGAACTCTTGTCTTCCTGACTCGAGGCCCGCAGCTCTATCCACTTTGCCACCTCAGGTCACTTAATATCCGCTTCTTTTCATTATACCATGAAGACTTCAGAAATATCATCATGTAAATGACCAGACAAATGAGAGAAACTGGAAATGTTTGTTACTGATGCTCATTCTCCGATAGGACCTTAAAGATCATCTGTTCCAAACGCATCACTTCATTGATGAAGAAACAGACCCAGAGAAATAAAATGACTCGCCATGCCTTTCAGATCCTCACTCTGTTGTAGCCGCTTGCTCTTCACCATCTTGAGTTGTGGGGGTTTTTTTTGGGGGGGTCTTGCTTTTATCAAGTAATCTCCCCATCTCAGATTTTAGCTAAATAAAGATTTACAAGGTTTCCCATTTGTTCCTTTGGGAAGGGCACAATCTTTTGGAGAGAGAAAGCTTGAAAATGTTGAGAAATGAAGAATGAATGACAGAATTTCAGGCGTTGTGGTGAGTTGATATGAGAAATATTCTCAGGCACAGTGGCCTTTCTCAAATCACACAACATCAACCACCTTCTATCAGCCTTTGTATACATAAGATAAATCTTGGGCACATGTCACCAGGTCAGGCCAGGACTGAGGACCAGTCAATGAAAAAATGATAGGACTCTCCAACACTCACTCCCTCACCCACTCACTCACTCAATGAACATTTATGAAATAATATGTATTAGGTACTGTGCCAAGTGTTGGGGGGGCTGTCGGGGGTACCAGAGCTACAGCCGACAGTCATCTTTTAGCTCCTGTTCTCTGGGCATACTGTCAAGTGAAGCTCCTACAGACTGATGTTTAGAACTGAATTAGAATAAGTAAGTACTAAGTAAGCTTGGAGGCCAGTGAAGAGCATGAATGGCAAGTCCAGATAGTCATGACTGGGTCCTAGCCATGGCGATTCAAATGGCTCCCAGCTGGTTTCTGGAAGAAGATCTTCAACGCTCCTGAGGAGACTTACAACCTCATCATACCC
Source organism: Pseudocheirus occidentalis (assembly GCA_028646575.1). Taxonomy (NCBI): domain Eukaryota; kingdom Metazoa; phylum Chordata; class Mammalia; order Diprotodontia; family Pseudocheiridae; genus Pseudocheirus; species Pseudocheirus occidentalis. The sequence continues at coordinate 182,931,060 of CM053599.1, forward strand.
CCTCTTACCTACAACAGAAGCCAACAAATTCTCCTTAGTAACCCCTTACTCTCTTGGCCCATCTACCACCAGCCTGGAAGAGAACTTAGAATCCATTTTACAGGTCAAGAGACTGAGACTGGAAAGGTTGGGTGGCTATTCCATGATCACATTGCTAAATAGAGTTAAGATTCAAATCCCGGCTTCCACTCTTTATGTTTAGACAATCTGCTCTTGGGTTTCTAGAACAAGAGTACAACGTCCCCTGAGCAGCGTTAGACACACACTGACAAATTCTTATTCCTTGGCTTTTTCTCTTCCAGACTACTTGCAGTCCACCCACACCCCCACTTTTCCTGTTGTCATTTATCACGTTACTTTTTCCAAGACTACGTTTTGTTTTATATTAACTCCATGCAAATTGGTATCTAATCCTTGGTGGATTTAGCAGACACCCTACATTTGGAAAGCACCCTGTTCTTATTCTTATTCACAAACATCTCCAAGGGTGGGTTGCTTCTATGGTTGACTGATCCCATTCTTTTTTGTGCATTCATATTGATTTCAATTTCAGAGTGTGACATTTTCTGACTTTGTCCCGAAATCTGGCCCTGAGAGTGGCCCTTTTTGGAGCCTGAACCTTCCTATGCACTGTCATGTCAAACTGGTTAAATGGAACATCTAATCAACTTGCTTCACGTAAAGATGAAGAAGCTGAGTTTCAGAAAGATGAAGTGACTTGCCTAAGGCTACATAATTAGTTTTTGGTAGAACTAGAAATTATAATAACTAATATGTATATAGTAAGTTTAAATTTGCTAAGCACTTCATGTGCATCGTTTCATTTATAATTTACAAGGAAAATATTTTTCTCCCTTTTTATTATCTCCATTTTACACATGAAGAGAGTTTTAGTAATTTGTTCATGATTATAACTCTTGGACATAGGGCTTTGAATCCCGATCTTCCTGACTTTGAGTCCAGTGCCCTATCCACAGAATCATTGTGCCTCTCCTTCACATAGAAATCCTCTTGACTGAACCAGGTAAACTTTCAGTAGCAGACATTTTAGAACAAAATGGACTAAAATTGAGTCTTAGCCAGCAAACTACCTTTGGATGACCTCCGATTCTTTGGCCAGGGCTTCAAAAATGAGGTGTTTCTTCTTCCTTCAGTGTTTCTTCTCCTAATCACTGCCTACTTCAGTTAGCTACCCAACAACCCTGGGTGGGTTAGACATACACTGACAGATTGGGGTGCCCAAAGGCAGTGACTGGGAGAAGAAACACTGAAGGTCAGCAACGCCCATAACTACCAACTTTTCAGAAGTGTAGTGTCCCAGGAAGGATAACATCAGGAGATCTGGATTTTATCTAGTCCTGACTCTGCTCCTAACCAGCTGGATGACCTTTGACTACTCAAGTCTTTTACTTTGTACTTCAGTCTCCTCTTCTCAGAAATGTAGACACTAATATCTGCTGGTCTGGCGGGTTTGCATGAAGATCACAGGTGACGCATACATAAAGCACATGTATGTGATATAAGCTAACATTGGTATAGTGGGCATTCAATAAATGTGTGACAAAGCTGGTTAATGTCCACTAGAGGAGTTTTAACTGATAGCTTGCTCAAGGTGTTTTTGTATTATAGCAAAAGACTCTAGGAAGCTGGAAAGTCTTTTTTTTTTCTGGCAGATGTAATGCCTGAAATCTCAGGCACCATGACAGGAAGTGGGGGAGACAATTTTGGGTGGAGACTGGACAGACTTTTGGCACTTCTCAAAATCATACAATGTTGGTTCTTCCCACAACTAAAGCTGGTGCTCATTAATGGAAAAGGAGGGGGAACATGGAGGAAAACACAAATGGTGCCCAAACCTGAGCCATCTGGCTCTGAGATCAGGTGACCACACCCAGTGTTCATGGATGCAGACAAAAACTATTTCCTCATCAGGATCCTTAATGTACCCACCACAAAAGAAACACTCAGCCAATGTATGGCAAGGGGCTTCTGCTGGTGTCTCTGAGGGGAAGTGAAACATTGTGATGCAAATAAGCTAGCCCAGATGTTACTATGATATAACAATCAGCCAGACTTTTTTTTCTTTAAAGAATCTACGAAGTTCCCGGTCACGGATGGCATAATTATTGTCCTGAAATTTTCTTTTTTGCTTTTTGGAGGGGGCATGATAGGGCAATTGGTGTTAAATGACTTGCCCAACGTCACACAGCTAGTTTTGTGTTAATTATCTGAGGCTGGATTTGAACTCAGGTCCTCCTGACACCAGTGCTCTATTCACTGTGTCACCTAGCCACCCCAATTCTTTTTTTTTATTTACATTGATAGCTTTTCTTTTTACATTACCTTCATTTAAAAATATGTCCCTTCCCAGTCCCCTACACAGCAAGCCATCCTTTGTAACAAAGAAATAAAAAGAGAAGAGATTGTTAAACAAATTTTGGTATCATAATGTGATAGAATATTTCTGTGCCATAAGAAATGATGAACATGAAGAATTTGAAGAAGCATGGAAACACTTAAATGAAATGATAAAAAGAGAGGCAAGCAGAACCAGGAAAACAATATACATAATGACTAAAACAATGTGGATGGGAAGAACAACCCCCACTAAACAACTCAAACTCAATTATAATGCTGTTAAATTAAAGAAAATATGTAAGAAGACACTTCTGCCACCCCAAGTCTCCTCCTTTGGCAAAGATTGGGATTCACATGTGTGGAACAGTTTAGAACACATTGGAAAAACATCAAGTTTTTTAATGTGTTGATTGATTTTTGTTGATTTCCTCCCTTATTTCTCTTTTTTTTTTTAAATGTCTTTGCAACTGGGTATGAAAATCTATCTTAGCCTACAGGACAGTAGGGGGGGAAGGGAATAAGGGGAGGATGAAGGTAGGGCAGATTGGGAGAGAGGGTAGTTAGAAGCAAATACTTTTGAGAAGGGCCAGGGTCAAAGGAGAGAATAGAAGAAACAGAGCAGGACAGGATGGAGGGAAATGCAGTTAGTCTTATACAATATGACTATTACAGAAGTGTTTTGCATGACTACACGTGTATAATTTATATTAAATTGCTTATTTTCTCAATGAGGGTGGGTGAGGAGGGAGGAAGGAAGAGAATTTGGAACTTAAAGTTTTAAAAACAAATGTTAGAAATTGTTTTTATACACAACTGGGAATTAAGATATACAGGCAATGGTGTATAGAAATCTATCTTGCCCTACAGGAAAATAGAAGGGAAAGGGTATAAGAGAAAGGGTGGGTGATAAAAGGGAGGGCAGATTGGGGGAAGGAGTAATCAGAATGCACGCAGTCTTGGGGTGGGGAGAGGGGAGAGATAGGGAGAAAATTTGGAACTCAAAAATCCTGTAGAAGTGAATGTTGAAAACTAAAAAAAATAATCAATTAATTGATTTTTTAAAATGTCTTTTCTACAAGTGATCTCTATAAGGAAGATGGGAAGGATATAGGGGGAAACAAAAGTTTAAAAGACATTAATAAAAAAAATCTATTTTTTAAAAAAACGAGTAAAAAGGAGTCAAGCACAAGTAACCAAAGTATCAGTGGAGTCTGAAGTATAAGCAATATCCCACACCCATCCATAGCCCCCAAGACTACAAAGAAAGACGATGCATTTATTTCATCTCTCCTTTAGTGTCTGTCAAGCTTAGTTATAATTACACAGCATCCTTTTTCAGTTTTTTTAAATGTTCATTTATGTTGTTATAGTCACTGTATCACTGAAATTCTAACAGCAAATCAGTGTTTTTGTGGCTCTACAGTTACAAAATCTTCATGTAAATGATTTCATGGGGCTCTTTGGAGAACCTGTTCATGTAAATAGCTAATTATCCCCTCGTTGTTGTTCTGTTGTTTCAGCCATCTCTGACCCCATTTGGGGTTTTCTTGGCAAAGATACTGCAGTGGTTTGCCATTTCCTTTTCCAGTTTACTTTCCAGCTGAAGAAACTGTGTGCCAGAGAAGGTAAGAGATCTACCCAATGTCACACAACCAGTTGGAAGCAAAATCAAGATTAAATTCTTAGGTCTTCTTACTTCCAGGCAAGGATGGCTTACAATTTCAGTGGAAATACTGCCATTCACCCCATCAAATCATTGTCCCAGAAGTCCTCATTGTTGAAGCACTTTTTGTGTTGAAGTTTTGGGTGCCAGACAGAAAAGACAGTGGCTGAAACACCATGATTTGCAGCCATCTGGTGTCAAGAGAACATCATTTACGTTATGCAAGCTGAAGGATTGGCCTTGTTTAAAAGGTCAGGCAGTCCTAATGCTTTGAAATGAGAGGCGTTTGGGAGGCCACCTTGACTCAAGAAATTAGCAACCAGACTTTCTAATACTTGAAATTCCACCATTAACAATAATACCTCATCTCTTTTTAATGGTGTAAATACAAGAAGAATTCCCTGGGCAATGTGAAGCTATATGTGGGGCATCTCCCACAAGAGGAAAATTCAACTGTCCCCTTTGCAGTAGGCCAGGCCTGAATCAGGCCAGTCCTGTGGTTCAGATTCTGGACTGGAATAAAAAGAGATACTTGTAGATCATCTAACTGTCAACAAAAAGAAGTCTACTTAGCTGTAACATAGAAAGAATATTCACCAAGGATACAACTTCGATTTATTTGAGCATAGCTTTTCTACCTCTATTTTGGCCATACTGGCATGATGGTCAGCTTTTGTGAAGTCTGAGGGAGGTACTACTGACTCTTCATCATCCCATTTATCTATCAGCACCCCATGATGACTTTTACACTTAGGCCACTGAAAGGTTATAGTAATGGTTTAAACCTTAACCGTTTGGACCAGTTAAATTTCAAGGACACTTTCAGTACCTTTTAAGGAAAAACTATCCTGGTCTACATAGGGTAGATGCCTTTTCTATGATACATTACCACTTTGCAGCAAGGTCCTAGAAGTCTTCTAGAGAACCTTACACCACTTAAGTAACCTTAGGACTATTTACTGAAAATCATGACCAGAGGATATGAGAAGCCTAGGATAAACAACACTGATTTAAAAAACCAAACCAAACTAACCAACGAACCAACAACCCTCCCTCCTCCTACCCCCACCACAACAGCAAAAAGACAAAAAGCAACATACTGATTCCCTGAAGAAATGACAAAATGAAGACCAGAAATCCCAGACTTCAAATCCTAATATTGTAGGTCAGGCTTGATAACAGGTTAGTCAAGTGGTTCAGATTAGGAATCAATTCACAATTCACAGATTCTATTAACAATGTACCAGTGTGCTTATATTCTTACAACTTCTTCAATGATTGTCACTCTTCTTTGTCAATCTGATTCATGTGAAGCTTGACCTCAGAATTGTTTTTTTCATTTCTTTTATTAGATTTTGGGATTGTTGATTAGATTTTTTTCTGAGAACTGCCTATTCATATCCTTTGACCATTTATTTATTGAAAAATAGCTCTCTATTTTATACAGTGGCTCAAAATTCTTAGTGAAGATTTAAGCTTTAATAGCTTATCTTAGGTACCACCTTGCTCTTATCAGATTGGCTAAAATAACAGAAAAGGAAAGCAACAAATATGAGAGGAGATGAGGGAAAATAGGTACCCCAGTACACTGTTGGTGACGCTGTATTCTGGATAACAATTCAGAACTATGCCCAAAGCATGGTAAGACTATGCATACCCTTTGATCCAGTAATACCATTACAAGGTCTGTTCTTCAAGGAGATCAAAGAAAAATTTAAAAAGACCCATATATATACCAAAAACATTTGTAGTAACTCTTTTTGTGGTGGTAAAGAATTGGAAATTGAAGGAATGTTCAGCAGTTAGGGAATGGCTGAACAAATTATGGTATGTGAATATGATGGAATACTATTGTGCTATAAGAAATGATGAATGGTTTCAGGAAAACCTGAGAAGACTTACATAACTGATGCAAAGTGAAGTGAGCAGAACCAGGAGAATAATCTATATAGTAACAGCAATATTATAAAGATAATCAATTGTAAACGACTTAGTAACTTTGATTGATACAGTGATCCACCCCAGTTCCAAAGGACCCATGATGTAAAATGCTGTCCATCTCCAAAGAGAGAACTGATGGACTCAGAGTACAGACTGAAGAATATTTTTTCTTTCCTAATTTTTTTCTTTTTTTTCTTTTTCAAAATATAGCTAATGTGCTATAAACTTCTGAGTAACTGGAGAGGCCTCAGGCCATACCCATGGGACAACATGTGGCCCCTGAATACATGGCTCCTTTTTGCTTCTTATCTTTCATGTTAAATGAATAAATCTTAGAGGTCACTTTAACCTTTCAGCAGGTTAGAATGACAAGCTGTTAGAAGCTCAGGATTCAGAATCCATGTCAGATTTTGCTAGCAGTCAAACTGGATGAGGTGCCAGTAGGAGGTAGCCAAAAGGTAGACAAGGATAGTACCCATTTAGCAGCTACACTACATTCAGAAGTGAACTTGTTGGGTGCAGCACCAATGCAATATTTACAGTGCCCACAATCATGATAAAGGCTATGACTATAAGTATTGCATGACATTTGATTGCAAATAGACCAGATTCTCCACGCATAGAACAGAACTGAAACACTTATTTAGACACCAGAAAACTTGAGTCCCAAAACCAGTAAGCCGATTCCATCAAAGTACCAAAGATACTCAGAAGCCATAATAACGCTGAGAGCCACAGCATCCTTCAACCTTCCCACAAACCAATACAGGATCAATATTTACTCACAAACCTCTCTGTCTCCTGAATGAGCATCCTCCCTCCCCCAGAATCTGGCTAGCTCTGACTCCCTGCTTCTTGTGGGCTCTGCTGCACCCTTCAGCAAACTCCTCCCACCACAGGCTCCACGTGACTACATTCAGCCTATCAAGGGGCAGGTTTACTTTCAAACCAGGCGAGGTCTTCAAACTCCCCTAGGTCTATTAAGGGGCAGGGAAGATCTTCAAATTCCCATTCCCATTACAGTGAGGCAAATGATCTATAGTAATTGCTTTAAGCTTGAGCCCACTTTTACCAAAGATGGAGGTAATATGGAGTAGAGTATGCCCACAGTCCAGGGGAATACTTTGTATTCTTCATGTTACAGCTTCTCAGCAGTTATCCCTTTGAAGAAACTAGCTGATGCTAACTGGAGTTAAATGATACCAGGGCACTAATTACAAGCAATTAACATTGGAGAGAGCACATCACAATGGGTGCTAGAAACAGTGGCATTCAAGAAAACCCCACCACCCTTTGGGAATACCCCTAGAATCTTAAGCAGAAGGTGTAGCCAGCATCTGGTGAAACAGCCTGCTGTTTTCCATGTGGATTGGGATAACGAAGTCTAGAGACTCTGACTGAAATAGTATCATTGAATGTCAGAGCTGGAAGTGACCTGGAGCTCATCTAGTTCAACCCCTCATTCTTCTAATGAGACAATTGAGTCCCACAATGGTTGAGTGAGTTGCCTAAATTTTGCTTTAAGCCCCCCCATAGTACTCTATTAAAGCATAACATTTGTCAGAAAGACAAATTAACACATATAAACACATGATACACATTTAAAGCCCCATTTTCTAAATTTTACAAATTTAATGATTTAATGAACATGAAAAAGAAGAGAATATTCTATATACAAAATAAAACAGGAAAGGATGGTGCATGAAAACACAGACATCTACTACCATCTTGTTGTTCCGTCATTTTAGTCCTGTCTGACTCTTCATGACTCCATTTGGGGTTTTCTTGGCAAAGATTCTGGAGTGGTTTGCCATTTCCTTCTCTAACCCATTTTACAGATGAGGAAACTGAGGAAAATGGGTAAAGTGACTTGCCCAGGGTCACACAGCTAGTAAGTGTCTGAGGCCAGATTCGAACTGAGGTCTTCCTAACTCCAGGCCCCAGCTGTATCTACTGTGCCACCTGACTGTCCAAGCTCTATTACCATAGAGGTTGCTCTAAAAAACAAAAAACAAAAACATTAATTCAACATGTTACTTTTACAGTTTTCCTATAAAGCAATATTCTTAAAAGAAAATTTGTGTAATCATCTTAAATAGAATATAATAATATTCAAAACATATATAAAGTAATTTTCCCACAGAAGACAAAGCATTGTCTCCAGGAAGTTCTCTTAAAGAGAACTTTAGACAACATGGGATAGTGGATGGAGCCAGGAATTGGGTTCAGATCTAACCTCTAATACATACAGACTGTGTGATGCTGGACAAAATAATTTAACCTCAGTGCTCAAGGCAATGCTTGAAAGACTATAAATGTCAGAGAAGCTACTCACCTGCATTGGTAGATGTGGTTCCTCGCCTGGAACTTACTACACCAATCAGATCACAGGTTTTCTTCCTATCCTACTTCTTCCCATCCCTATCTTACCAAGAAGATGCAACAGCAATGCAATAACACCCATCGTCTTGAATTAGTTTCTCAGATTAGATTCTGTTACTTTATAAGATCCTAAGGAAATGGATCGTAGAACATGTAAGATCATTAGACTGGATATTGGGGGACCAGATTCCTAGTCTCAGTTCTGAGCCATAATAACGGTAGCTAAATGTTATGTAGCATTTGTCCATGGTCATCCACAGGTCCACTGCCTGTCAATAACAACCAGTGTTGTTCAGTTGCTTCAGTCACATCGGACTCTTTGTGTTCCCATTTGGGGTTTTCTTGGCAGAGACACTAGAATGGTTTGCCATTTCCTTTTCCAGCTCTTTTACAGATGAGGAAACTGAGGCAAAGAGGGTTATGTTCCTTGCCCAGGATCACCCAGCCAGTAAGAATCTGAGGCTGTAGTTGAACTCAGGAAGATGAGTCTTTCTGACTTCAGGCCTAGCATTCCATCTACTGGGCCACCTAGCTGCCCCAATAACCAATAATACACAAGCACTTTAAGTGTTTCCCATATTCCAGGGACTGATATAACCCACATTTCTATAACACTGCTAAAAGTTCAGTGGTTAAACAACTTGACCAGGGTTATAACTAGCTCTGTGATCTTGGGGAAATAAATTTCCTTCTCCAGGTTTCTGGTTCCTTCTCTGTAAAATTTTGTAGGATGCATCAATAGCTTCTAGGGACCCTTCCATGATTCAAAGTGTTGGTGGCGGTAACGAATCAGGAAAAGTCCAAAGCAGAAGGCACTGTTCAGAAGGAGAGGCCCAATAACACGCCCAGTGGGAGATCCTGGGAATCTGGGAATAAAGCCAGGGACATGAGGGCCCTGGATGTCTGAAGAGTTAGGGTGCTGAAAAGGGAGGAGGTGATGGTGGTGGTGAAGACAAACTGCTTGTTGCACAATTGTTCCTGTCTTGCTACCCCACCCTCCAGCAGACAGCAACCACAGTACTACCTCCCCATTCCTAGAACAATATGCAAAACAGGGAGAGATGAAAGGAACAGATAGTTCCTCTTCTAATTCTAGTCCTTCGCTGATGTAAGATTTGGATTCTTTCCTGCATCTCCCTTTCCCCCTTCTGTTTTCTGTTCATCCCTTACACTATTGGCGCTCCATATATTTCCTAGCATTCTTCCAAAAAAAACGTTTTGGTATCTACATTCTATGTTCTATGGGGTTTAAAGATCAGGGGGATAGACCTCTATCTTTGGGTAGTGGTACTTGAGAATTAGATATATTCTCCCCATAAGCAATGAGTATGTTGATCTCATTTTCCACTTCCACTTATGCATCAGGTACACAGAGCTTGGCTAGCTGTACTTCCCCCTCAGGGTTCTAAGGGGCAACCCTGAGAGGTTGGGGGTGACAGATGCCATTGGCTTAAGCTCCAATCATTGTGCTTAATCCCTTAGCATTACCATTTGAGAATAAATGTTAGTCAACCGGCTTTAAGTAAGGGATAGTTACTAAGTTAGCACAATTAAAAACAATTGGGGTAAAATATCCTCCTAAATGTCTATGAGGCACTCTCCCACAAATATATACAGAGTTCAGGAGAAAGTGGGATCAAACTCAGAGACAATATGTGGAAGGAATAACTCAGTTCTATGTAACTGAAGTAGTTTTTCCATTCAAGGGGCTGCTTGAGAAGTTCCCTTTAGGAACCAAGTAGTTCTTTTGTTGATGAGAAAAGATGAGCACTGATGGGAATATGGGAAGCCCAACATTCCCCACCACTTAAAAATTCTTCCTCTGGTCAAAACTGGGAAGGGGGGAGGAGAGGAGCTGGCTGAGACCAGCCTTCCTCTCTCTTCCCCTTGGGGATTCTTCCTCAAGTATAGGCTGGAAAGCCACACATTCCAGTTTCTGTAATTTTTCCAGATATCAAACTGGATGTTTTAACATAGGCCCTAGAGGGTATAATAAAATCCCCAAATGGAACACAATTGGATCAGATTTCTCATCTGCTTATTTTACTTCATCAAATGGTTTGCAAAGACTCCTTCTTGCTTAGTCTTAAGGACCATTTATGATTGATTGATTGAGACATCCTCTCATCTAGTTTGGACATTTACTATAATAGAGTGGGGGATTCTAGTCATACTTAGCATTTATGTTGTAGGTATATCCACTGGTAAGGCCCTTGTGAATTTCCCTTATGTCCCCATAAAGACTTTTAAAAATATATGTATATATTTTATTTGTTTAAATCAGTCAAGATTCACCTTCTCAATCATCCATCCCAGTCTTGCTTCCGCCCCTTTCTGGAACTGAGAACAAAAAGAAAAACAAAACCATTATAAACATATATAGTCAATCAAAACAAATGACCACATTGGCCATGTCCAAAAATATTTGTTTCCTTCTGTACGCTGAATTCTTTACCTCTCTCAAAGGGGACGGGTAGCATGTTCCATCGTTAGTCTTTTGGAATCCTAATTGGTCATTATGCTGATAAGAATTCAAAGAGTATTTGGTCACAGTAGCATTTGGTCACATTCATATACAACTTTTTTATTCATTTCCCAATTTATGGGCACCTCTCATATTCCCATCCTTTGCCATCTATAATATTAATGGAATTTAAGATCTTCCTAACCCATTAATAGGAGTCCATTAAGGGAAGTTTGCTTAGGGGAGATTTGCTTATACTTTCACAGCTTTGGCTGATTTCTAATTAGGCACTGAGAGTCACAAGGGTTGTGATGTTGTCTGGCTCTGAGAAGTGTATTTATATATATATACACACACACACATACATATATGTATGTATACATACACAAGTGTATGTGTATATATATATATACATACATATATACATACATACACACACACACACACACACACACACACACACACACTGAGTTAGTATTTTGCTTTGGGGACTCACTTGTGAGATGGATCTTGTGATTGCCTGGTCAAGATTCTGAGTGGCTGTATGTTCAGAGCTCCCCTGACTGCTCACATAGAAAGGTTCTCTTGATCCAGGGGTGTATGTAAAGTGTATAGCAGTATTACTTTGATTCAGGCATTAGAGACTTGTCTATTGGTCTTTATTTCTCTGCTTGTATTGTCTCTGAAGTTCAGAGTGTGGACTTTCCCCCTGAAGTAGTGAATGTAATTAAAAAAAGATTTTTGACCCCTTAAACAGATATCTTTTCTGTTAGTAAAGCAGATCTAAGAACCTGTGCTAGTAGCCATCCTGGGTCTGCCAGTGTGGTTGCCTCTACACTATCTCAAAAAGAGTTATAGCTATTTTTGTATATCCTTAGAGTTTATTTTGCTCAGAACGAATCCCTCCTTTAATCCATTCTCCCTATCATAAAGCAGTGTTAATTTCCTTTCATAAGGTTAGTTTTTCAATAAAGTATGAACTGACCTGGTTCTGATTACTTCCCTTGCCCCTTTAACATCACATTTAGGATAACTAATTTACTCATAGTCCACCCAGAACTCCGCCCTTAGACATGGTCTCCAGAAACAGATAGATGGATAGAACCAAAGTTGAGAGAGATGGAGAGGAAGGACTTGACATAAATTCAGATTAATTACCTGAAAGGAAAACCTGTGCCTCCTTTCCCAGAAAAGCGATTTGTCCCAGGAGAGGAAGCAGTAGAATGACAGTGGTGGAGTAGCAATGGTGTGTGGGGACCGACTAGAAACCAGAATGGAGGAATAGCAAGGGATTGAACAATAGTGTGGAGAAGCAAACCTGGAATATGCCATTCACTGTTTCTATGAACTATATGGTCTGTGCAGGTAAGTGCTGAGCCCTTTTCTTGAAGGGAAGCTCCAGCATAAGAATAGTGCTATAAACCTACAGTACTCTATGACTCTCTGGAGAAGTGAGATTCACTGGAGCTGTGGGCTTCTTGGCTTTGGCAAGCCCAAGTGCTTACTTTCCCTCTTGAAGGTAAAACAATCTCAGAGAAGGAATATAAATATGCCTGATTATATAGGTCTTTGGGGAGAGTGAGACTCATCAAAGAGGGGTGGAGAGTTGTCTTGGCTGTTAAAGGGCTCAGGTGTGAGTCTTCTACATTTAAAACTACCTCTGTTTGGTTCATTGTTAGCCTGAGTGTTTATATAAGGGCTCAGATCCTTTTCCTTTTGTTGTCGTTTGTCCTCGGTTTTCAAAGAGAACCAATGACATCAGGAAGATGATGTCTTGGACTTGCTCATGAATTGGATTGAAGTGAGGCAGGGCTTGTTATGCCCTAATTCAAGTTCTGGGTCACCTGCCCACCACCTGAGCGAGACCCATCTGTGTATCATTAAGCCACTTTTATATTTTTGCTTTTTGTCCCTACTTCTTTGTTATAGCCTGTAATTGCTTAAGGCAAGTCAGGCAAGTAACCCAAGCCATAAGTCCCCTACACCCTACTTCCTCAAATTAGCATTCTGTATTTTTCCAAGGATTAGTCTGGGGTGCAAGATTAGAGATCACCCCATCCTGTTCCACTGACCAAGGAGGGTCCCCACACCCCCTGCCCAGAACATGACCCTAGGACTTT
>CM053599.1:182944487-182963704 GCA_028646575.1 Pseudocheirus occidentalis
GAGAGGCTTAGACAAATTGATGCTAAGTGAGAAGAGCAGAACCAGGAAAAATTTGTACACAGTCACAGATACATCATATGTGTGATGACCAACCTTGATAAACTGGACTCTTCTCAGCAACGCACAGTTAAAAGATAGCTCCACAAGTCTCAGAATGGAAGGAGATATCTACACTCAGAGAAAGATCTAGAAAGACCAGAGTTTAAATGGAGACTGAGAGTTTAAATGGAGAACATGCTATTGTTCTTTTCCATATTTGGTTTTCTTTTCTTTTTTTTCCCCATTATTCGCTCCATTGGTTACAACACTTCTATACAACCAGATTATTGTACAATGTGAAAGTGTTGGCAGATCCCATACATGATTGTACGCCACCATGAGGTGGGGGGTAGGGGGAGGGGAGAAAGGAAGGGATAAAATCTCAAACTCAAGTGATTCTGGAACTGAATCTTGTAAACTAAAAGTAAATAAACAAGTCAACACATTTTTAAAAAAAGAAAAAGAAAAGGAGTAAAAAATAAAATAAAAAAATAAAATAAAATAATTCTTTCCAGAGTTACCAACGATCTCTAAATTGCCAAATCTAATAATGTTTTTTTCTCAAACCTCATACTTCTTGACTTCTCTGCAATTTGACATTACTGATCACCCTCTTTTCCTTGATACTCTTTTCTCTCTCTGTTTTCATGACCCTGCTTTCTCCTGATTCACTTCCTATCAAGACTATCCTTTCTCAGTCTCCTTAGGTGGCTTTTTATCCAGGTATTACCTGCTAGTTGTGGGTGTCCCATGGGACTTTATCCTAAGCCTTCTACTATTCTGTTTGGCAATTTCATCAGATCTTGTGGATTTAATTATTGTTTCTATGAAGATGATTCTCAAGATACATTTATCTAGCCCCAATCTCTCTGCTGACCTCCCTGCAGTCTCACATCTCCAACTACCTCTTGAACATTTCAAACTTTGTTGTCCTTAAGATATCTTAAACTCAACATATCCAAAATTAAGCCCATTAACTTTTCCCCAAAACCCTCTCCTCTTCTTGACTTCCCTATTACTGCAAAGGATACTATCATCCTCCCAGTTACCTAGGTTGGCAGGTGTCATTCTTGAGTTCTCACTCTCTCACCTCCTATATATAAACCTGTTGCCATGTCCTATTGATTCTATCTTTGTAATATCTTTTGTTTACTTCCCCTTCTCTCCTCTAACACTGTAATCACCTTACTGTAGAGCAACATCATCTCAAGCTTGGACTACTGCAATAGTCATCTGTTTTGAGATCCCCGACTTAAATCTCTCCAAACTCCGGTTCATTCAGCTTTTTAAAAGTGATCTTACTAAACGCCAGTCTGACCATGTCACACTCAACCCTTCCCTACCCAGTAAACTAAAGTAGTTCCCTATTTTCTACAGCTTCACATATAAAATACTCTATTTGGCTTTCAAAGAAAGTCCTTCATAAATAACCTGGCCCTTCCTGCCTTTCCAGTCTTCTTTTATACCTTACTGTTTTCCACTTACTCTATGATCTAGTGACACTGGCCCCTTGGCTGTTCCTCACACAAGACAACTTATCTCCAGACTCTTATGTGTTTTTACTAATTATCCTCTTTATACCTGAAATTTTCTCCCTCCATCTCTTGGTCTCTTATAAGTCTCAACTAAACCTCACCTTCTAAAAAGATGCACTTTCCTGTGCACTTCCTTCCCCCAATGCTAGTCTCTTCCCTCTGGGATTACCTTCCTGTTCATCCCACTTATGATTAAGTACATAGTTATTACAATGTTTTCCTCCACCTAATGATTAGATTGTGAGCTCCTTGAAGGGAGAGACTAGGGATTTTATTTTAACTTTTATTTGTATCCCTAGCACTAAGCACAGCATGCCTGACACCATAGTAGCCACTTAGTAGCACTGTAGAATTGACTTGGTGTTTGCTTTGTTTGTTACAGGGCAAAGAGAATTCACACTTTATCAAAGAGCTGATCCTGTCAAAGGAGTTTGAAAGTTCCTTAAGGAAGGATACAGAAGGGATCCCTAGAATACCCTCCATGTTTCTTAGGTGTTTTGTCTATTACGGTTCATTAAATATGAAACATATACAGTAATACTTCTATTAATAAAGATTATTAATACATTTCTTTGTGACAGCCTTCATTATGAAGGCTATGCTATATTTGAAACATTATATTTGAATGCACACCTCCATTAGGTGAGGGTACACTATCAAATTCCTTAAGTAAAAAAAGTGCTAAAAACATTTTTAAAAATAGGTAATTGCAGGATGTTATTAGAGTTGGAGAGGGCCTTAAAGTTATCTAGTCCAGCAGCATCAAACTCAAACAGAAACTGAAGGCTGCTAAACTATACATGAGGTTTCCTATCCTGTGTTCTATCGTATTTTTATTTATTCTGTTAAATATTTCTAGAAACACCTGGGTCTGCTGCACCTCTCTTGTTACCTTTGATCTAGTCCAATCCTCTCCATTTTTTCAGATAAAGATGACATACTCGACAGACTTGGAAAAAAAGAAGAGGCTAAATAGAAAGGGCGCCTTACATAAACTAATGCAAAAAAGAGAAAGGCAATGGTAGAAGAAAGGTCTTAATGGGATAGAGTTTGTCACACTGACCCATGCTAGAGCAGAAAGCCTTCCAAATTCTGAAAGAATTTAGTAGAAGGGGGCAGATATACTAACTCCAGCAGCTTCTAAGAGTGGATCTCTATCCAAGGTCTAATATAATCCATAACTAAGGGACGAATCCCTGGCCTGTTTATCCCAGAAAAGTGAGGCATAGAAGAAAGAGTGTGGAATTACTGAAAACAAACACGAATGACCGACATCAGATGCTTTTTTCTCTTTTGATTAGCAGAAGAAGTTAACAGGAGAGCACTGGTCACCTAAAATGGTGGACATTTTGCACTCAGCCAGGAACAGGTAGTTTGAATTAGGCAAAACTGGTAAGTTGATGACAACTGTCTTAAGGGATGACAATTGTCTTAAGGTTGGCTCCACTTCTTTCCATTGCTCAGAAGCAAACCTTATCTCTCTTCACAAACATTATTTTTGATGTGTGAAGTTCTAGTTGGCAGAAACATTACATTTGAGGCATATGCCACACCAACTCTGCTTCAAATGCTTTTAAAAAAAATTCCTGTCACTAACAACTTCAAAAAGAAGTCGTGAAGAGGAGACAGAATTAAAAAGGAAGAAATAATCAACAGTGTCAAATGCTACAGAAACCCAAAAATAATGAAGACAGGAAAAAATGGATTTAGTAATAAAGAGCTCCTTAGTGAGTTATGAAGAGAGTAGTTTCAATAGTGATGGGGACAGAAAGAAGATTGTAAAGAGCTGAGTGATGAATGAGTAGTGAGAAAAATGGAAGGAGCGAATGAAAACTTTTTTCTAGAAATTTGGCAATGAAGGAGGGATGAGAGATAAGCAATAACAATTCAACAAGTATATTTTGTTAATCAGTATTCCTCTGTGAGGGGGCAATAACAAGATCCCTTAGTCTTCCACTTCTGGGTCAGAGGAAACTAGAATGGTAGGAGCAAACTTTGGTTTGGATTGTAGTGGGATGCAATAATGAATAATAAATTAGGCTTTGGGAGATTTGATTTGTAATCCTTATTCTTTCATAGATCATAGCTAGAAATTTATCTCAGAGGCCACCTGGTCCAATTCCCTGAATTTACATTTGAGGAAAGTAAGACCAATGAAGGTTAAGGCCAAAGGCCATATGTGGTATTAAGGATAGTATCCAAAATTTGAATCCAGGTCCTCTAACATTCTACTGTGCCATACATAAAATAGCTATGTTAACTTTGGCAAAATACTTAATATTTTGTTACCTCTATTTCGTTATCCATAAAATGATGATACTTTCTGTCCTATTTAGTTCTCTGTATCTAAGGTAGTCTTGCCTATCTTACAGCACTACCACAAGAATCAAATGAAAGGACTTTGCTCTTATATTTTTCAAAGCATTTTGTTAATTATCTGCTGAAAAAAAGTATCATTTATTACCAACTGCACTAGTTAACATGCTGGGTTTTGTTTTATTTTTTAAGTCTACGGAGTAATAATAAGGTTACATCAACAAAAAACTTATTTTTTTTTAATCTAAAGCTTTTTCTCTTACTCAGGTCAAAGTATTATGGATTCCCATTCCTTCTTATCTCCTCTGAAAAAGATCTAAGGGCTTTAGGGGTGCTATAATTTACTACTCTTACCCTTTACTCTATGCAAAATACTGTGCTAGGAACTGGGGATAGAAAGATAGGAATGAAAAATAGCCCCTGCCTTCACAAAGCTCATATTCTGAAAAATACAAATAAATAATTAAGTACGAGTTAGTTTAAGGAGGGAGAGAGAACAGCTAGGGAATGAGTTGGGGAGGAAGAGGAGAGGATCAAGAAAGGGATCTGGAAGGAGGTAGCACCTGAGCTGAGTTTTAAAGCAGGCTAAAGCTTCTAAGAGACACAAATGATTAGAGTATAAATCCAGGCAAAAGCCATGGAGGCAGGAGAGGGAATGATTCCTAAACTGGGTTGAAATAGCAAGAAAAAAAGAAGAAATAGTACTAAGTTGGCCATTCTGGCTGGAACACAGAATACATGAAGGGGAGTAAAGGGAATGAAGTTTAGAAAACCAAACTGTGAAGGCTTTTAAATGAGAAGTTGAAGAGTCTATGGTTCATCCTAGGGGCAACTGGAAGGTATGGAGTATTTATGTTATCATAAATGGTCAGACCTGCCAGTCTGGGCAGACAAGAAAAGCTAATGCTTTCTCGTCTAAGCTAATCTTTAGACTGCTTTAAGAGTGGCATAGTATCTAGAACTAGGAAGTTGATAGTCCAGAGCCAGAGAATTAGAAAAGGCACAGACACTGATAAATTGGAGCACTGCCTGAGGTGAGCAACCAGATTAGTGAAAGGCTTCGAGATCACAGGCTTTTAGCCTAGAGAAAAGATTATTACAGAGGATATAACAGTTTGTCCTCAAGAGGCAAAGAGATTAGCTTTTTCTGCTTGAGTCCATAAGACAGTACAAGGAAAAGTGAACCTTACAAAGAAGCAAATTTACACTAGTTGTGAGGAAAAAATTTCTTGTTAATTAGAACTAATCAGAAGTAGCAAGAGCTTCCCTTAAGAAGGTGGAAAATGGCATGGGCTGCCTAAGTACATAGGTGAGTTTTCTTTTACTGAAGATCTTTAAACAAAAGCTGAAAAATTTCTCAGGTGGATGTCTATAGGGAGAGATTCCTGTTCTGGTACTGGTTGGACTGGATGATCTTGGAGGGCCCTTTTAACTGTATTTGATTCTATACCTTGCTCCCATAATCATCTCTCTTCTTTGTATCATGTTCAATTGATCCTTCTACCTTCAAACATTTTTTCAGGCCTCATCTTAAAAAAAAAAGTTGGTTGGCCTTGTTACCCCTTCTAACTACCACCCAACTTCCTTCCTTTATTTCTTTTTTTGCTTTTTGGAAGGCAACTGGGGTTAAGTGACTTGCCCAAAGTCACACGGCTAGTTTTTGTGTTGTGTCTGAGGCCGAATTTGAATTCAGGTCCTCCTGACTCCAGGGCCAGTGCTCTATTTACTGCGTCACCTCCCTTCCTTTATTTCAATACCAGCTTTACCAAACATGGTCTTGCTCTGCCTCTTTCCATTCTGATCTGTTATTTCCCACCTGTATAACCTTGAGTAAGTAAGTCCCTTAAACTTTCAGTCTCAGTTCCTTCTCATCATAAAATGAAGGTGTTGGAATAATGTCTTCTATGGCTCCTTCCAATTCTAAATCTAGGGTTCCATGTGTATGTTCCCCAAGGCTCAGGCCCCCATCTTCATCTCTCAACACTCTTTGCCTCTATGGGTTTATTTATGACTTCAAATATAACCTCCCAAATCTGTATCTATAGTCTTAACCTTATACTACAGTCCTGTATTTTCAGCTGCCAAAATAAAGACCCCTTCAAATTCTTTGTATCCTGTTAGTACAAATTCATCATTTCCCAAGTTGAACTTTATTCTTTTATAGGATTACTGTTAGCATTACTCCATTTCTGTTAGCAGTACTGATGAGGTACAGGCTCGGGGACCCCCCCCTTGAATCTTTGAGGTACAGGTTCTGGGAAAGCCCTGGAAGTCTGATTCAATCTCCCCACTTTATGAGGCATTTGCAGAGGCCATGAGTTTTTCATTGTGGTTGGGTCCAAATCTGTTACTAGCCTTGCCCTCCATTGTCTATCTACTTTCTACCCTTGTGCCTATCAAAATATCAATCTACCCTTGCATTGACCTTGTTGACTCCTCCTGAAGATCCTCTCCAAATTCCTCTTCTAGACCACCCCTAGATTCCTCTGTACATAAGATCCCATCTTCCCTCCATGTGGTGTGAGAGCGCCATAGAATGACCTAGCACAGACTCAGTCTATGTCAGACTTGCTCTGGCCCGCTTGCCCAATGC
Source organism: Pseudocheirus occidentalis (assembly GCA_028646575.1). Taxonomy (NCBI): domain Eukaryota; kingdom Metazoa; phylum Chordata; class Mammalia; order Diprotodontia; family Pseudocheiridae; genus Pseudocheirus; species Pseudocheirus occidentalis. The sequence goes on from CM053599.1 coordinate 182,950,971, forward strand.
AAGTTTTACAGATACCTAGGTTCCTTAAGAGTCTGCCCGACTTTTAATGAACTTTCAATAAACTTTACTTTTCTTTGGTTGAGAGAAGACTTGAGTGGAAATTTTTTGGCAGGACCTGGAGTGTTGGTATTTTGGGGTCTTGAGCAACCCTAACCCTCTTTATGGGTAACCTCTTCAGTATGACCATTCTTCTAGTATTCTAGATTGAAAACTATTAAGTCATCTTCGATGTTCCCTCATCTCCTACCCCACCATGTAATCTAGCACCAATTTTTGTCATTTCTTCCTCTAAAATACAATTTTGGATTTTACTTTTCCCCTAACTTTTTCCACTGCAGACCTTTCTACATTTATCTGATTCTAGTCCCTCCCCCTCCAATCAATTCTTCTCTAGTTGCCAAATGGTCCTAAACCACCATTTTCATTATTTTACTCCTCTATTCAACTCTTTCGCTAACTGAAAAGTCCCAACTTTTTTTTAACATCTCACTGATATTCTCTCACATACTGTCACTTCCTAATGACTCTTCTCTACCAACAGAACCCCCTTTACAACAAATATAGTCAAACAAAACAAATGAACACAGACTTTTAGCCAAGTCTGAAAATCTGTGCCTCATTCTGAACCTATAAAGATCATCAATTCTCTACCCCAAAGCAGCTGTTTTCAAGGTCCATTATCTATACCTATCCCAATGAGACAACTAGTTATGTCCAGCAATCATTTGGTGAGTTGGGACTAGAGCTCAGTGAAGAGATAAGGGCTAGATGGATAGATTTGTGAGTCATTTGCAGATATGATCACTGAACCCAGGGGAATTTATGTGATTACCAAGAAAATGTAAAAATAAAATAGAAAGGGGTCCAATCCCACTGGGATATGGCCAGGTATAGAGGGCAGGGCAAAGGAGATGATCTAAAAAGGAAATCAGAGCATGCAATCAGCAGGTAGGAAGAAGATCTGGAGATAACATTATAAATAATACCAGGAACAAGAGTGTTTCCAGAAGGAGGAGTTAAAGTCAAACACTTTCAGGTCAAGAAAGATAAGGACTGAGAAAAAGGTGTGAGATTTGGCAATTAAGAGAACTAGCTGTTGGTAACCTTAAAGAAAGCAGTTTCAATCTTGTGCTAGGAACAGAATGAAAGGGGTTAAAAAAAAAAAGATTTGAGAGTAAGGGGGAAAGTGGAGGCTAACAACAGGGCAGCCAAAAGAAAGAAAAGAGGTTCACTGAAGCATTTTAGTTAAATGAATAGAACAGAAAGACAAGCAAGATAACTTTGATAGTTCCTTCTATTAAATGGAAAAGCTTGTTTTATAATAAGAGATTCATAGTTTTGTGTATAGTCCTCTTTTTTTGTTCTACTTTGTATATGGAAATGTTTGGTGTTTCATAAGTTTAGAATTTTAAAAAAAACCCACTTTAGAAGAGGTCTTTCCTAGAAGTTTGGTTTCAAAAGGGACAAGAGATATAGCATGGTAGCTTGAGAGGATGTCAGAGGCAAATCAAGTGGTTTTATTTTGTTTTTTTAGAGAATGAGGGAGATATAGATGTAGACAGCAGGAAAGGTACCAGTGGATAAAGAGCGTAGGGGTGGGGGTAAGGGGTAGGTGTGCAGCAAGTGATCAAAAGGGTAAATAAAATAAACTCCAGGGGATGGGATTAAAAAGCACAAGTAAAGGGTTAACCTGGACAAGAAGAAAAGTTCACCTCTTCCTCAGAGAATAGAAAAAAGGAGAAAATAAAAGATGTTCAAGGAATTGGAGATTAGTGAGCAAAGTAAAGGCAGATAATCTCCAACTAATCAATCAGGTATGATGAGAAGAAGAGGGAACTAGCCCCCATTACATTATTCATTGCAAACTAATTAATAAACAATTATTAAATTAAAATAAACAATAAATTAATAAAAGGATTTGTTCTGTAAAACTTGGACTGAGTCTAAAGATGACATTCAAGGGTCTAGAAGGCCACATGTGGCCTTGAGGCTGCAAATTCCCCACCCTTGACTAGGTGATTTGCTAAGAGGTTTGGAACACTGTATGAGAGGGGATGAGTTTTTTGCTTTTTTGGAGGGCAATTGGGGTTAAGTGACTTGCCCAAAGTCACACAGCTAGCGTGTCAAATGTCTGAGGCCTAATTTGAACTCACATCCTCCTGACTCCAGGGCCAGTGCTCTATTCACTGTGCCACCTAGCCGCCCCAAGAACACATTTTTTTGAGGGTAGAAACCATTGTTGTGGTCTTCTATTATGAAATCAGCACAGAAGGGGAACATCATTAACAGGCACTCAAATACCTGATGCCTAAAAAAATTGGGTTTAGTTTTATTTGTCAATTTCTATCTCCTCCACTTAATATGTAATTCTTTTTTTTACTATCATGTATTTATTCTCTGAGTTTTTGAAGAGGTTATAAAATTACAATTATAAAATCCTGGTGGTTATAGCTACAGAAAGATAGTAGGTATTAAATGACTTGTTTTTCATTAGTTAGGCAACTTTCAATCTATGTAAATGTAGTCACATCCCAATTAAATTCAATTATTTTGTAAGACTAGCTAAAATAATAATTTCAATGTTTGTATTCAGCATTTTCTTCATTTTCCACTTAAGTAAAAATGCTTAATTTTAGCATTAATTGGCTAAATAGCTACAATAGCATTCAATTTTAATGTTAAAGGGCATTATATACTATAACTTCTAGAGTGCAAAGAAAAGCACATGATATCTTCCCTTAAAGGATTATTTATGCAATAGTAAGTACGCTATTTTAAAACTACGCAAAAATTTTCTAACAGTCACTTGTTAATAATTCACTTCATGCATGTTACCTCAACTCATCTATAGAATGCATGGCAGCAGCTATTTATCATTTGGGGGGAAAAAAACCAAATGTTTATCACCAAAAATGATGTCAATATAGATCACAAGAGAATGAAGAGTTCCTAGGATTACCTCCATAACGTACTAATTGCCATACACTACCTCAAGCCTCCACAATAGAGATCTTTACTTCACAGCATTATTTGCTCCAAGAAAAGCATCAGTACAAGTTTTTGTTTTTGTTTTTATTTTTTGGAGGGCAGTTGGGGTTAAGTGACTTGCCCAAGGTCACACAGCTAGTTTTTTACGTTAAGCGTCCGAGGCCGAATTTGAACTCAGGTACTCCTGACTCCAGGGCCGGTGCTCTATTCACTGCGCCACCTAGCCACCCCACATCAGTACAAGTTTTTAAAGGAATTGTTTTTAATTTATTAGATTTCACTGTAATGTTGATTAAAGAATGTAGTTCAAATAAGAACTCTAGAAAATTGAAAAATATCTTAAGAATCTGCTTTTCAATTTACAAAATTACTTTATGTCCATCTTTGTGAGAATCACAAACTCAGAATTTCAACACCCTCTTGCATTTACAGCCATCTTTAAAGGGCATAGGCTTCACACAATTTTCTTCACTGAATCAAATTAAAAACAAAAAACAAACCTTGATACTTGTGACCAGTCAAAATTATAATCAGAAAATACCAAAACTAAATCCCCTTTGCAAACCAAATTTCATTCTTCAATTTGTTGATCAATTTCAGAGCAGTAATTAGGAGACTTTAATCATTATATTTTCACTATGCCATACTCATTGCTGTAATATTTGTTTTGGAAGAAGCAAAGAAGGAACCTTCACTCAAAAACAACTACAGTTTAATTACAGTTTTAAGCAAACAGCATTCACTATAATCAATAATCTCTCAGGATGAAGCTGATTTTGCCCATAATTTCAAAAGGAATCATTGCATTTATAAAAGCTATACAAATACTCCATTCCTTGAACAGTGTAGGCTGCTAGGCAGCCCTGTGGAGTATTTTACTTAGCATAAGGAAGACCTGAGTTCAAATTCTGCCTCAAAAAGTTACTTAGCCCTGAGACCCTGAGGAAGTCCATCTTTCCTATCCTCAGTTTCCTCATCTGTAAAATGGGAATAAGCACCTACTTCACAGTATTTTTCCTTTTTTTTTGAGACTCAAATAAGATTATATATAAAATGCTTTACAAATCTTAAAACCCCATATAAGTTGTAGTTATTATCATTATTAGTAATATTAAGTCTACCTGTTCTCTAGAACATTTTAAGACAACATTCTTCAATATTACATACCCTGCCCTGTGTTAATACTAATAGCTAACATTTATACAATGCTTACTACGTGTGGCACTGTGCTAAGCATTTTATAATCATCTCATTTGATTCTCATAATAACCTTGGGAGAGAGATGCTATTATTACCCCCACTTTATAGATAAGGAAACTGAGGCAAAAAACAGAGGTTGACATCACACATCAGAGGCCACATTTGAATTTAGATCTTGACTCCAGGCCTGATGCTCTCTCCACTTCACCACCTAGCTGCCTCACATAACAAGCTAGTAGGACAAACAGCTATGAAATGTTTTATAGGTAGCAAAACAAATCCCCCCTACTTGTTTGACTGTTAGGTGGCACAGCAACTAGACCTCTGAGTATACTTTGCATTAGAAGTATCTGAGTTTAAATCCTGCTTACAACACTTATTAGTTATGTGAACCAGATAAGTCTTTAACCACTCTCAGCCTTAGTTTACAGATCTGTAAAATGGGGATAATAACAGCTGCTTTTATAGAGTTGTGAAAAATCAAATGAGGTAATATATGTAAAGTGCTATACAAAAACCAGCAGTAGTTATTACTGTTTTGAATAAATCACTGAGAAAAAGCAAAGTTGTTAGCATTTGAGCACTGGCACAGGTCTGGACTGAAAGAGGCTGAAGCACTACTAGAAATTCTAGAACTAAATCCCAAGAGCTTTAGGGTTTTTTAGTTTTGGTTGACATCTGTGATTTCATTCATATAGGGAGTTCCTAAATGAAAAAACTCCTTTCATAAATTCAGATCAGCCACTGTTGTGTAACTTGCTATTTTATGGAGGACTCTAGGGCACTAAGAGACTAAGTGACTTGCCCTGGGTGGCAAGTGGGAACAAGGTATGTGTCCAGAGTTAACACTTGAACCTCAATCTTTTTTTTTTTTTTTTAAACTCTGCAGTCTGCTGCTCTCTATCTACTCCACCATGCTGTATCTCCTAAAATTGATTTTTAAAATAAACTAGAGGGGCAGCTAGGTGGCGCAGTGAATAGACCACCGGCCCTGGAGTCAGGAGGACCTGAGTTCAAATGTGACCTCAGATACTTAACACAAAAACTAGCCGTGTGACCTTGGCAAGTCACTTAACCTCAACTGCCCCCCAAAAAGCAAAAAAAAAACCAAACCCACAAATAAAATAAACTAGAAGCCTTTTCAACATTAAGCTGACTGCTCCTCAGTTTCATTTGCCTGTCAGCTGCCAGCTGCCATTTAATTCTGGCCATCCAATTCACAACTTATGATCCTAAACTTCTACATAAGCATGACCATTCCCACTGAAATCTAGGCTGTTCAGTACAGGGGTAAAAGGGCTTGGTTTTGAATCCAAGGCCCTGGTTTGGATTCTAATTTTGCTTCTGGCAATATCTGTGTGATCTTGAACACATTACTTAATCCTCAATTTTCTCATCAATAAAATTAACTGGTTGGCCTCTAAGATGACTTTCATTTCTAAATCTATGATCCACTTGAACAATTCCTCCAAGTTTTAAACAAATTTTTAGTAGGTTCTATGTCAAGTTTTAAAGTCAAAAGCCTATCCTATCATTAGGATACCACTACAGTTTCTTCAATATACTCAAGAAAAATTCAGCCTTTTAAAAAGTGATGTATTAAAAGGCGAATAGTTAACATATTAAATGTACATGATTAATTAAATCCATCAACCAGAAGTGCCCATGCTTTGTTTACTTAATTTCCATTATTCCTTCTCAACCAATTTTATATTTTCAGCTATGGGGAATATGAGAGGTGGTAAAGTGGCTCAGTGGATAGAGCACTAGGCCTGGAGTCAGGAAACCTGAGTTCCAATCTAGCCTTACTAGCAGTGTGTCACTTAATCTCTGTTTGCCTTAATTCACTAGAGAAGGAAATGGCAAACCACTTCTCAATATCTTTGCCAAGAAAACCCCTTGAGGGATGCCCTTCAACTTCGGAATGGCTCAAGTTGTTGTATATTAATGCAATGGGATACTACTGTGCTTTAAGAAATGAAGAGCAGATAGACTTCGTATTTACCTAGAGAGTCTTATACAAACTGATGCTGAGTGAGAAAAGCAGAACCAGGAGAAATCTGCACACAATTAGAGATACAACATATGTGTGACAACCAACTTTGATAGTCTGGGCTCTTCTCAGCAATGCAAGGTTCTAAGATAACTCCAAAAGATTCATGATGGAAAGAGGTCTACATTCAGAGAAAGAACAAATGAACGCAGATTGAAGCAAACTACTTGCTCTTTCTTTTTTCTTGTTTGGTTTTGTTTCCTCTTTCCCATTGTTCATTCCATCAGTTATAATCCTTCTTTACAATCTGACTAATGTCTAATGCAAAAGAATTTGCAGATCCTATATTTGATTGCATGTTGCCATGGGGGGAAGGAGGAGAAAATCTGAAACTCAAGAATTATGGAATTGAATCTTGTAAACGAAAAGTAAGCAAATTAATAAAGACAAAAAAAATTTAGAAAAAAAGAAAATCCCTTGAGTAGTACAGTGTACAGGGTCACAAAGAACAAACAACACAAAAACAACATGAGGAAAATGACAAAAGAAATTACAGAATTTAACTGAAAATATATTCATTTCAGGGGCGGCTAGGTGGTGCAGTGAGTAGAGCACCGGCCCTGGAGTCAGGAGTACCTGAGTTCAAATCCGGCCTCAGACACTTAACACAAAAACTAGCCGTGTGACCTTGGGCAAGTTACTTAACCCCAACTGCCCTCCAAAAAGCAAAAAAAATATATATATATATATATTCATTTCTCAATAATATAGCATCTAACAGAAGCAAAATAGATTCTATGCAAAACCATTTATCCAAAAAATTGTAAACTATGTTCAGTATAGTAGCTCTAAATTTATACGGAACAAAGCAAATATGATACAATATATTTCCTGGACCTTTTATTTGGTCATATCTTCAAGTTAAAGTTCTCAGAAATGTTTTATCTACCATATAACTGGAAGAATATGAACAGTGAAACAGCTATTACCGAAGATTATGTTTTAGAATTTACAATTCTCCACTTGAAAAGCACTATGGTATAAAGCAAAGGCAGTGAGTGGTGTCACCAAGCCTGGGCTTATTTCCACCACTGTTCCCCCACCTATGTCATCCTCATCTATAAAATGAAGGAAATAAACTAGAAAAACTCTCAGCTGCCTTCCAGGTCTAAAATTCTAAGATTTTATTACTCTAAGCTGCCTTCAGACATCTGCAAGGCAGCCATTAACACTTAATAGCCTGGTGACCAGGACAAGTCATTTGCTCTAAGCAACACTCCAAAGCTAAATTATACAGGAGCTTTGGATCTTTATTTTTCATGGGTGAAGACAATTCCCTATGCTAAATGAAATCAAAAGATCACAACATCACAGATTTGGAGATGGAAGATGCTAGTACAGTAGTTTAGTCCCTTATTTTACAGAGGGACTGAGGCCCAGAGGTTAAATAATTTGATCTCATAGAGATAACCCCAGTTCTTTCTCTACTATACTGTGAGGTAAACTATCCACAGGCACAGACCTTCACACTCCCTTCACCCCAAAAACAACAAAATGGATACAGCTTTCATGTAGTTGAAATGTATACTTTCCCTTATGAAATGTTACAAATAGTTCATTAATGTCAGAAAAGCAAAATGTTTAATATAATAATCAAGTGAAAAAAATTAAAAACTATTTGAACTACTTATCATTACATAAATGAAGTCATAACACTAAAGAAATACTTGAGAAGACACAATTACATATAAAGTAAAATACATTACTAGAAAGGAGACATTTTTCAGATTTAGTTAAATGAAGTCAGATCTTAAAATATTTCAGATGTTTATTTAAATATTTAATTTAAATTATTAAATATTAAAATATTTAAATGTTTAATGTTCTAATACTTCAAATGGTTGGGCCTAACTAATCTCATCACAAGATACTTACAAAAAAGATACCTGGCTTTGTAGACAGTAGGCACTTCATAAATCTTTGCCAATGAATGAAAGTGAAGTCCCATTTGTCAATGGAACAGAAAATTAAAACTTTAAGAGCAAAACAACTCTCTACCAAACTCTACCAAAAACTGTAGAACGTCAAATTTACCCCATAGGTTCAATTCATGACATCTGTGACAAAATCCCAGCTATAACAGCAAGTTACTGCATTCAGTAGTTCGCAGATAATCATCAGATTCTCTTGGATAAGTAAGAGTTTCTAGGAATTTAAGACACAATATTTAAACCAGGTCAACGTTCAGTCAAACACAGATGAAAACTTAATTGCCAATACAGAACGCAAAAACAATACCGAAATTTTCCGTGTAATTTAGATCCCATTTATCACTGTAATAGCTAGAAAAATTTCTGAATAACTTTCGTTATCTGGTGGTAAATGGGGAAACAGAGATTACAAACTTAAATCTCCCTCTCACCCCGACCAAAAGCCCAACTCTCATTTAACCAATAGTTTCCATCTTTTGCCATTTTAGAGCTGTGAACAGATAAAAACCATGGTTCTCACCTTTTCCTACGCACTTTTAGTAGAAGTGCTAAAGACACCTGGGTAACCATTCCCAGAACAAGAATTTCGTATAAAACGCACTCAGGAAAGATGACCCCAGCAATAACACCTAACATTTACATAGCGTTTTTAGGGTTTGCGAAACGCTTTATATGTTATATCATTTGATCTTGAGTACTAAAACAATTAGTATAAGATACCAATTCGAAAGTCTACCGTGTGGCTATAAATTATTAGCTTTCAACGTCTGGATGAGGAAGAATCTGCTTGGAGAGAGCCGTGGAGACGCAAAAGTCACACAAAAACTTTGGGCAGGGAACAACCCAAAATAGAGATTAAAAAAAAAAAAACAAACCTGTTGGCACCTCTTCTACTCTACAGCAGACTGACTAGCCAGGCTTCTCAAATAGTCTTAGCTCACCTTAGAGCCTGGGCTGCCATGATCTGAAGGCAACTGTGGTTGATCTGCCAAAATGGGAAGGAAAACACAGCGCCCAGGGGTCACTGGGGGGGGGGGAGGGGGCGGGAGGAGTCGACCGAAAGATGATTGGGAGCGCAACGCTCACAACCCACCCCCGGGCACCCGGTCCGGGACCCCCGACCGAGCTCGCTCGCTCACACACCCACACAAGGAACAAAAGGCAGCCTCAGCCCCGGAGCCCGAGGGTGAATCTCAGCTCGGGGAGGGGTCAGGGCTGGGGAAGCGGCCGAGGGGGCAGCAACCGGGATGCAAGGGGAGGGAAGAAAAGCTGGGATGCTGGAGGGAGGGGCATCCCTCCCACGCCCCCACCGCAGCCCCGCGTGGGGGGAGGGGGGAGGGCCTGCCGGGCTGCCCCCTCCTCCCCACCCGCAGCTAGGCTGAGGGCGTTGATGACTCCTCGATCCTCGGTCCCCGCCGGCAGCCAAGCACTGGCTCGGAGGCTCGACTCCCGCGTTGCTCCCTGAGAAAGGAGAGCGCCGAAAACCTCCCCGCCTCCCCCTCCTCCATCGCCGCCCAAAGCTCACCTTCTTCTTCTCTTCTCCTCCTCCTCCGGTCCCCCCCCGCGCCGGAAGCCTAGGGGCCCTCAAGTTCAGGGCGCAGGGGGAGGAGGGGACGAAGGGAGGGAGCCGGAGCCTAGTGGGGGGCCACCCGCCCAGCTCGCTCGCAGGCACCGCGTCTGCCTGGATTTGACACCCACACACCATCCAACATGGCGGCCGGGAGGGGGCGCGCCTGCCTGCGTGCGCGCATCCGTGCGTTCCGCGCCCCCTCCCCCCGCCTTGCCCGCTCCCCACCCGCCCCCTCGAGCAAAGCGAGTGGAGCGGATTCGCGCGCCGGAGCGTGCGCGCGCCTGCACGAGGACGCGCTCCTCCCCCGCCCCCGGGGTCCCTAACCCCAACTGCCTCGGTCGGGCCCCCTACCCCCTCCTCGCGGGGGAGGGGGGGCGCCGCGTGCACGGGAGCCCCGCCTCTCTTCCGTCCACAGCATTCCCTAAGCCCCTGCTCCCTGGCCAGTGCTGGGGGCGAGGATCAGGAGCTGACACCCTGACACACTGACGTCTGAGGAAAAGAGGATTCCCCCGCCCTCCAGCCTCAGCCTCAGCCCCAGCTCCCTGCCCCACTTCCCCCAGTCTCCTCCCACGACTTGGCTTAGTCGCCCTGGAACGCAGTTGCTGTCCTCCGCCCGGGGCAGACACCACCCCTTTTCCCCCCGAGGTCGTACCTCCCTCCTCGGGACTGACTGGTGCTCCTTTCTGGTTTGGTTCCCACGCACCACGCCCATTTCACTAACGAGGAAACTGAGGCACCGCCCTAAAGGGGAAGCATCCTTCTCCCACCCCCAGCTCCCACAGATCCGAAGACAAGTCCCAGGCACCGCGAGGCATCCACCCCCTCCGTCCAACCTGCATGCCCCCTAGGACCGTGTCGTAAGGAACATCGCCCGTGGCCTTTCCCCCTATTGCATTTCATCAGTAGCCCTGGACTGACAAAGCTTTTCTTATCAGAGGAACGGGCCGCTACCTCCGGGAGTCGGTCCGGCCCCTGGGACGGAGCTCCGGGCACAACTTCCTCCGGCCTCAGTTTCCTCGTCTTTAAAACGAGCTTCCTTCCGTCTCAGGCCCCAAGAGGCTCTGAACTAAGACCCACATCGGCTTGTGAGCTTGACTGAGAGTCTGTTATTCATGAAGAAGTCATTAATTTAGCACCGAGTGCTAAGTAAGCACCAGGGACATACACCCCTAAAAGCAGTGTGTATGCCTTTGAGAAGCTTTGATTTCACTAGACTTCATTGTATTCAGGCGTGGGACGCAGAGGCACGTTGATTAGGCAAGTACTCAAAGATAAATAGGAATACAAGGTAGCAAGTGTCAAGTGATGCTAGGTACTCCACACAAAGTGTCCAGGAAAGAGGGGTCTGTAAGGGCTGGAGCAATTGGGGAAATCTGTCAGGAGCTGTCCTTATATTGGTAGATAAAGGAGGAAAAGGGACCTTTCTCCCTTCCCTACCCTTTTCCCCTCCTCAACTCTTTACTCACGATGCCCAAGAGCCATTTCTGTTTGTTCTCCACCCCCCAAAAATCCGAGGTTAATATTTCATAGTGATGAAATATATGACTTCATATGGTGCCTTACATATATCATCTCACTTGACCATAACAACAATCTCGTGGGGTGCTATTATTGTCTCCATTATGCAGATGAAGAAACTGAGTGATTATTTACCCAAGGTGCTGGATAGGTATCTGGATCAAGCTAGGAACCTGGCTATTCCTGATTCTAGTTCTGTCTTCTACATCACACTGCCTCTCAAAGATGAAAGCACCACTTCTCTGGCAGGACAGTCTTAGCCAGAAGGATTTTGTTCTTATCTATATTTTCTATGGGGCAGCTAGGTGACAGAGTAGATAGAGTACCTGACCTGGAGTCAGGAAGATTCATCTTCCTTCCTGCAAATCTGCTCTTAAACACTTGCTAGCTGTGTGACCCTGGGAAAGTCACTTAACTCTATTTGTCTTAGTTCCTCTTCTGTAAAATGAGCTGGAAAAGAAAATGGTAAAACACTCTTTGCCAAGAAAAGCCCAAATGGGGTTACAAAGAGTCCAACATGACAATAAATATTTTCTATTCCCTTGTAATACTGTCCATTAACACCCCAGAAAACCTACACATGCCTAATGTACATGCAACGAGTTAGGCTGAGGAGGATACAGAGAAATATTATGATGTATTATCTGCCCTCAACAAATTTGCAAATTAATTGTGAAGATAAGAATAGGCAGGAAATTCTAGGAACCCAAAGAGATAATAAAGAGTGTAGAAACTAAGAGAACAGAATGATATTGTTGAGTCAAGGTAGTTAGAATAAGCTTCAGTTAAGTGCATTAATTCTTTGAACAAATATAGATCTAGCCTACTTCTGTGTACAAGGCATTATGTTCAGCTGAGTGGGATACAAAGAGAGAGAAGTTCCTGCTTTTAAGGAGTTTACAATGAAGTGGGGTACAGGAGGAAAAGTTATATGAAAATAATTGTAGTTCAAGACAGGATATATTAAACACCATCAGAAGTTACAGACTGTTGTGAGATTTCAAAAGAGGCAAAAAAAAAAATCACTTGGCAGTGGGTCAAGGAAGTCCTCCTGGAAAGAATAGGCCTTGGAAGATGGGTAGGATTACAAAAGTAGAGAAGTAGAGGGGTGGAGCATTCCAGACAGATAATTAAGTCAAAATAATAATTCACATTTGTATAGCATGTTAAGGTTTTCAATGTATTTTACATATATCAGACACAGGTACCTTACTCTAAAGTGGAGAAGAAGGGTTTAAGGGAATTAAAGGGAAGGTAGGGCTGGAAAGGTAGGCTGAAGATGGTGTTAAGGGAAAGGTTTCCAATTCCAAGACTTTATGAAATCCAATGAATAAAGAGCCACTGAAAAATTTTAAGCCAGAAGTGAGATTGCATGACGAGGGCTCTGCATTTCATAATGTTGCCATAAGCCTCTGGGCTGGGAAATACCATTTTGAGGGAAATTAACTATCAGCTGGGGCGGAGCCAAGATGGC
>CM053599.1:182964204-182986562 GCA_028646575.1 Pseudocheirus occidentalis
ACTCAACACAAGAGCCTTTGGCCCCGATGGATCACATCAGCCCCCCTGCTATCTGCAGGCCGAGGGCTCTGAAGCAGCCCGGTGGAAGCTGCTGCTGCTCCATTCCTGCTGCTACAGCCGCCTCCTGCTGCTTCCTTGCCCTGGGAGCAGTTTGGTCGGACCCGCTCTTCTCCTCCCCAGTTAGCAAAATCCATTGACCTTTCTCTTAGTCTTTTTGTTTTCTGGCCTGATAAATGTGGTAACTGTGCCTCTAGTGCAGCTATTCTGCTCTCCTATAGACGCAGCTCCCTGCCCGATGCCCCCGTGCCTGAGCCGGCATGGTTTCGACCCTCCCAGACTGCTGAGAAGAGCCCCACCTGCTGAGCTGCCTGTAGCAACAGATGTGCTTTCTGTCTTTTGGAGAGTTTTGGAGCTTGAAAATCTGTTTAGAGTCCCATTTTATGAGTTTTTTAGCGTGTTTGTGTGGGAGCTGTGGTGCTTTTCTGTTTCTACACTGCCATCTTGGCTCCGCCCTCCCATCAATTAGTTTTAATCTACAGACATTAAATTAGAAAAGATAGTGAGAGCAGAAGTTACCAATAACTCCTCCTGAAGGACATGTTTTCCATTATATCAACTCAGTTTCACTAGGAAGCACTAATCTCAAGTTTACCTCTAAATGTTTAAAGGTACCCCTTTACTTGCCAAACACCCTCAAGCGTAACATCAATCCACTTCCTGGCCTAGAGCCTTTGAGTCATTCCTCAGTTGTACTCTTCACTAGGGTACCTGAAAAATTGGTAGTGTTCCTGGATCTCTTTCTAGAGGCTCACTCTTCTGATCTTTCAAAGCTGACAAGGTATCTATGATAGTGTATCACCTAAGAGATAGAAAAAAATAGACCTAACAGATATAATAACAAAAGAGCCACATGCTTATATGCCACAGCCTAGGTGAGAGAGGGTCCATAGCTCTTGCCACCACAGCAGAAAGAGATTCATTTAGTTGGTCAGTGCTTTTTTCCAGCTCAATTAGGAGTACTCAGTTGTTATATATGTCTGACCCCAGTACCATGTTAGTTGTTTCAATGTTAGGATGCAAGGAGGCATTCATAAGTCATTGAAAAATTAACAAAAGGAGGTTTACTTAGACCTAATATACCAAGGATATATAAGGATACAGTAGTACTCATGTACTATAGATGTGGTCCCCTCCCCCATATCTACATATTCTACAGGGAAGTTGCAGTTAGTCTCCTGGTCTTCAGACCTACACCAAATCAGAAAAGTTCCATCACTGGGTGGAGGTGAGAAGAGGAAAGGAGCTTTCATTTCTGTAGGTGACCAGGAAGCCAAGTAAACACAGTCAGAGCCCATTGGGAAGCTGGATCAATAGAGGCACAGCTTGAGCTTTGCCCCATTCCTGAGACAAGTCTTAGCTTTGTCCCTTTTTCCTAGTGCAAGTTAGGGGAAAGTGTGGGGAACCTTGGTAAACATTGAACCTGCCACAACAGCCAATCAAAAGGCCCTCTTTGTCACATAATAAACGGACAAGAAACATCCACAGAAGACCTTTGCCTGCTTCACATGAAAGCTTACATCATGCAGAGAATACTGTGCATGTTCATAAGAACAGTTTGCACATTACAAGAATGTTGTCAAATACATAAAACACTAGAAATCTAAGGCAGCAAATGAAGCATTTAATTTATCTCCCTCTTTTCTGTGTCGTTCTTCCTTATATGTGTAACAATAAAGACTGATGCTGGGGCTCTCACATCTTCACTCTCCGATAAGGTGCCTTACCAATTCTAGACACCTTCAAGTATAAACCAGGTTCAGTCTTAGGGGATCCCAGCCCACTAGAGATGAGAATCTGGCTCTTTCTTGAACTCTCAAGCTCTTCCTATCTCTACTCTGGAACTGTAAGGGGGAAATCACTTAAAATAGGTCTATTTCATCTACATGAACTGAGGCAGAGTGAATTAAGTAGAGCTAAGAAAACAATATATACAGTGACCACAACAATGCAAAAAGAAAGAACAAAGATATACACATTAAAATAAAAAGTGAATGTTGGAAAATGTTGAAAAAGAAAATCAGTAGAGAGATGACAAGACATTCCCACCCCCTTCCTATGTAAAAGTGAAAGGTTCACAAAAGTGTACAATGCATCTTTTTTCTTTGTCTCTAAAAAATGCTATTTGTTCATGGAATTGAGTCTTAAAGAAAATGAAACGGTTATGTTGGTAGGAAGGGTAGAAGGGTAGGAAGGGGGGAAACATACATGAGCCCAGACAGAAGCTCTTGCCTGACCATTTTGCTGAAATGGGGAAGCTGTTTTCCTGCTGTCCAATTTTAATCTAGAAAAGCCAAAATATTGTTTGTCCAATCAAATATTTGTGGCTCAGACAGTTACTGATATTTCTAGACCAAGTGATAATTTCCCCAATCCATCCGAACCAATACAAGGTAGAAAAAGAAGCCAGGAAGCCCCAGATGTGGATGCTATTATAACTTCTTATGGCTCCCATTCTCTAAATTCTACTTCTGGTTGGATTGGAAAGGTAAAAGTGACCAGAAAAAAGAGAGAAGTGCTCCAGCCATTACTTCTGTGAACCTCTTGACTTTTTCAGTTGGAGGTAACACATCATCAGAGAAAAAACTGAGGATGAGGAATGAAGAGACCAGGATTATTCCCCTTCTTACTGAAAACAAGATGGGTGACCTTGAGCAAGTCACTTCCCCTCCCTTGGTCTTGATTTCCTCCTCTGTGAATTGAGGGTCTGATTTGGATTCCCTCTGGGGTCCCTTCCAGCATGTGGTTCCTAAAAAGTCCTGTGATTCTTAAATGTCATGGTCTTGGTAGAACGAGGACCAGTCTTCCTGGTATTATAAGATCTGATTCAAATTGCTTCAAGGAAGATTTGGGTACCACAGTTCTTTGCAATTGTTTGGTAAATCAGACTCAGGTTTTAGGTCATAGGTTATTAAATCTTTATCTAATATAAGAGTTTTCTGTTGTAGCACATGATAGCATTGGGTAAAGTCATTCAATTCACCAATTTATTAAATGGTAGTGTCACTTGTTACAGATGAGGTAAGATCATGTAAGTGAGATAATATTGGAAAATCTTTCCATACTGTTTGAAAAAGGAATTTCTAGACTACATCAAATAAAGAGCTTCCTTTAGAGCAGAGATTCTTAAACTTTTGATTTCATGAACTCCTTTGTCAGTCTGGTGAAGTCTATGGACTCCTCAGGATACCATTTTTTTAAATAATTGGAGTAGATGCTAAATTTCAGTTACAGGTTAATGAACATAAAGAGATATTTTTTTACTATTCAAGTTAATGGAACCCTTGAAACCTACCCATGGATCCCTTAAGACAACCTTGAAAGGCAAGTTAAGAACCACTGATTTAGGAACAGGGAAAAATTAGAGTCAAAGGTCATCAATTCCATTTCCAAATAGCTCCTGGTAACTTATAATATCCTCAGGCTTTTGTAGTTATAGTATCAAATTGATTAATAAACTAATAATTATAATTGATATTTACCATAGTACTCTCTGAAGGAATTCAAAACATCCTATAAATGGTGTCTCGGTTATCCTAAGCTTTTTCATTATTTCTCCCAGGGACATTATTCATTAAATGTAAAAACATTTAAAATTCACTTAAACACCTTCTCTAAAATTTTCCTTTGATGGCTCACCATCATAGCAGAAAGATAACCCAGGGTTCTCAAAAGCTATGAAAGAAGAACATGAGCTTTGACAGGTTCTACCAAACAGAAAAAGAGTTTTATGTGACATTATCAGGGGCTATACTTGTGCCACCTGAGGGAAGACCAACTGAATCTCCATGTTGGGCTACAGGGTAATGAATTAGACACAGCAATTCATGAAGACAGGCAGAATAGGGTTGTGCATTAGTGGGGAGAGTACTCACACCAATGAAATCACAGCTCTAAGAAGTATTCACATGGTAACATACAGCTTTTATTCTTATATATAATTTCTACTCCTTCCTGGTGAGAAGTGTTTAGATTTTTTCCTATCATTTTGAATGTAGCATTTCCCCATCCTGCATTCATGTCATAACGAAATTCCTACTTAAAAGTATGAAATGATCAGTAGAAATTATAATAGTACAATGAAAACAGTATTCCTGAAGCAAGTGCAAACAAAAACAATATTTTTTGGAGGGGGAAGGCATGGCAATTGGGGTTAAGTGACTTGCCCAAGGTCACATGGCTAGTAAGTGCTAAATATCTGAAGTCTTCCTAGCTCCAGGGCTGGTGCTCTATTCACTATGCCACTTAGCCACCCCAAATCAAATAATTTTCAATAGTATCTTATCTTTTCCAACTACATGCAAAGACAAATTTTAACTTTTTAAAAAAATTTAAATTAAAACATTTTTCTCTATCCCTTCTTCTCCCCCCTCCCTAAGAGGGTAAGCAATTTTATATAGGTTATATATGTGCAATCACATATGTGTAAAACACATTTCCCTATTAGTTATGCTATGAAAGAAGAAACAGGCTAAAAGGAAAAAAAACCAATGAAAAAATGAAAATAGCATGCGGCGATCTGCATTCAGACTTGATCAACTCTTTCTCTGGATGTGGATAGCATTTTTCATCATGAGTCCTTTGGAATTGTCTTGGATCATCGTATTGCTGAGAATAGCTAAGTCATTCATAGTTGATCATCATACAGTGTTTGCTGTCATGCTGTACAGTGTTCTCCTGGTTCTGCTCACTTCACTTTGCAAAATCAAATTATTTTCAAATTAATCCTATTTTAAATGTGCCAAAGAACCTCCTTCTTATAAGAATGTTACAGTGATTACTTTTATAAAACTGATAACTTTAATAAAGCAAATCACCACCCCTTAATATAATCTGTTTTTTTTAAATCTGAATTTACATATGCTATTTTGGGTTTTCCTAAAGGAAAGTATAAATGTATCTGGTGGAGTGCTGGTAACAACTGGATTTCTGGGTAAAATTCAATTCAATTAAATAAACATTTATTAAGAATCTATTATATTCCAGGCAATGTGCTAAAGCATGAAGAAGGGAAGAGAGGAATGCAAATAAAAAAGACAGTCTTTACCCTCAAGAAGTTTATAACCTAATGGGAATATAATACACAAAGATGGCAAGGGAATGGAGGTAGGGAGCTAGGGAACAAGGGGGTATGATAATCTGTGGAGCTGAAATCATGGAGAGCTGCTGGTAGAAAACAGGGACTTAACCTGGAATGTTCCATCTAAGTCTTATATAAAAGAAGGTTTTGGGAAGAGTTTATTACTCCACCTTGAGGAGGAAGTTGAGAAAATGTTAAGTATCTTCCCCACTCCCCTCCCCCCCAAATATCAAGTCAATGAGAACAGTGATTTTAGGTGATCAGTTTGTCCTGGATGAGACATTATGCTCTGTGTAGTCAAACCAAGCAAAGTTGCAGAAAGGTGTAGAAAAATGAGGAGTAACCATTCAATGATTCAGTTCAATAAACATTCATTCAGTGTCTGCTTTTGCATGCAAGACACACTTTTAATTTCAATTTTCATTTTTTTTTAACATTTTCTGCATCACTTTCTCAACTTCAGGCAATTAACAAAACAATAAAATCAAGCCCTGATTTGTCAGTTTGAGGTGTTAATGCTCAGACCAAAAAATTTAACAATCAGCTTTCCCATTCTAGCTGGCTCCAGCAGACCCCTGTATATGGACCAACAACTTCCTTTAAATTTTGCTGAATTCCATTTAATGCTTTAGTTTGCTCAATAAATGAGCTCTTCTTTCCCTCTGCTATACTTACAAATCTACATTTTGCTTGTTCTGAATTAATTTTCTGTATTCAACAAACTGACAAATTCCCAACTCGAATTTCTACCAGTTCTTTCCTCCAGGGCCTGACTCAGGTGCCACTTCCTTAATTCAGCTGAATTTGACAAGTGACTATTTGGGGCAAGATACTGTGCCAGACAACGAACATATAAAAACGAACACCAAAAATTCCCTTTCCTCATGGAACTTAAATCCTACTGTTGGAGAAGGCACGATGTAACATGTACACATATAAGTAAACACAAAGTAATTTAAGAAGAGACTACCAGAGGCAGGAAAAGCTTAATGGAGGAGATGTTCCCTCATTTGAGCCTTGATGGACAATAAAGACAGAGTTGAAGAAGGATTTCATTCTAAGAATTTATCTGAATGCTTGGGGAAAAGAGTTGGAATGTATTTGGTTTGGAAAATAAAGTGCACAAAAAAGAATAGATTAAAACAAAACTGGAGAGATTGGATTTAGATTGTAGAAAGTTTTAAATGCCATGCTGAAGAGTTTACATTTTATCTGAGACAGACTAGAGAACCACTGAAGATTTTTGGGGGGTATGGTTGTGATATGGTCATCTTGGGAAGATTGTTTTGACAGCTATGTGGAAGATGAATTGGATAGGAGGAAGACTGGAGTCTGGCAGACCAAATAAAAACCTATTATAATAGGCCAGAGAGGTTATGATAAGGACTTGAGTTATGATAATGGCAGTGCCATTAGAGGCCTTTTCTTGTAGAAATTGCTTCCTCAAATGGAAATAATCTCCTTGCTTCTCAGGTCACCCAACACCTTTTTTTAAAAACCTTTGTTATATAGCTATTCTAATTTGTGCTTATTTGTGTGTCTGTTTTGTTTCCCCATCTATGTTGTAAGTTCCTTGAGGGAAGAATAGTATATTATTCATCTCCATCTTTACATCTCCAGTTCCTAATATTGGACCTATACATAATATATCTTTATTAAATGCTTAGGTACCAGGCATTGCTGAAGTGGGGAGCAGACTACATTTCCCATGAGATCTGGACTTAGACAGTGGATGCTCATTTCATAGTTGATATATGTATAATGCTTTAGAGTTTGCTGGGAGCTTATATTTGTAATTCACTTAATAGCCTTGCTCACAGGGAACAGACGCTCTCAAGTCTTGGGAGAGTTGACGACATGCTAGCTGGGAGATTTTACACAGTATTCTCAAAGTCCCTGGGGTCTGTGCTCTTGACCTTGAACTGGAACAGGCTTGTGGGAAGAAGAAAGAGGATGCCAGGAAGTCACAGCAGCTTGGCTGCTGCAGAAAAGCCATAGGAACTGATTGCCAGGGGACAATGGAGACATTCCAAGCATGAACTCTGGACTAAACAAATCTGTATTGCTGTATTGCATGGACAGGAAAGGCAAGACAGTTACTCCCCCTCCTTTTCTCTCTCTCAAGAAAGAAATTCAATTTCCCTTCTTACTAGTCACTCTGTTTTACTTGTAGCTTCCATCATCCCTTCTGATCTGTTTGAGTAGCAGCCAGCATTTAGAAGCTTTGTTCTTATCCTAAAGAGTTTAGTTTTGTTCTTAATCCATTAATCTATGCTAAGTGTTGGTCAACAAAACTTGGGTTGTTTTGCTGTGTTTATTAAAGGCATAATACAAGAGAACAACTTCCTTTATCAGAGATGAGACAATTTTTTCTCAACAGAAGTTGAAATGGGGTAGAGTCAGACAGAAAGAGCTCATCTCCCATAAGCATTATAGACTAGAGGAATTTCAATGTTGCTTATAAAATAAATAGGCAAGCAGAAAAAAAAAGTAGATTATGAGAAGAAAAAGGTCACTGTCACTTCAGTCTGAGAGGCTTTGGGATAGTGTTGGGATTACAGTTGGGTGATCTTGATTTTGTAGACAGTCTGTTTAGTACATTTATTACTGGTGTATGGATACAGTTATTATAATTGTTGCATTGCTATTAATTTGAAAGCATGTTTTTTATATTATATTTTCATTATGTGAACTATTTTTATTGTAGTAATACAAAATTGCCACATTTTAATGCTCACATTAGCATTACTAATTTTCTGAATTTACTAATTATGGATCAGTCTCTTGAAAAAATGATGATTGATTTGGTTGAAATGTACTGTCATGTTATGGGTGTCAAAATTCAAAGAAGCTTTTTGATATTAGAAGTAGACTTAGTTGGTAACAATAAGGACGTCTTAAGAGCATTGAAAAGAAAGATGAAAGAGTTAGGGAATGGTAAAGAAATTCATAGTAAGTTCAGGTCTGGGGAGACTACTCAGGCAGTATTCTATAAATCATCTTGACCAATTTAATCAACTAAATATACTTGATACCTGATATATGCTTACAGTACAAGATAGTATATTTTATTATTCCTGTTTTACAGAAAGGGAAACTGAGGCTGAGAGGTTAAGTTACTTGCCCACAGTCACACTGCTTATAAGTAATCAGAGGTAGGATCCAAATCCTATAATTCTGAAACCTGAAGAGTCAGGGTCTTTTTTACTCCAAGTTCTGTATCTACTAAGCTAAACTGTTGGAGAGGCTTCCTAAGATTTTATTTGCTAAGGGAGTGTGGGCCTGCAATCTGAGGAAATTTTATATGTAGGTACAGATCCTGGTCGGTGTAAAAAGACTTCTGGGGCTATAGAGGGAAGTAGAAGCAGAGCTATCTTACTGGAAATCATACAAAATCCTGAGTCATTAAAATGACAATATATATAGGCTGATAATATATATATAGGTTGACTCAGGCAGGCTGTTATGATGAGATGAGCCAGTGGAACTACAGAAAGTGCTGTAACGAGGTAAAAAAGAACAGACCCTCTGGTATGCTCTGGCTAGTAAATACACTATGAAGTGCTGAGCCTGCAAACAGTTACTTTCAGGAAAACATGTGGCTCATTGCTAAAAGGACCTAGTGCTTTGTTACAATGAAACAAACCCTGAGTAGTTTCTTGCTCCTCACTCTGCTACATTAACAGCAATAGTTAGAGGAAAGAGAATTTCCATCTCACTCCTTTCTTTACCACCTCTGGAACATGAAGCAGTTTGCTTTTCTTTCCTAATAGCACCCTTTACTCCATCCTAGCAGCACAGCCACTAATTCAGGGACTTGGTTGGGTAAGGTAGGCCTTGACCTTCAGCTCCTGACTGCCTATTTTGTGTTTCTTTTTGAGTTTAGGTTACCAAACAGTAATCCTGAAATTTCTACCCTTGGAGTCAACCTCGTGAGTTTAAGTTTCCACTTCAGAGTACAAAATAACCAGAAGGAGCATAAGCCCATTTCCAGCCTACCTTTCCTGGAAGCATGAACCTGGAGTAAATTTTTGTACTGTGAAGTGCTGAAGTGAAATCTCAGCTTCTATGCATAGATTCCCAAAGTGGGCTATACCTCCCCGGAGTGGGAGGAGGGGGAGGGCGGGGAAACATGGACCACTGGGTTGGTAATAGCCTTGGGTACAATTTCTGAGCATTGAATAAAAATAAGGGGGTGGTGGAAGTATAAGGAAAGAAAAGAGAATCTTGAAAAACTATTCATACATATTTCATCTGTTGTATAATAGAATTAAAGTCATAGTGATCACATTATTTTCCAAATAAATGCACAAAATTCAAGTTATAACCTATTAGTGGACAAGTTCACCAACAGGTCTTAACAAGCAAATGTTGGCAGGAGAGTGGGTCTTGAATTGTCAGGAAATTCAGCACACGTTGGCAGGAATACATGCATGTAATACCTTGTTTACAATATGATACTGTATGGTCATTGTATTATCAGAATTTCAATGCAAGGAAAAATCCCGCAAATTTTCAGTAAATTATTAAATTTAAGATGTGGCATTTAAAAATATATATTTCATATTTTTTGAAATGACTCAAATGTAAAAAAAAAGTTAAAGGGTTAAAGAAAGTAGATGTTGGGGGGGTGCTGAATCCTTTATTTTAAGGGGGCAGTAGAGTAAAGGAAGTCTTTCCCAATCCCTCTTAATTCTAGGACCTTCCCTCTGTTATTTCCTATTAATCCCATAGAAGTTTTTTTGGTACTTTCGTGTGTGTGTATGTTTTTTTTTCCTTAATTCTCCAGTTAGATTGTGTGCTCCTTGAAGGCAAGGACTTTCTTTTGCCTCTTTGTGTCCCCAGTACTTAGCACAGTGACTGATATTTAGTAAAAGCACCTAAATGCTTATTGCTTGATTGACTAAAATGTGAAATGCTGCTTCACCTGCAAACTTTTTTGTGTTCTGCTGTTTAGATACTCAGCTCCTGGGAGAGTATAATAGTTACAAGTTATTGCTTCTTGTTTAAACTCTTATATCATTTCATACTTGTGAATCTTTTGTTTCACATTTCTTTCGTGTGTAAAGGAAATAAGTAGATGCCCTGTAGCTGATTTACATTTTATATTGCATACTTTTTTATTTAGCCCTTTTTAGGGTATCCCTAGACAATAAGCAAAACCTAAAATTATTTGTTTTGTTATCTGTCCCTCTCATCTCCCTTTCTCTCTTTGAACAATTAAAAAAACTGAAAAACAAAGCCCTCACAGCAAACACACATAGTCCAGAAAAGTAAGTATCAAGATTGGCTGTGTCCAAAAATACATGCTTCATTCTGGATTTTAAGTCTGTCACTTCTCTGGCAGGTTTGGCTTTATTCATATTTAGTCTACTGGACTCATGGTTCATTAGGGTATTAATTGTAGTTCTAAAGTTTTTCAAAGTTAAAACCTAAACTTCAAATAATTATCCCCAGGGCTCAGAGACAAGAGTGTAAAGAGCAAGAGAGTTAAAAAAAAAAAACCAACCACAATCCAAAAACCCAACTTCTTTCTTTAGGGCCTGGGATGGACCAGGACTGAAACCAGTCTGTGAGTGCCTGGCTCCAAGCTGAGATGGCCATCACTTAGACCTACTAGTGTAATTCAATTTTTTATTAAACTAGGGTACTTCACAATGACAATTTTTCCAATGGCACTGATCATTTTTTGCTTTTTGCTACAAATCCCTCTCTTTAGTGCTATTAGAAACTTGGGATCCTATGGCTTGAAAGGGTTGGCATGAGAGACATGGCATACCTTCTTGCAGATTCTCTCCCTATCTCCCACCATTGTAGAGGCAGCCGGAAGGGGATGGAGAATTGTATATTTGCCTTTCTAGAGAGGTTATTTAGGTCCACTAGGAAATAGACTCAGTGCTGGCATGTGTCAATTGGTGGTTTGGGATGCAGGCCTGGAAAGTATGAGCATACTAGCATGAAAGGAAAATCAGATGTTGTGATGAATGTGTTGGGACATGCATTTGCATGAGATTAGAATGTTAGGAGATTTGGAGCAAGGGAGATGTTTGGAGTAAAAATAATATCTGGGAGTTTATGTTTTGAATTGGCTCAAAAAAATTAGGGCAGGTGTTCCCTGGTATATGAAGTAGAGAAGTCTAGGGGTGAGGAAACCTTGGTACCAGAAAACTTTTTGTGCAGCCCCTTCCCTTGTCTTGCCCCATCCTAGTATGTGCAAAGGGCCTGGGTTTATGACCTGATTGCTTGTTATGACTCATTACACAATTTATACCAGCATGGCATAGGTAATAATGAAGGACTGCAAGATGGAATTCTGTCTAGAAGAATATATCAGAATCATGGTCTCTTAAACTTCTTCAGGTTTGTATTGAAGAATGCCCGGTGAATACAGAGTGTCCCTATGTGAAAAGACTTAAGCAGAACTCTTGTGGTAATCAGTAAGATCTCCTATTCTTTGGATCCTTTTGAGATCCATAAAACTCATTTTGTAACAGGCTGTCTCTGCTCCCTCCTTCCTGGCACCATTACTCCATCCCTTTTCTAGAACCTTCTTTACATGGAATTTTTTTCTGGAAACTTTCTGGAAAGACCCATGATGGGAGGCGATGGGGAAGATTGAGGAGTTGGACATTGTCTACTTGTAAGCATTTTTCTTTCTATAATAATCAGAGATGAGAATCCAATAAGAAGTACCTGCTAGAGACCTCAGTCCCCTTACTAAAAAAAAATAAAAAAATAAAACTCTCTGTCAGTTGCATAGCTGAGCGATAGAACACAGCCATGCTTGCTTATAATAAACTTACAAGAACTTAGAATATCCTGAGTGTGCCAAAGACAGAGTTGCTTTTCTGTCATCAACCTTCTTCCTCCTCTCCTATGACCTGAAGATCATAGCACACAAGTCCTTGTAATCCCCCACCACTCAGCAATGGAGATCCAGTTTTATCCTTGTCCCACTCAGATTAAGACCTAGATGTCTTTGTCCTGAATCCCTCTTGCCTTTGAGTATCTCGAGTTAGGTGTAATGAACGTCCCTTGGATGAGTTAAAATAAAGACCTGTATTGCTTTTAGCATCACTGGCCAGAATATAAAAGCTTGTAAGTCTCATAGCAGCTACAGTAGACTGGATTGACTAAAGCAGCTTGTCATATTGTAGGATTCAACCACAAGCACTCAGGATACACTGGGAGAAAACACATATGCCACCTGCTCTCTTCATTACATTCCCACAAGAGTTGTTGCCCCAGGGGAAAGGGGATAAGGAAATAAGCCTTTATATAGTGCCTACCATGTGCCAAATGGGGCAGCTAGGAGGTCCAGTGGATAGAGTATTTGACCTGGACTCAGGAAGACTCATCTTCCTGAGTTCAAATCTGGTCTCAGACTAGCTGTGTGAGTTGGGGCAAGTCATAACCTGTTTGCCTCAGTTTCCTTATCTGTAAAATGAGCTGGAGAAGAAAATATTCCAATTCTTTCCAATTCCATTCCAATATCTTTGCCAAGAAAACCCCAATCAGGGTCATGAAGAGTAAGATATGACTGAAACAATCAAACAACAACAACATGTGTCAAACACTATTCAAAGTACTTTGCAAATGTCTCATTTGTCTTCTCAACAGTTTGGGGAAGTAGGTACTGTTATTATGCCCATTTTACAGTTGAGGAAACTGAAGAAAATAGAAGTTAAGTGACTTGTCCAGGGTCACCCAGTTAGTATCTAGAGTTGGATTTGAACTCAGATCTTCTTGACTCCAGACCCAAAGCTCTACCCACTATAGGTGGAAGATCCACTGACACACATAGAGAATGGCAGAAACCCAGGAAACTAAGGTAATCATAATTGTACTGCCTTGCCAACACTTAGGAGTGCTACTACTCTCATTCTCCCTCTCCCTTTGCTCAGTATCAGTCTGTACCCCAAGATGAGGGCTACTCTCAAAATACTGCAACCATGCTTGCATTCCTTCTTCTCAATATCCTAGTTAGCTGCAGTTCCCAGGTTAGATGGGCACACTGGGGAGCTCTCCCCACCTGCCCTCCTTCTGCCTCTGCAGTTCAATAGTGTTGTCTTCCACACTGCACTGTCAGAACAATGTTTTGCTTTGTTTTCTAGTTCAATTCATCAACCACAGAATGGCAACTATACGAAAAGTCCTATGCTTTAACAAAAACAAGAACTGATTATTTCTGATTTTTATTGTTTAAATGCTTCTTTCTCTGAGCCACTAGGCAATCAAATGAGACCAAAATAATTCTTAAATACTCCTCATGTGGAACAGCACTTGCTGAACCTCCCACATTGTCAGACAAATGCTGGGATAAGCATATGGAGCTAATAGGACAGTCTCCTGGTACAATGGAAAGAGTTTGTGATTTAAAGTTAGAGTATCTGGGTTCAAATCCCAATTCTGCCACTTACTATATCTGTGACCTAGGGCAATTGATTTAACCTATCCAGGCTTCAGTTTCCTCATCTATAAAATGAGGAAACTATGTGAATAGTGTGATCTTGTACTGTTGTTGTTGGGTTGTGTCAGTCCTGTCTGAGTCTTTGGGGCTTTCTTGACAAAGATACTGGAGTGTTCTGCCATTTCCTGCTCCTTTTACAGATGAGGAAACTGAGGCAAACAGGGTTAAGTGACTTGCCCAGGGTCACACAGTTAGTAAGCTTATGAAGCTAGATTTGAACTCATTAAGTTGAGTCTTTCTGATTCCAAGTCTAGTTCTCATCTGCCACACCATCTACCTGTCCTTGTACCAGATGTTCTATAAATCTATGAAACTAAATTGAACTAAGCTAGTAGGTAACCAAGAGGCAGGTGAGCAAGATTTTTCCAGGGAAACATCTAATCCCCATGCTGCCAAGATTCAAGTCTGTGCCTAGAAGCAGAAGCACCTCAGCTACAAAGTTCTGTACCTGAGGAGGGTATGCTGATGGTTAGGATCTCTAGAGCAACCTAGCTAATTATTCCAGATTCAAATGTTTCACTTCAGGGACAAACAGTGCCATCACCAGAGTGTTTTATTTTTCATTTCTTTGCATCTTCAGTGGCTAGAGAAGTGGGTACTTAGTAAATGCCTCTTGGCTTGACTTCAATTTACATTTGTCTTAATTAAAATAACATCCCATTGCAATACAGGTTTTAAGAGAAAATATACTGATACTGCTGAAGCTAGTGGATGAAAAAACAAGAGAAACATTTTAAATGCAAGAACACAATGTAAACTGTCCAAATCTAGAAAGTATAATCAACCCACTTAGAAATTTTTTAAAAAATCTTTTCTTGAATTGGTCATAGATTTAGAGCTAGAACAGACTTTACAGCCCATTGGGTGGGTCCAATGCCCTCATTTTACAGATGAGGAAACTGAAGCTCAGAGAGGTTAAACGACTTACCCAAGGTCATACAGCTAAGTATCTGAAGGAGGATTTCAGCCCGTCTTCCAGACACCAAGTTCAGTGTTCCAACTCTACTTCATCTCACCTCTGCTAGCAGGGGGCAACACCTGTAGTAAAAGATACTCATTTGAATAAGTAGCACCTGACTCAACAATCCTTTTGCTCGATTGTCCTAAACCCTTTTCTTTGTGGAGTATGGAACTCTTTGTTGATTGCCCTTACCTTTTTTTTTTTTGCTTTTTGGAGGGGGGAAGGCAGGGCAGTTGGGGTCAAGTGACTTGCCCAAGGTCACACAGCTAATAAGTGTTAAGTGTCTCAGGTCATATTTGAATTCAGGTCCTACTGACTCCAGGGCTGGCACATTCCCTGTGCCACCTACCTGCCCCAATTGCCTTCAGTTTCACTCTTCCATGTGGCTACTCTCAGTGTCTGGCCAGGAACTGGGTTCTTCTCTTATTTAGAACTGACAGGACTTTTAAAGATGAGGGGATTGTGTTGTGCCATTGCTCCTTTTCTAATTCACCTAAGGGAATTGTTTATATCAATAAAAGGATCATTCAGTTTGACTACATTTTTAGAATTAGTTTAATGCCTCATTATTGGCTCATTTTCTGTGATTCGGTACTTTGATGAATAAAGGTGAATAAAGAAATATCTAGCTTGTCAAATAATGTGATACAAATTTCACCATCATCATGGTTAAATCAAATGACATATAAAGTGCATATAAAATACTTTGCAAACCTTAAGGAACTTTCTAAATGCTAAGTATTATTTGCAGTTGAAAAAGAATTATTAGTAGCAGTATCGTCAATGATGCCATACTTTGAAAAGCCTTGGGTTGAAAAACAAACTCTCCTATTACATTAATAATTATCATTATTTTATGTTGCAAATATGAAACTTATGAAATATTTTATTAAGAAACATCTTATATTCATTACATGTTTAAATGCCATAACAACTGTAATAAATTCATTTTATTTTAATAAAATATGAGTTAAGAAAATTACATGTGTAGATGGCTTTATGAAAAGTGGGGAACTAACAGACTTTGACACAGAGATTCTACTGCTAGGCATGTATCTCAAGGATGTTAGAGAAAGCATCATCCCCAAATCCTCATAGCAGCACTTTTTGTGGTAGCAAAGAGTTGTAAACAAAGAAGATGCCCATAAATTAGGGCAAAGATAAGCCAATTGTGGTGTACATGAATGAAAGAGAACATTTCAGTGCTGTAAGAAATGTTGAAAACTAAGACTTCAGAGGAACATAGGGACATTTGTATGAACTGATATAAAGTAAAGTAAGGAGGACCAAGAAAATACTCACACAATGACTATAACAATGCAGTTGGGGAAAGAACCAAAAATAAAACAAAAAAAAAAAGGCAGTTCATGGGTTGCTTGGCTTTTTACTGAACTTTTTTCTTATTTTTTATTCTTTGTTGTTAGGGATGGCTCTCCCTTTGGGGAGAGGAGAGAAATATATTTGAAAAATCTACCAATACATCAACTGTGTCTACTAGAATATGCAATACTTTCTACCCATAGTCCCTCCCCTCTGCAACAACAACAACAATAAAAAAATACAGTGAGGTACATTTTCTTAACTTTTCTCTGGGGCCAAACTTGGTCATTATAATTACATGAATTTGGTTATTGTTATTTTTAATATTATTATCATTACTATTTCTACTTATTGTGATTATATAGAGAGGTTAAGTGACTTGCTCAAGGTTATACAAGGTAAAAGCTGGAATTTGTATGTAGGTTCTATAACTCCAAAAGCCAATGTTTTTCCCTCTATGTCATGATGCCTTTCCTCCCAATCCCCCAACATAATAACAAGAACAACAAGAGTTATTAATTGCCTAATGGGTGTAGAACATCATGTTAGGTGCCATGAGTTACATAACACTGAATTCCAGAAATGAGTTGAACATTCAGACTTGACCAGATTTTCAAGCTGTTTGGATATTAATGTTATTATATTTTAGCTTTATTTTCACTGAAGCAAATGTGACTTAATTTTATATTTTACTGAGTGAGTTCTTTGAGCAGCTATACTGAGAAGAAAAGTGAGACTGGAATCCAGGTAGATGAGGTCATTAGCCAAAATTTTGAGATGTTATCGGCAATCCATACTTTTAGGTAAATTCAAAATAGAGAGCCTGGTAGCACTGGGAGAGAAAAGCTGGGATTGTTAGGTATTTTCTGTGCATCTATTGTTGGAAATAAGTGGGGATAGCAAGCTTTGAACATCACCTTATTGGCACGACATAGCTCTAATACCCCAAGTTGCTATCTCAAAACCTAAGAGCCACTAGAAACACTGCCTCCATGGGGCCAAACTGTCCTTTGAGGGCAAAAGTTTAATATATTCTGCAGTTGTTATTTAGTCATGTCTGATTCTTTGTGACCCTATTTGGGATTTTCTTGGTAGAGATACGAGTAGTTTGTCATTTCCTTCTCTTGCTCATTTTACAGATGAGGAAATCAAGGGAAACATGGTTAAGTGACTTAGCCAAGGTCACACAGTGTCTGAGGCCAGATTCGAACTCAAGAATATGAGTCTTCCTAACTCCAAATCTAGCACACTCCCCACTGTGCCACCTAATTACCCCCCACATTCTACAGTGGTGTGTATGTATTATAGCTATCTGTGCTGATGTCTTCTCTCTCATAGACTGTCAATTCCTGAGGACAATCAACCATCATCTCTTATCTAAACTTTGTAACCAGTTCCTAGCACAATTCTTTGCATGCAACAAACACATTGGTTGCTGTTGTTTCATACTGGCAATCAGTTAAACAGAGAAGAGGGGCAGTGTCAAGGAGTGGGAAGAGAGCTAGATTTGAAGTCCTGGCACCTGGGTTCAAAGATAGCTTTGTTGAGTGAGTGATTTCATCTGTCTGGGCCTCAGTCACTTTTTCTATAAAATGAGGAAGTTGGACTGGATGACTTCTAATCTAAGATCCATATATCAGATTCTGCAATCCCGTGATTTCACCAGTGTGTGTCTGTGACTTCCTCTGCAGACAGAGCCTGATGGCCTTGCCGAAGACAAGGAAGGCTTAACCACAATAACTAGAATTGACAAGCTGGATGACAGAATCAGACCCTGGTAAGATCTTAACAGTCTGGGAAGATGAGGTGAATTTAATAGGCCGAAATGTAATGGAGATAAGATATAATGACCCACATGTGGGTTTTCAAAATGAATTGTGAAATTAAAATAGTATTAATAATAAGATATAAACATACAAATAATAATAATTTATATATTGCTTCAAGATTTGCAAATCGCTTTACAAATATTCTCTCATTTAATATTCACAACAACCCTATAAGGTAAGTGTTATTATTATCCCCATTTTACAGATGGGGACAGTGAGGATAAAAGGTTAAGTGACTTGCCCAGGGTCACATAGTTAAGTATCTGAGGCTAGATTTCAACTGAGCTCTTCCTGATTCTAAATCCAGCACTCTATCTACTTTATTAGGAAGCATACATGACTAGACTTATGGCTAAAAAGATATAGTAGTCATAGAGACCTACAGTCTCAGTATGAATCAACAGCATGACATGGCAGCCAAAAGAAATAATTCAGTCTTAGGCTCATTGATAGCATGTATACAAGGGTGGTGATAGTACTGCTGTACTCTGCCCTGGTCAGACTACATTCTGGAGTATACATAATGGGAAGGAAGGACATCTTGGAAAGGACACTGACAAAATAGATCCCATTTAGGGGAAGGAAGACAGTATGAGCAGAATCCAAACCATGCCTTTCAAGGATAAGATGAAGAACCT
This sequence comes from Pseudocheirus occidentalis, assembly GCA_028646575.1. Taxonomy (NCBI): domain Eukaryota; kingdom Metazoa; phylum Chordata; class Mammalia; order Diprotodontia; family Pseudocheiridae; genus Pseudocheirus; species Pseudocheirus occidentalis. Next base: position 182,982,560 of record CM053599.1, read on the forward strand.
GGGATGTTTAATGTGAGGGCAGAAAAGACTGAAGAGAGCTATCAATTGTCTTCAAACATTTGAGAAAAGAGGGATCAAATTTATTCTCCTACTAACAACAGGTAGAAGTTACAGAGATAAGGAAAACCTTGTTAATAATCTTTCCTGTACAAAAGTAGGAAGGGCAGCTGCATGAGGTAATAAGCTCCTCATCACTCCAGGCCAAAGACTACTTGTCGGGAATATGTATATATGTATGAGGAGATTCCTATTCCAATTAGATTTACCAATAACTTCTAAGATCACTTCCATGTCTATAATTCTTTCTTTCTGGATCTCATGGCTATTTCCTATTCCCTCATGCTTCCCACCCCTCCCTACCTCTTAGCATAACCTCCTTCCACAAAACTGGTCCAGCCTAAGGTTGTATTAGGATAAAAATTGGGGTTGTACCTGTCATTTCACTGCATTAGGAAATTCTCAGGTAAAGAAACTCCCTCTGCCAAAGCAGTCTGCCTCCTTCTCTGAATTTACAAACTTAGAGAGTTTATCTAGAGGACTGAAGAGGGCGTCAAGTCAAGAAGCATTTATTAATGTTGTATTATGTTCCAGGCATTGTGTGAGCAATGCGGATCCAGATACAAGCAAAAACAAAGACAGTCTCTGCCTTCAAGGAGCTTACATTCTAACAGGGGAAGACAATCCAAAAGAACTGAAAACCAGAGGGAAGTGAGGGGCAGCATGGTGTCAAGGGCCAGAAGAATGAAGACTTCCTGGAATCAGCAGCGGGAGAAGGGGGCAGTAGGGAGGAGACAGCTAAAGCGTCATGGCAAAGTCCAGAGAGTGAAGCATGGTTGTGACTTGACCAGGATCACCAAAGGTGGGATATGAACCCAAGTCTTCCTGGTGTTGAGTCTGGCTCTCTATCTACAATACCACTCTGCCTCTCAAAGTTTTGTTACACCTCATTAATTCCTATTTTGGTGACTTATATTGAACAAGATCAACTGAGATTCCCAGATCTTTTTTAGTAGACCTGTCCTCAAGCCAGATTTCACCAGTCCTGCATTTGTTAATTGAATTAAAAAAAAAACCCTACATTAAAATGGAGCAGAGCCTTCTCCCAGAAGGGGCTAGGGCTGTGAACTATTGGAGTTCATTGAAGATGTGGGCTAACTTCAAAACTGGAGCGAGAGGGTCAGGCTTCTCTCTTCTTGGCTCTCTGACTCTTTATGCCTTCACCCTAGAATATTCTAGGGAAATCTCTGGAAAAAAAGCTTATGTATGGCTCTCACCTAAAGTCTCTCCTGAAATGGGTAACAAAATCTTTCCTAGAAAAGTTTTTCTGTTTATAACGTGGAATCAGGTACAGGAAAATTTTTTATTTAATCAAACACAGAAGTTGCTTAAGATTTAAAAAAAAAAACCCCAACCTTATGAGACTTCATTAACATACAGAATAATGTGCACATTCATTATAATCTCTGAGGAAGTAAGATGACTTTCTTGGGACTATTTCACCTTCACATTTAATCTGCACTGTCCAATCAACTGATGAGGCCCAGACCACCTGACTGGTCAGACATAGCTCTTTTTAGTACTTCGTGGTTTGGGATGAGCCTGTCAATGATCAAGTGATCATTCTCCTTAAAGGTACATGGTATTATGGGAATCACATCCCTACTGGCAACTGATATTAGACTCAAAAATTTCCAGACCCTTAAATCCCTAAGGCAAGCTGTCAAAGCTGGAAATGATTCATTTTCAAGATCACTATTTGTAAACCTGTCCTCAGCAAAAGAGATAGAAAGGCAGAAGAACTGTAGCATCTTATTGAACTAACATCTGGCACAGGCTTTTAGGAGTAAGTTTTTCCCAGCCTGGAGAGACTAACCTGCACCTAGTGAATGACCATAATGAACACAATCAGTTATATAGTCTTTCCTTGCTGGCTGACATACTTAAGGAAGAATCTACTTGGAAAAAACAGATTGCAGTCCTAAAAGGATGAAGAAGTTCCATGCCAGGTATTTTGGGATAGGTCTGGCTCAGATCAGATCTCTGTTTAATAGAGACACTGGTAGACAATCAATAGCTAACAAAAGATTTCCTTAGCCATAGAAAGGAGGAAGGCATTCAGCAAGGAATCTTCAACTCAACTAAGTGAAAATCCCTTGCCTAAATTGCCCATCATTTTCTACCAGGCAAGTTTCAAAATTTTCCTGGGGCTCTTACAGTGGCTGTTGTGTACTCTGGAGACCAGAAGTAAGGTCAATAGCCTGAGCTTTTAGTCCCTTGAGATAATCAAATTTCAGTATGAATACAATACTTTTGAAAGAAAAACCAGCCTAACTTGCCTGGGGGCAGGGGTTAGGATATTGCTCTCAACCCTTCCCTGATTCTGTGATAAGGTCCTTAAGGTCCAGAGGACTTAAATGACCATAGCACTATAGTGAAGGAGGAAAAGAAAAAGTAAAATAAACACAGCAAAAACAAAACAAAATAAATTCTATAAAACCACCCAGAAGGAGTGGCTGCCTATAGTAGAACAAAGACTGGAAATCCCAGGCTTCCTTGTGCCCCACCCCCCTTTTGGAAGAATAAAGCCTCCAGGTCTAAATCCTCAGGTTTTTGTAGTTAGAGATGCCAAATCTTTGTAGTTCAAAGGGGGCCTCTCCATGTAAGTGTAGCAGCAAGCACCCTAGCATACTGAGGAGGGCTGCTAGCACAGGTTCTTTGATCTGCTTTTCTAAAGGAAAGCAACTCAAAATGGGTTAACAGTCTTACTTTAATCAATCAAATCTATATCATTTATCTAGTTCAAGAGGAAATGTCAGCACCCTGAACATCAGAGAATACAAACAGAAGTTACAAGCAGACAGGGAAACAGATAAGCAGACAGGGCTTCCAGCTGTCTGACCATTACATTCATACCTAGTTAGTTACCAGAGAGGGAAGCACCAACATTTGGATTTTCAAGGGGAGGGGGGGCACTCAACGGCTGCCCGGAATCTAGTCTGGCCAAATCCTACAACTCTTCCCAAAGTAAGCCCCAAAATAAAACCTCATATCAGGGTATATATAGCCTTCTCCTGGGTCAGAGAATGTCACAACCCTCTTGACAATCACAAAGTAATAAGGTGTGGGCATTCCTGAAAAACAAGCTTTGCTGCTGCAGGTTCCATATGACCACATTCAGCCCATGAGCGAGCAGAGTATATTTTCAAATTAGAGAAGGTTCTCAGAGTCACTTAAGCCTATCAAAGGGCCTAAGGGCAGGGAAGATCTCCAGACTACCATAACTGTAAGAAGACCATGAGCCTGAGCAGCATCAGGAACATCAGGGCAATAGCAAAGATAATGGCACTTCCTCCAAAGTTACAATCTTTATCATATTACCTGATGGCAATGTACTGGCACTGATATGGAAGAGTCATTTTTTTCCCTAAATTACAGTAAGCAACAGTTTACAGTGGGCCTGCCTGCCTTCTGCTGCTGCCCATGCCGATGACCACTCTGTTGGGTAGTCACTAATGTCCGTTCTGCTTTTGGTGCCAGTTTGGCTCTTAGGGCTGCTGGACCCCATATTTCTGTTTATTTATACCCAACCCAGGTCTCTTTCTGTCTCTTGCTCCTTGATCACCACTGCTGAGGTCTGTGTCTCCATCTGCTACCCCTCGGCCACTACCTTTGGGACTTATCCCACTGATGAGGTGTAGGCTCTGGGACCCCTCCCCCCTTTTTGAGCTCTCCTTGATTCTTTGGCTCTGGGAAAGTAAACCTTCCCAGGGAAGACATTTGCCTGAGGTCATGGGCCTTGGGATGCTGCTCTGCCCAAGTCTTTAGCTAACTCTGTTCCAATAGTTTCCCACCCTTGAATTGGCCTGACCCACCATTGTCTATGGTCTCCAGGTAGCCTCCAGCAACTTCCCACCCTGAACCACTCATTACTGGAGTCTCACCTCTTCTGACTCCTCCTGAAGACCCTCCCCAATCTCCTCCTCTGGACCACCCCTAGACTCCT
>CM053599.1:182987062-183004454 GCA_028646575.1 Pseudocheirus occidentalis
ATAATTTTATGGGTATTCAAGGTGGCTGTGTGGGAGCTGCGAAACTTTGCTGCTTCTACGCTGCCATCTTGGCCTGAAATGTATTATTAATGGCAGCTACAGGGTATAGTACTAGATCTGGAGTCAGGAAAAACCTGAGTTCAAAACCCACTTTAGATGCTTACTAGCTGTATGACCTTGGACAAGTTATTTAATTTTTCTGAGTCTCAGTTTTCTCATCTATAAAATGGGCATAATAACAACTTATCTCTCAGGGTCATTGTTGTAAAGAGAAAAGAAGTATTTTGCAAACCTTATACAAATGTTAGCTACTATTAGTTTATATGTTTATTGTTAATAGGTGTATTAAGTGCTCTCAATAATAGGCATAATAGCTGCTCTCAAAGCACAGAAAAATAGGAGTTAAAGTTTATTTAAGACATTGCCATGTAATGCAATTGATATGAGCTTAATGGATATAAAATATTTTAATGCAATATCTATTCATGCTACAAATATAAACCAGAAACAATGCAGCAGCAAAGTTTTATTATTATTATTTAACCTCTCTTTTTAATACCAGAACTTTTTTCTTTATTAGATAATATTCTATTTTTTTCCAATTACAGGTAAAGACAATTTTCAGAATTTATTTTTTATAAGATTTTGAGTTCCAAATTTTTGTCCTCCCTCCTTTCCCTTGCCCCACCCCAAGACAACAAGCAATTTGATAGAGTTATGCATGTGCAGTCATATAAAACATATTTCCACATTAGTCATGTTGTGAAAGAGGAAACAGAATAAACAGGGAAAAAACCTGGAAAAAAAAACCAAAGAAAATGAAAATAGTGTGCTTCAATCTGCATTCAGACTCTACTACTGCTTTCTCTGGATATGGATAGTATTTTCCATTATGAGTCTTTAGGAATTATCTTAATACCAGAACATCTTTTTTAAAAATGTATTTCAAAATCCAGCGATTCATTTACTTATTATTTATTTATTATTATTATTCAATTTGTTCAATTCTACAATCCCTTGAGTTCCAAATTTTCTCCCCCTTTTTCTCTTTCCTCCCCTCCTCCCATGCCATGGTGACATGCAATCAAATATAGGTTCTATAAATACCTTCACATTAAACATTAGTCAAGTTGTAAAGAAGTGTTATAACCAATGGAGTGAACAATGAGAAAGAAGGGACAAAATAAAACAAAATATAAAAGAGAGAGAGCAAGTGGTTTGCTTCAATCTGCAGACTCTGTAGTTCTTTCTCTGGATGCGGATAGGTTTCTCTATCGTGAGTCTTTTATAATTGTCTTCTAACCTTGTATTGCTCAGAGGAGCCCAGTCTATCAAAGTTAGTCATCACACATATGATGTGTCTGTAATTGTGTACAAAATTCTCCTGGTTCTGCTCTTCTCACTCAACATTGGTTTGTATAAGTCTCTCTAGTTTACTATGAAGTCCATCTGTTCCTCATTTCTTATAGCACAGTAGTATTCCATTATATTCATGTACCACAACTTGTTTAGCCATTCCCCAATTGATAGGCATCCCCTTGATTTCCAATTCTTTGCCATGGCAAAAAGAGCTGCTTTAAATATTTTTGTACACATAGGTCCTTCTCCCAGTTGTAAGATCTCTTTGGGATATAGCCCTAGAAGTGTTTTTGCTGGATCAAACAGTATGCACATTTTTATAACTCTTTGGGCATAGTTCCAGATTGCTCTCCAGAACGGCTGGATCAGTTTGCAACTCCACCAACAATGCATTAGTGTTCCAATTTTTTCACATCCTCTCCAGCATTTATAATTTTCCTGTTTTATCATGTTAGCCAGTCTGACTGGTGAGATGTGGTACCTCAGAGTTGTTTTGATTTGTGTTTCTCTGATCAATAGTGATTTAAAGCATTTTTTCATATGCTTATAGAGATCTTTAATTTCTTCCTCTGAAAACTGCCTGTTCATATCCTTTGACCATTTATCAACTGGAGAATGACTTGTAATATCAGAACTTCTGAAGTAACAAGCAGACTGGCTCAGATCCTATCCTACCTTGAACAAGGAGAAGGGTTAGGAATCCTATTGCTTTGATCTAAAACCCAGTCTCTTATCTTCTTTCCCACATCCCTCCCCTATCAATTAGTTGTCTCTACTCAGTCTTTAGAGCTAGGTTTGGCCCTGGGCCAGCTACTGTCTCCATCATAATATGAAAGCTTGTCACCTTAGCTTTGTTTTTTAAAAAATATTGTTTCAGACTTCCCCTCTATCCCCAGAAAGGAGATTGTTGTAAGTTGTGTCCTGTTTGTTTGGGTTTGTTTAAATTAAAAGCAATTTTTTTTGAGGGGGGAAAGCAAGGCAATTCAGGTTAAGTGACTTGTCCAAGGTCACACAGTAAGTAAAGTGTGTCCCGTTCTGAGGCTGGATTTGAACTCAGGTCCTCCTGACTCCATGATTGGTGCTCTATTCACTGCTACCTAGCTGCCTCAAGTAATTTTTTAAACTGAAAAAACAAACAAACCCAAGGACAGCTAGTGTCAATGTTAAGTTAAAGATGTTAAGTTAAAGCCTATATCCTGCTTTAACTTGGTAGCAATGGAATTTACTGAGTGACCTGGACTCTCCTGAGATCATAAATCTGGCTTAGTATTTGTGATCTCAGTTTGATTCATGTCAAATGGCTTATATTGACACATTAGCAATCTACTACCTAGGGGGAAATGCCTAGAGTCAACCATAAGGAGTTCCTCTTAGCACCTCCACCTACTAAAGTAGTTCTAGGTGGATATATGTCTAGGAAGGTTGGGGTGACAACCTAGTGATGGTAGGGACAAGAACCTTTTGACATTTTCCTGTTGTTTTCTTTCTCCTATTAAATAGGAAGTCTTCTGCCTTTTAAGTTAGTTAGTATACCTCTTGAAGGGGAAGTAGATTAACTATTCCAAAAAAGTTTCTGACCTTTCACTTAGGATCAAACAGAATTAAGGGAATCTTGTTCTTCCTTAAACGCCTAGGAGAGGTCAGTCTATAAATCTTAGAACCCAGCCCAGACCTGTTATTATTATTATTATTATTATTGCTTTTTGGAGGGCAATTGGGGGTAAGTGACTTGCCCAAAGTCATACAACTAGTAAATCTGAGGCCAGATTTGAACTCAGGTCCTACTAACTCCAGGGCCAGTGCTCTATTTACTGCACCACCTAGCTGCCCCCTCAGACCTGTTATTATGACAAAGTCCCACTTTGTCCTCTTTCAGTATGTTTATCTTTTATATGAAATATCTAAAATGCTTTATGATAAATTTCAATGTCCCTATGTATCTCTGAATCCACAGAGATGGGAATAAAAGGAAAAATTATTCTTGTGTAAGAATAAGTCTCCATGCATACTTTTTAAAGTTTTATTTTTCTTGAGGTTTTTCTTTCACAAATGACTATTATGGAAATATTTTGCATGACTACACATGTATAACCTATAATGAATTGCTTGCTTTCTCAATAAGGGGTGGGAGTGGGAGGGAGAGAATTTGGATCTCAAAGTTTTAAAAACAAATGTTAAAAATTGTTTTTACATGTAACTGGGAAAATACTAAATAAAAATTTTAAAAGAAATAATTCCTCATTGTAGATACCAATGTTAAATGATCCCCTATGCTCAATGATGCTCACGTAGGGTATGGAGTCCATAAAAGAGCACAGCAGATAAGAGATCATAAGTGGAATGATTTCAGAAAAACCTGGTAGGACTTATATGAACTGGTGCATGGTGAAGTGAATAGAACCAGGTGAACATTGTACACAGCAACAGCATTATTGTTCAGTGAAGAATTGTGAATGACTTAGTTATTTTTAGCCACACAATGATCCAATACAATCCCAAAGGACTGATGATGAAACATGCTATCTACCTCCAGAGAAAGAACTGATACTGTTTGAATACAGACTGAAGCACTCTATTTTCACTTTTTTCTTTTATTTGAGTCTTCTTGAATAAAATGACTAATATGGAAATATTTTATATAATTGCACATGTATAACCTGTATCTGGTTGCTTACCATCTCAGGGAAGTGGGAGGGATGAGAGGGATAGAAGTTGGAACCATTTTAAAATACAAATTTAAATAAAAATGTTTACAAAAGACACAGCAGGTGAACCTTAGTCTGTGAAACAGCCAGGAGAACTCTAAGGCCTATATTGTCTAGTAGGACCCTTTACCCATCCTCTTCTCAGAGCCATTACTTCCTCACATGTCCCATATGCAAATGTGTGTATATATGATCATAACACAAATAACAGGGAACATCAGTTGCTTTAAGCTTCTTTTTGTATCCTTTCAGTACTGTTCCAACTGCCCTATCTATTAGACAAATTGGAAAGCCTGCTAAGGTGAGGAAAGAAAGACAATCTAGCTAATCCCCCACCACAAGGAATTTTTATAAGCATACAGGCTGATTTTTTTCCAGTAGTAAGATATTGTTCACATATATATGTATGTATGTATCTATGTATAAAATATTATTTATATATTTAATACAACTTTTGGTATAAATTTTAAATATATACTAGTGAATGCCAATGTACATAGTATCTCAAACTCCCATTTGCACTGCCAGTCTGGGTGCCCAGAAGATGGTTATTACTTGTCTCCCCAGAGTCTAAGTCTGAGAGGTTGTAGGAGAGTTTTCCCCTCTAAAGCTAGAATTTATGAGCTCCTATAGCTATGCTTTCCTTATTAATCATTGATTGATGTTAGTTAATCAGCCAGTTTTCATTAGCTTTTAGAAAGGGCTATACTGCTGTGGGATAGCTGGTAAAAAATATCTCTTCCTTTCATTCCTTCAAAATTGTTGATGTACTCTCTCACTAGTACCTACAGAGGAGAGTGGGATCAAGCTTAGAGAGAATACACGTGGCACTGGGCAACTCACAGTTTTAAGTCCTTTTGTTGGAGTGCTTTGGTATGGTGTAGTTTTTCATTTGGGCTCTTTATATGTAATGTAATGTAGATTGTATCCAATCTATCCCCAACTCCCAATGCAGACACCATCACTGGCTGTTGCCATTCTGGGCACCTTATTAGCGTGCTAATGAAAAGTCTAAGTCTTCTGGTTCTCTGAAATTCACCACTACCTGTTCTAGTCAAAGTGGAGGATGGTGGGATGGGGGGGCAAGACTTGAGACCAGGATTCTTCTATTCCTCTTATCCCTCCAAATGATTCCTTCTGAGTATCAACTCTTTCCACTCTACCATGAAACATTTAAATCCCTGGGCTCTGAAATAATCTACCATTTTATAAATCAGTGGTTCTGAACCTTCCTAATGCTTCGACCCTTTAATACAGTTCCTCATGTTGTGATGTCCCCCAACCATAGAATTATTTTTGTTGCTACTTCATAACTGTAATTTTTCTACTGTTATGAATCTATCTGATATGCAGGATGTATTTTCATTGTTACAAATTGAACATAACCCACAGGTTGAGGACTGCTGTATAAATGGTATAGGACATGACCAAGTTTCCTAAATACTTCTTACACAATATCACTCTACTTAATTCCGTAACTTCCAAGGAGGACATCTAAATTAATCAAGACCTTTTTTTGTACTTAATCTAAAGCCAATGTCTGATTGATTCAATAGAGATCTGTTTCTTCCAGACAAATGCTATGTATAATATCTTGCCAATTACTTTAAGTAGGGTATGGTGACTTGATTGATTAACTCAATAACTCCCCTGTCTTATACCAACAAGACTGAGACAGCTGTAAGGGACGATATCTTGGAATTCTGGGTGCTAGAGTATGTACACTACCCTAAAATTTAGGATGAATTGGAGAGTCAATGGGGAGGGGGAATCATGCCTAAGTCATGATGTCTGGGGGGAATGTAGTCTCCCAGAAGCTAGGTAAGGCTTGGTGGTAGTAACTGGGAGAGAGGCTACTGATCTGGTAGCTTAAACCTATTGGTAAGGAGAGAGCTGGGAGTCTAGGTTGGGCAGTGAGTGCTGGCCTTCTCTTCTGGGGTTGTTTTGCTTTGCACAGGACTGCCAGCTTCTCTAGGGAAGACAAGCCAAGTCATCAAGCATTTATCAAAGACTTATTATGTTCCAGGCACTATGTTAAATGCTAGGTATATAGGGATAAGGGTAGGAATGAAGTCTCCATTCCAACCTTGCTCTCTTGATCTTCCTCCTTGTTCTAGGCCCTTACCTAAGGCTTTAATCAGGTAATTATACATGAGCCTTCCTGTAGGGGTTGAAAAACTGCAGGAAATGTCAAAATAACATTAATTGAAAACAATTAGTTACTAATTATGAGTACCTTGTTTTTACTTCATAGCCCAAACTACCAGAGAACACAGGAGTTAAGAATCAGGATACCTGGATTCTAGTTCTACCTGCCAGTAACATGCTTTGTGACCTGGGGAAAGTAACTTCATTTTTATAGGCTTCAATTTCTTCATCTTTAAATGAGAGGGTTAAACAGACATAGTACTTCAATCTGTTTTGGTAGGCATTTTGGTAGTCTGTTAGTCCCTAGGGATTGAATTACATACTTAGACTTCCCTCTCCTGCCTAGAATTGGTATTGCAATGCTTCTGTGTATTTTTTATTTTTGGAGGGCAGTTAGGGGTTAAGTGACTTGCCCAAGATCACACTGCTAGTTTGTGTGTGTGTGTGTGTGTGTGTGTGTGTGTGTGTGTGTGCGCGGGAGTGTGTGCATGTGAAGTATCTGAGGCTAGATTTGAACTCAAGTCCTCCTGAATGCAGGGCCAGTGCTCTATTCACTGAGCCACCTATACTCTTCCGTGTATTTCTTATCTTCCTTCCCCACCCTATTCTTTTCTTCATCTTCCCCACCCCCCATCCCCCACTCCCCCAATCACCATCTGTGTAGAGACTGATCATCCACCAGGCTGATATACAACTTATTGTCAGTATGTACAAATCTAATCCAACAACTATTTGAATGCCTACTATGTGTAAGACATTGTGCTAGGTTGTAGGGCTATAAAGACAAAAATTAAAATCCTGACTTCAAGGGACTTATGTTCTAAGGAGATGGGATACTGTGTGTATATGTTAAATAAATACAAGGTAATTTCAGAAGGGAGTGAATTAACAACTGAAGGAGTGAAGAAAATCTTTATCCAGACTGAACCTTGAAAACAGTTTCAAAGAGGCAGAGATGAGGGAGTTCATTCCAGAAATGGGTATCATCTTGTGTACAAAGACAGTAATGTTCAGGCAAAAGTTATTAAGCTAGTTTGGAGGGGGTAAAGAATGTGAGATAAGTTTAGAAAGGTAAGTGGGAGTTACATAGTGAAAGGCCTTAAATTCATACATGTTTATAAACCTTGGACACCCCTATGCTCAACTCCTAATCACCCATATATGTTACCCCAGTCAATATGTACCCCCAATCTCCTGGTGTTTTCTGGTGCCTGAATAATCAAGATAGAAGTTCTGGGCACTATAGAAACTGCTTACTTTAAAAGTTTGTTAACCAGGAAAACATTGTACACAACATCAGCAACATTGTACACTGACCAACCATGAGTGACTCAGCTCCTCTTGGCAACACAACATCTAAGAGAAGTTAAAGGACTCACAAGGGAAAACGCTATCCATATCCCAATAAAGAACTGATGGACTCTGAATGCAGATCAAAGCATGTATTTTTCACTTGCCTTATTCTTTTTCGTAATTTTTTTTCCTTTTGGTCTGTTTCTTCTTTCACAACTGTGACTAATATGAAAATACTTCTTACACGATGACACACATAGAGCCTCTATCAAATTGCCTACCATTTTCAGAAGAGGGGAAAGGGAGAGGGAGAAAAATTGGAACTCAAAATCTTGTAAAAGTGAATGCTAAAAATCGTCTTCACGTGTAATTGGGGAAAAAATAAAATGCTGCTTTTTTAAAAGTTCATCATTTGTTATTTAGTTTCCAGATGACAAACCAAGCTGTATAGCATAGTGTAACAATGTTATATAAAATATAACCAGTGTTATGCAGTATAAATAACAAAAAGAAAAGGAAGGAGTTGGGAGTCAGGTGAATCAGATTTGAGCCTTGGCCCTGATACATATTATCTGTATGATTTGCAACAGGTCACTTTTCCTTTGTGTACTTCATTTGGCTTATCTGCAAAATATGGAGATTAAATAAGACAAAATCTGGGGTTTCTTTCAGTTCTACTACTCTATGAATCTATCAGCTTTGTTGAATTGTGCTTCTTAACTAACACTGATTAACCTATTAACTCTTCCTCGTCCCTCGACGCGCCCCCCCACCCACCCCCAAGCCCTTCTCTGATGATTTAGTGGGACATGGAGGCTCTTAAAGGCCATGCCAAGAGAAATACATCTCTGGCAAGTCCAACTAAGTTGGAGAGGCTGCAAGCACAGACCTGGTCATGGAGTGACTATTTTAGTTCCTCTAATTTGTTTATGATGTAAACTCTTGTATCTAGGACATGTATTCATTTGGAACTGATTGTGGTATACGTTGTGAGACGCTAGTCTAAATTGAATTTCTGCCAGAATATTTTTCAGCCTCCCAGCAGTTCTTTCAAATAGTGAGTCCTTGTTATAGTAGTTGGGGATTTTGGCTATATTGAAACACATTTGTTTGCTTCTTCACCTTTTGTATCTATTCTGTTCTACTGATTGATTTCTATATTTTTAACCAGTACCAAATAATTTTGATGATTACTGCTTTCTGGTACAGTTTGAGATCTGGCATTATTGGAACCCCTTGCTTTCTACTTAAAACATTTTCCTTGTGATTCTTGACTCCCCTCCCCCATTAATTTTGTTAGTCATTTATCAAATTATAGAAAGTAACTCTTTGGTAGTTTGATTAGTATAACACCAAATCTCTAGATTATTTGAGTAGTATTGCCATTTTGAATACATTTGTATTGCCTGACCACGAGTAATTTCTCTCCAATAATTTTTCTGCCGTTATTTATATAAATTGCATTTTAAAATTGTAGTCCTATAATTCTATATTCCATAATTCTTGGATGTGTGCTAGTAGATGGACTCCCAGATACTTTATAGAATCTGAGGATATTTTGAGTGGTATTCACCCCACCCCCTATCTCTTCATTCTGGGAAAGAACACTAATAAGGGCTAATGTTAGAAGAGTGTCCCTATAGAATATCCCAAGAAACTCGAGGTAGCAACTACCCACTGGAGAACTAACTCATGAGTGGAGGCTTAAATTAGGGGAGTAGCCTAGAAAGGAAGCTATACCTGCAATTACTTTACAAATCACAGTAGTTGAACTCATAGATATTTTACATATTTTGAGTGGAATTTCTTTTACTATCTCTACTTGCTGGGTCTTGTTGATAATATCTAGAAAGGCTGATTTTTTTTTGTGGGTTTATTTTATGACCTGCTACTTTATTGAAGTCATGGATCAAAATAATTTTTATTTGAATCTTTTGAGCTGAGTAAATTATCACATCATTTGGAAAAAGTATTTTTCTCCCTTTTTTTGGCCTATGCTTATTTTTTCACTTTAATTATCTTGTCTTATTGCAATACCTAGCATTTCTAGAACTATTAATGATGACAAAAGAAATCCTCACTTTATCTTTGATCTCATTAGGAAGCCTTTACCTTTATCTTAGAGATAATGCTAGCTTTTAATTTTAGTTAGACACTGTTTACCACATTTAAAAAAAGCCTATTTGTTCCTTTACTTTTTAAAAAAGTTTTTTAATATAATGGATGTTATATTTTATTAAAAGCACTTTTTATATCTATTGATATGATATTGACTTTAATTACTTTTGGTTTATTATGTTTATACTTTTAAAATGCTGAATCAGTCTTTTGGTAGAAAATGTTATTACTAAAGCTTCTTACAACCACCATTATAGCAATCCTGGCCTGCAATCTAAAGTCCTTGCTTAAGACTCAGAATGTCTTCCCTTTGGATTAAAACTGTGCATAGAGGAGTGTTGGGTGGCACTGGGGGCAGGAATGGAAGTCTAATCCAGATATTGAAGTTCCAGTGTGGGACATGTTTATAGTTTCCCAATTAAAACTAAACATATTCCCACTCCAAATTTTTCCAAAACTAGGCTTCTAGTCTTAAAACTAGCAATTACCACTAGGCCAGGTTGATCATCCTAACCCAACTTAATGTAGAATACCGCAGAGCCTGCATTTTATTCATAACAGCCTTTGTCAACTCAGTATGGTGGTAGATTCAAACTATAGTGGAAGAGATGTTTTGTGTTTCTATTCTGATTATTGTACCTTAGTAAATAAACAACTTCCAATGTGAAAAAAAAAACTAAACATATTGACCCACAGAAACATTGATTATGCATGGTCTGGTGACTTGTTTCCAGGGATTAGGGCCACCTCTAAGATGAATAGCAGGCTAGGACTCAGGAAGATGGATTCTTATTTGAAGGAGGAACATCTTTTCCATGGTCTATAAATATGGTCTAACAGGTCAGCTTACTCTCTCTTTTGAACTTCCTTTTTAGCGTCCTCTGTTTGGAAGGCAGACCAGACTTGATTCCAGACATATCTTCTCCATCTAATAACTAGAAATGACTGTCCTATGGCATGGGAAGGTTGGAGCTGTACTTGTTGTTAACTGATCCAAGAGGAGAAATCCAGAGAGCACAATCTTGCAGTTTTAAATAGTAACTTACTAAAGTTCTTTGAAGTATTTGGAGCACTGAGAGATCTTGTCAGAATCAGATACGTATGTGCCCACTCAGACTGAGAGAGGAATTCTTTTGTGTGGTTTCACATTTAGAGCACTGACCCTTCAAGAGCAAGGATTCCAAACCTGGGGTCAGTTAAACCTCTAAGGGATCTGTGAACTTGGATGGAAACATGTTATACGTCTATTTTCACTAACGTTTGGCTTCCTTTCTATTTGATGCATTTAAAAACTGTTATTCTGAGAAGGCATTCATAGGCTTCATCAGTCTGTCAAGGGGGTTCATGACAGAAGAAAGGTTAAGATGTTGCAGAAGGAGAAGATCATTTCAAAGAATGCTTATTGAAGGAATCTCCTATAGATGAAGGAGTAAAATTGTATCATAGAATAAAGCTACATCTAGACTAGGCCCCCAAAGAAGGGAATGTTTCCAGTTTCTCCCTCTTCCTGTTTCTGAGACATCACAACAGCTTGTGTAGAGAGAAGAGATCTGGATCTTTGCCATGCCTTGCTATTACCACAAATTATTCAGACAGTGTAGTTCTGATGGGAAGAGTATTGGTTTTTTTTAAATAGCTCAAAAGCATGCATAACTGTAGTCTAAATCAAGTTTTGTGGTTTTCTGTGTGAAAGAAGGTTTCTTGGATTGCAGTTTACAAAGGTTTGCCCCAATAGTAGGTCCAAGTTCAGCCCCTTTTTGTAGGGAACTAGTGACATATTTAATTACTTTATATGGATTTTTAATACCTGTTTATTGGTTCTTGTGAGCCCTCTGCATCTTTTTCCTTATCGGTTGAAATAAAGGTATCATACCGTATGCAACTAGGTGGCATAGCTAATAGAGCCCTGAACTTGGAGTCAGCAAGACCTAAGTTCAAATTTGACCTAAGATACTTACTGGATCTGTGACTCCGGGCAAGTCACTTCACCCTGTTTGCCTCAGTTTCCTCATCTCTAAAATGAACAAGAGAAGGAAATGGCAAACCACTCTGGTATCTTTGCCAAGAGAACCCCAAATGGGTTCATGAAGAGTTGGACTTTGCTGGACCACAGCAACAACCCCATATGATATCCATATCATTGCCTTTACTGCTTGCACAGGAGCTAGGGACCATGCTACCCACCTTTGGGAAAATCTAGAGCTTCCATGAGCACATTTGGAGATTTTCCTGGAGTAGTTCCACATGGGACAATGAAGAGAGATATCGAATTTTTAGAGTTCAGCCTCTAAGAACAAAACCAGTCCATGAGAGCCCACAGTTTTAGATAAAAAACTTAGAATTGAAAGGGACCTCAGAGCCTATCTAGTTTTTACAGATGTAGGTTCTGAGGCCCAGAGAGTCCCATCATCAATATCACACGGTTGTCATGTGGAATTCAAACCCAGATCCTTTGAATCTGAATCTAGTGTTCTTTCCACTTCCCCTGTAGGGGGAGACAACGATGCACCCAAGTGTAACTAGGGGTTGCACAAAGATCATAAGAGAATTTATTTATACTTCTGAGGGGAAAAAAATAGACTCAAAGCCTTGGATATTTTCTAAGACAGACTTAAAAGGACTGAACTTTCAGTTGTGGGGAGGGGAGTTTGGGCTAGAGGAAGCAGCCATAGTGAGAAAGGTAGGAGGCTTCCAGGAGCTTAACATTGCCACTTTCAACCACTTAATCAAGGTTTCACAAGACTGAAACAAAGAATTGTACTGGATGATCTCTAAAGTTCCTTTCTGTGTTGGCATTCTATAATCCTATCATTTCATATGAAGACAGGAAATAGATCTTATTCATTTCTACACCTTCCACGTGCCTTGTATGCAGTAGGTGCTTAAAAATGACATTGAATCAGGGTGGCTAGGTGGTGCAGTGAATAGAGCACTGGCCCTGAAGTCAGGAGGACCTGAGTTCAAATCCAGCATCAGACGCTTAACACAAAAACTAGCCATGTGATCTTGGGCAAGTCATTTAACCCCAACTGCCCTCCAAAAAAAAAAGCGAAAAAAAAAATGACGTTGAATCATTCCACACATTTTCATGGTGACTTTGCAGAATTCTTTGTTTTTCTGCCTGCCTAGATTAGGGACTCTTACAAGCAAGAGGATTAGAGAGGGGCCTTGTGATTGGCAGGCTGATGCATCTAAATGCAGTTATTAAGTGCCTACTAGATGCCAGGGTCTGTGTTAGGCATTAGGAATACAAATGCAAAGACTAAAATAATCGCTACTCTCAAGGAATTTGTAATCTAACCAACAGAACATTGTATAGAGTAATAGCAATACTGTTTTAAGGAGAACTTTGAGTAAATAAGTTACTTTGACTATTATAAATAGCCAAATGAAGTATAAAAGAAATACGATGGAAGACACTATTTGCATCCAGAGAAAGAACTGATAAATAAAAGTATGTATAAAATGTACACATATACGTATATGTGTGTGTGTGTGTATTTGTGTCTAATGTAGCCATCTCTAGAAGGGGGTAGAAAAAAAAGAAATTTATGGGATAATTTTGTTGCATATTTGAAAGGAATAGCAAGCTGTACATAGTAGATTTACAGTTTCATATGTAATCATCTTTTTATTGTATTATGTTATGGAAATGCTTTTTTATTCTAGAAATTAAAAATAAAATTAAAAAAATATTTTTATTCAATAAACAAATTTATCAAAATTGATGAAGAATAGGCAAAAGAACAGTACAAACTGCTACAAACTTTCATGTGCAATTAAAAATATATTCCTAGTGATAGAGATATATAAGCTTAACTAGATAGTAACAAATCATTCTATTTTTTTACTCCCTTGGCCTTGTTTGTACCTTTTAAAGAATTTTGTTGGTTATCTTTTTAAAATATCTGAAACTGTTCATACACCCCTTCCCCTCAAGTAAAAATATGTGTAGCTCATCCAAACAAATCAAAATATTGTCCATGTCTCAGAATTCATGTCTAGTTCTATGCCTCTATTACTTCTCTATTAAGAGATAGAAGATATGTTTTATCATCATGCTTTAGACATCATGTTTGGTGATTGCTTAGTTAGAGTCCTAGGGATTTTCAGATAGATTTTTCCTTACATTATTAGGATCATCATAAAACATGTTCTCTTGCTTACTTCATTGGTCATCAGTTCATTCAAATCTTTCTATGTTTCTATGACTTTGTTAGCTTCCTCATTTCAAAAACTCAACTTTATTACATTAATTTGCTATTAATTGTTTGGCCATTCCCCAATTGATGGACATATGCTTTCTTTAAAGTTCTTTGCTACAATCAAAGGTATTGTTATATTCTTGTACATATAGACTTTTCCCCACTACCTTTATACTCCTGGAGCACATACCTTTAAGTATCACTGGGTCAAAGTGTATGTACACTTTAGTGATTTTTTAAAATATTGTACCAAATTATTTTTCAGAATGGTTAAAAAAATCCACAGCTTTACCAGCAGTGCACTAGTATTACTGCCCTTCCACAATCCCTCCAAAAATGACTATTTTCCTCTTTTCTTTCTCTTTGATGATCTGATGAGTGTGAGGTGAAACATGTGGGTTGTTTTGATTTGTATTTCTTCTATTATTAATGACTTGGAGCATTTTTTTCACATAGTAACTGATATTTCTTTATTTGAGAACTGTCTGTTCATATTGTTTGACCATTTATCTATTGGAGGGTGGGGTATATGGAGTGTTCAGGAAGGACTAGCACCTCTAGTGAGAAGGCTCGTTGAGCCCTTTTTAGGACTGTTCACCCATCATCCACCTGTTACCAACTCTTACCTGTGCCTCCAAGAATCCATAGTGTGTGAAGTGGCCACATCCCAGTAAAAACCATCTTGGCATACCAACTAAATCAGGTTGAGAGGAGCTGACTGGCCTTAAACCTGTTGGTAAGTTAAGGTGATGCCAATCAAACATGTGAAGACTTTTTCCAGTGGGCCATGACAGTGGCTGAAGCAATTGATGTGGTCTATGGCCTGCACTCACAGCACCAGCTGAAACGTGAGAGTGTGAATAATGAGTCTGTGGACCAGGTGAAGATTGTCAAAGCATTCATATATTTATTGCATGCATGCTAAGCAAGTCTCAAATAAGCATCTGAGGGTTCAGGTTTATATATGACAGTCAAAACACTTACATCATACTTTCTTATGAGAAACTTCACATTGTTTGCTACATGAGGCACCTAACTTGCAACCTTCAGAAGACCATTCACATGGGACATTCCCTTGCTCTCTTGTCTCATGCATTACTACTTTATCTATATCACTCAAGTGGCCAGGGTTTCAGGGAAGATCAGAATGTTTCAAGCCTCCCTTGCATGGGTGGGGCAGAGTTGGGTGATATGCTTGTGTAAGTAACAGGAGGTGGAGAATCAACTTCCTGAGATAGTGGGCCCAGCCTGGATTCACACCCATGGGATGCAGACCCCTCAGAGCCCTGATAGTACTCCCTACAGTGGAGCACTTAGAGCTAATGTCAAGACCATCCAGTGCATCCTGGACTGTCACCAGTTGTCCTGACTTTTGTCTTTCCTCTTCTCTTTGATGACTCAGGAAGAGAATGAAGCTGACAGCTCCTCAAAACTCTGCCTCACTTAAATCCAATTCATGCACATATTAAGACATCACTCAAAAGTGATGTCATAAGTCTTCAAAAATGGAAGGATGGATGAATAACAGCATTGGAGAATGGCTCTTATTCTTATATGCTCGTTCAAGTATGCTGGCCCTCAAGCATCTCCCCACTCCAATTCATCCTATATTCAGGGACTAAAGGGATTTTCCTACAACATAAGGCCAATCTCATCAACTTCCCTCACGCCCTTTCTTTAGAGCCCAACTAAAATCCCGTCATCTACAAGAAGCTTTCCTCAATGCCTCTTAATTTGAGTGCCTTCTCTCTTTTAATTATATCCTCCTTATAGATGTATATAAGTTGGGGGCAGCTAGGTGGTGCAGTGAATAGAGCACTGGCCCTGGAGTCAGGAGTACCTGAGTTCAAATCCAGCCTTAGATACTTAACACAAAAAACTAGCCATGTGACCTTGGGCAAGTCACTTAACCCCAACTGCCCTGCAAAAAAAAAAAAATAGATGTATATAAGTTGCTTTGTTTATTTTTGTTTGTATGTTGTTTCTCCCATTAGATTGTAAGCTCTTTGAGTGTTGTTTCCCCCATTGGATTGTAAGCTCTTTGAGGACAGGGACTGTCTTTTGCCTCCTTTTGTGTCTGTTTTCTAAATATAATTCTTTAATTTATTTATATTTATTAATTAGCCTGGTGCCTGGCACATAGTAGTGTCTAACTAAATGTTTCTTGATTAATTGATTTTTTTTTTTTGCACCTTAGATATTGGACCTTTATCAGAGAAATTTGTCATTAAGATTTTTTTTTTCCAAATTATTTCTTTTCTCATTCTAGCTGCATTTATTTTGCCTGTGGGGGGGAAAAAGCCATTTGGTTTTATGTAACCAAAATTGTTTGCTTTTTTTTTTAAAATAATCATCTCTATCCCTTATTTAGGTAAGAATTGTCCCCCTTGTCATAGTTGTGAAAAGTATTCTTTTGCTGTTTTCTTTAATGTCCTTTTATATCTAGATCATGCATCCATTTTTAGTTTAATGTGGTAAATGGCACAAAGTATTGACCTCGGGGTGGCTAGGTGATGCAGTGAATAGAGTACTGGTCCTGGAGTCAGGAGACCTGAGTTCAAATCCGGCCTCAGACACTTAACACAAAAACTAGCCATGTGACCTTGGGCAAGTCACTTACCTCCAATTGCCCTACCTTCCCCCTCCAAAAAAAAGCCAAAAAACAAATAAACAAACAAACAAACAAACCCCCCCCCAAAAAAAACCTAAGTTCTGCCAGATTGCTTTCCCATTTTATTAGCAATTTTTATCAAATGGAGAGGTCTTAGACCAGAAAGTAATGGTCCTGGATTTATCAATACCATACTATTATACTTGTTTACTTATGGATTTCCTTTACTAATTTCTTCTATTGATAAACTTTTCTGTTTTTAAGGCAAATTGTTTTGATGATTTTTGCTGTGTAGTAGGATTTAAAACCTATTACTGTTACATCTCCTTCATTCCAACTTTTTCTACTATTTCCTTTGAGATTCTTGACCTTTCATTTCTCCAGATTAATTTTGTGATATTGCACATCAGTACCTTATCATGACTACATTCCATCACTATATCAACTGAGCTTGGGGGTAGAAATCAATCCCTTATATATACATGAGTATATATAGAACACATATAAAGAAAATAATTACAAATAAATATTAGGGAAGGAGGAAAGGCAGCAGCTGTTTGGGGGAGATCAGAAAAGTCATGAAGAAAGTGTTCCTTGAGGTGCATCTTGAAGGAAGAGAGGGATTCCCCAAATGGCTGCTGCCATGAAGAAGACTGCTGCAGAATATGTCAGTGTTACTTTAGTGTAGAAACAAAAGATGAACACATCTGCACTGAATACTAGTAGAATCACAGAACTGAATTAAGAAACAAAAGTTAAATAGCTTCAAAATTTAGAATCTGACAATGGATGAAGATTCTTTTTTTTAAAATTTATTTATTTTATTGACTTGTTTGTTTACTTTTAGTTTACAAGATTCAGTTCCAGAGTCTCTTGAGTTTCAGATTTTTCTCTCCTTCCTCCCCAACCCCCACCCCCGCCATGGTGGCATACAATCATGTATAGGATCTGCA
>CM053599.1:183004954-183043050 GCA_028646575.1 Pseudocheirus occidentalis
AAAAAAAAAAAGATCCTGCAAAAGTGAAATTGACAGACCTTGCCAACAGATTGTATATGGGGGTGAGAGAGAGTTAGGATTCCATCCCAGAGGAATGGGAAGATCTTGTTATCCTCTACAGTAATAGGAAAGGTTTAGGGAGTAAAGATAATGGGTTCCATATTGGACATAGAGTATTTCAGATGTGTGCTGGACATCCAGTTCAAGATATCTGAAAGGCAGTTAGAGTTGTGAGATTGGAGATTAGCAGAGATTTGGGGGCAGGATAAGTAGATTTGAGAATCATCAGCATGGAGATGGTTATTAAACCTGATGAGATCACCAAGTGAAGGAGTACAGAGGGAGAAGAACCTTGGACCAAGCCCTGAGGGACACCTATGGTTAGGATGTGTGATCTGGAAGAGCATCCAGCAAATTAGACCCAAGAAATGATCAGGAGGAAAACCAGGAGAGGTAATGTCCCAAAAACCTAGAGAGAAGAGAATATCAAGGAGGAGAAAATGGTTAACTTTCTAGTGGAAAGACTGATGAAAGGTGAAGGAGAAGGAAAATTGATTATCCATTGCGTCTGCCAACTTAGAAATCACTAGTTTTGGAGGGAACAGTTTGGGTGAACTGATGAGCTCAGAAGCTAGGTTGTAAGGAGTTAAGAAGGTAAGTGAAAAGAAAAAGTGGAGACCCTAAAGAGAGATGACCTTTTGGAGAAATTTAGCTACAAAAGGCTGAAGAGATATAGGACTATATATAGTTAGTGGGAATAGAAGGATCAAATAAAGGTTTTTTCAGGATGATTTATGTTTGTAGATGATAGGGAATGAGCCTATAGAAAGGGAGAGATTGAAAATACGTGGAAAAAATGGGGGTGATAGAAGGAACAGTTTATTGGAGAAAATGGGATGGAATGGGATTACTTGAATAAGTAGAGAGGTTAGTCTTGGTAAAAAGGAGTAAGGCCACTTCATTCCACAAAATGAATAGTCTTCAAATGCAGTTT
The DNA here is from genome assembly GCA_028646575.1 of Pseudocheirus occidentalis. Taxonomy (NCBI): domain Eukaryota; kingdom Metazoa; phylum Chordata; class Mammalia; order Diprotodontia; family Pseudocheiridae; genus Pseudocheirus; species Pseudocheirus occidentalis. The sequence goes on from CM053599.1 coordinate 183,005,949, forward strand.
GAAATCCATTGACTTCCCACTCCAGTGTCTCATTTTGTGGGAATAGAGATAATACTGGGTTTTCAGAGGGTTTGTCAGCAAAACACAAATTCTAATGGGTTCTAGCAAAGCTCAAGAAGAGCCCAGATAGTGAGTGTGTCATTTCAACCAGATTCACAGGAGCTTATTATCAGACTAGCCATCAGATGATTTATCTATATTTATATCACTATCTTAATACCTTTATGTGTTTGTGTATACATACATATGTGTATGCACACACATATCTTACCTGGTCTGCATCAGCTCACAAAAAAATCTTAAGGCTTAGAGAGGAAAATTACCCCCTCATCAGTGGATGTAATATTCTTAATAATGAAATTATAGATCTTGAAAGTAAATATCTAATGCATAGGTAGGCAAATCAGTGACCTAATTTAAATTAAAGATAATATGAAGTGGGCGGCTAGGTGGCGCAGTGAGTAGAGCACCGGCCCTGGAGTCAGGAGTACCTGAGTTCAAATGCGGCCTCAGACACTTAACACAAAAACTAGCCGTGTGACCTTGGGCGAGTCACTTAACCCCAACTGCCCTCCAAAAAGCAAAAAAAAAAAAAAGCAAAAAAAAGAAAGATAATATGAAGGCTTGAAGGATAGAGACCAGAATGAAGAAAATCTTCCTAAATATGAAAAATGTCTGATATGATTTTGAAAGTCTTTTATTGCCTAATAAATGAATGTTAGTGGAAAAATTAGGCTTTGTTTTTTCTTTTCAATTTTCAAATTATAAATAGTAAAAATAGTGTATTTTTTAGTATGATTCTTTAATTATAGAAATAGAAACCGTTAACATTTTCCAGATGATTTTGAGTCATGCCAAAATATAGTATCAGTTAACATTGTATAAAAGACAGCATACCTGGTAGCAGAAAGAGATGAGAGGATTGAATCCTTTAGTGATTAATTGAGGGAGGAAATTAATTGAAATTGGAAATGATTTTATTTATTTATTTTTATTTATTTTATTTATTTCTTTATTTCCCAGAGAGTGGCTTAAGGAGAAATCAGGCCAATAACATTTATCCAACTGGTAGCAGCTATCTCAAACTACTCTTTCCATGTGGCCTAGAGAGTAACGAACCTCAACATTCTCAAAAGCAATTACAAAGCTGGGCTTAATAGGTCAGAATTGATCTATTCAGGCCCATCTTACATAAACATCTGAGTTAACTGTCATGTGCAGTGGCATAAGAGGTTCTTTGTGTGATAAAGATACTGTTACTAAGGCAATAACCCTTAAACTAGAATCCTTGCAACTAAGCATGTTGTGTAGTGCTCAGCTGATATACAAGACTATGAATACTGATGACAGTGAAATTTTTTTTTTCACAGTGAAATTTAAAGCTATATATTAGTGTAGTAAAACTGTAACAGTGAGGGATATACTCTCTTTTAACTTCTGTTTTAATATAGTAGGTCATTTATGGTATAGCCTTGAGCATCTTTTAAATGCAGTTAATTTTGCTATCAGTAATAGAATACTTAAAAAATGATTTAAAGTAAATTCAAGATTGCAGATAAGCCTAGAAGATGAGATCTCATTTGTTTAGTGCATTTCTATTTAGAACCATGTTCAATTAATTCCTGATGTTGCTGAATGCTAATTACAGTAGGAAACAGTAAAGTAATGTGTTTTCTGGATAAAAAAGATTATAATTTTTCAATGTACTTTGGAGAGTGCAGCTGAAATTTTAGTCTTTTCCTTTAAAAATTCCTCTTCCCCTGTTTTTTTCTTTACTCTTTTAAACAAAACAACATAAACTCTACTCAATTCTTTGACTTTTTTCTCCTTCATCTGTTGTGATTTCTATTTTCATTTTTTGTGGTAATTTGATCATCCTCTTCTTTAAAAAAAAATGAAATTAGCTAGTAGTTTGCTTATTTAAGTAGTCCTTAAAAAACAACCCCTGATTATATTTATTCCTTTTTGTTTGTTTGTTTTAGCATTTCAGTTTTTATTTTTTAAGGCTTCTTCATTTGTTGGGTTTTTTCCTTTTTATAAAGTTGCATGCATAATTCATTAATCTTTTGCTTTTCTTGTTGGAATTTTTTTTTAGAGAGAAAAATTTATCACTAAGCAGTGCTTTGACTTCATCTTACAAATTTTGATGTATTATCATTTTCTTTGATATAATTTTCTGTTGGTTTTATAATTTGTTCTGTAACCCATATGGAGTTATACTGTTAAGACTTCATTTAGTCTGAGTCTTAGTTCTTCAAATAATTTTTATTGTGTTGTGGCCAATAAAAGATACTTAATATTTTTGCTTTTCTGCATTTATTTGTGAGTTTTCAGTTTTTATGAAGTAGCTGAAAAATATGTATATTTCTTTTGATTCCCATTCACTAATTACCAGAGAGTTAAAACATAGTTAAACTTCATCATGTTTCCTATAGTCTGGCCATCATTTCCCACCCATCCCAAATTTTCATTCCACGCCACCTCCATACCTTTTCAAACTGTGACATTATTGATCTGCTCCCTTTCCAGCTTATCTGTTGTTTTCTTCTCAATGCTTGTATTTGTATCTCCATTACTTAGTACAGTGCCTGGTACATAGTAAGCACTTTAATATCTTGGTTAGATTTATCTAAATCTGAAAGGGAAACATTAAGAAGAGATAATATTTTATGGTCTATTTCTCCCCGTGGTTCATTTAGCTTTTCCTTTATTTAGAAGCTCTGTCATTTGGTGTATATTTGTGTGTGTGTGTGTGTGTAATACGTATATATACATATACACATATGTACACATACCCATATTTAATACTGATATTATTTCATTGTTTATGGTAAATTTAAACATTATGTGCTGGGCCATCTTCAGTTGTTCTGGTCTATATCTCCGCTCAACCCAGATGGCTCTGGAGGAGAAAGTGAGGCTGGTGACTTTGCACAGCCTTCCCTCACTTAAATCATTTGACTTGCAAGTTATGCCATCATATTCCTGATGTCATGGTCCTCTTGGAGAATGAAGGACAAACCACAACCACAAACATAGTAGTTTCCCTACTTAGGTCTTTTTACCAACTATTTTACTGTTGCCTTGTCCTGAGATTGTGATTATCACACCTACTTTTTTTTTAGATTGACCTGAAACTTCACAGATACTCATCTAGCTCCTCATCTTAATTCTGTGGGAGTGAGTGAAATGTGGTCATTTCTGTGCCTCACAAAAATGGAGTGAGTGTGTGAGTGAATTGAGTGCCTCACTGTGTGAGTGAAAACTCACTGTTTCAGGTGGGTTTCTTGTAAACAGCATATTGTTGGATTTCACTCTTCTGTCTTCCATTTTATGGATGAGTTCATCCTATTCACATTCATGGTTATGGTTATTGGTTATGTTTTTTTCTTACATAATATTAATTGTTATAATATTTCTTCCCTTCTCTTTCCCTTCTCAAATTATAAGGAAAAAGGTGAAAACAATTAGGACTGTTGCTACTTTCTGGAATAGACTATTATTCCTACCCTTTTGCCTTTCCTTCCAATGGACTCCATTGAAATGCTGATACACAGTCAGATTTTGACCTCCATTTCTGACCTGTGTGTGTGTTTGTCCTTCCTTAGCCTGGTGCCCTTCCTACTCTCTACACTCCCCTTTTAGGGGGCCACCAGATTGATGCTAGACTTGGTGAAGATACCCCAGTTGGCTTTAACCCTTTTGTTGCACCGAACTCCAAAACTCAAGTGATCCACGTGCCTTAAACTTTCCACTAAGAGGAATTATAGAAGTGTGTGTACCACCACACTTAGCTTCCCTATTGATCTTTTAAAATAAATTGTTATTTGTTTCTTTTTTTTACATATCACTAATTTTCCCCCCTTTTATTTCTTCCCTTACTTCCAGAGAGCCATTCCATATAGCAGTATTTTTTAAAGAGGGGGAGAAAGGGAGGAAAAAACACTGTAACTGATCAATACATCCAAAGAATGTCTTCTAATGTCTCTTCAAGCCATATTTATTCTTTATCATTTTGCAGCATTCGCTATGTGGTTATTTTTTCTGTTTACATTATTGTAATCATTGTGCCTATTACTTTCTTAGCTCTGCTTACTTCACTTTGTGTTGATTCATTTAGAACAGTGGTTCTCAGCCTTCTTAATGCTGAGACCTTTAATACTCGTATGTGGGCGGGCCCACATGGAGACATATAGAGGAGCAGTGTCTCGGTTCCTAAGACCATCAGAAATATGTTTTCGGATGGTCTTAGGCGACCTCTGTGACCCCTGTGAAAGGGTCGTTTGACTTCGTGACCCACAGGTTGAGAACCTCTGATCTAGATCTTTTCATGCTTCTGTGTATTCATCATTTCTTACAGTGAGTATAGTAATATTCCATTGTATTCCTGTACCATAATTTGTTTAACCATTCCCCAGTCAACAGGCCTCTCCTTTGTTTCTACTTCTTTGTTAATACAAAAGGTGCTATGCTAAATATTTTGCTGTTATAAGGACTTTTATCAGTGGACTTCTTGGGGTATAAGGAATAATAATTTCATTATCTTGGGGGAGTAATAGAATCTCTAGGTGAAAGGGACATTTTAGTTACTTTATTTGCATAATTCCAGATTTCTTTCTGAAATTATATTAGGGTTTCACAGTTATACCAACAGTGCACGAGTGTGCCTACAGCCCCTCCAACATTGGTTTCCTATCATTTGTTATTGCCAGTTTGCAGGGTGTGGTTGTTTTGTTCTCCTATGGTTCATGTTAAGGAATTGCTGTAAAATCATTGGCTTCTTACTATCCCTTTCCCAAAATAAAAGTTCATGCATTTAAATAAGTAGTGAAAAGTTCTGTTGAGGCAGGGGGGAGGAGGTAAAGGGAGAGAGGAATAGATAGCTAAGTAGATTTTTGTTCATTTCCTGACAAACATTTGCTAAATACCAGCTTTGTGTCCTGGACTTTTCAGGTGCTATAGGAAAGAACAAATAAATAGAAAACATAGTCTTTACAGAACTCTATTCTGGACCAGGTCTAATTGAGACCAGTGATTTAGGCTTAGGATTGGAAAGCAATGAAATAAAATGTTCATGGTCCAAAAAATTCAATAAATAAAACCTTAGTTGCAAAAAGGGATTTTAAAAGACATATTTGCTAAATATACAGTAGATGATACTTTCTGCTTTTGCATTCAGACAGGGCAGCAATACTGGATTAGTCAATAAACATTTAAGTATAATATATTTATATATTAAGTATATTATAATGGAACCATCAGTTACAGCAAATGGAGATTTGAATGGTATGGATAAATTCACTTAATAGTGTACTTTTCAGGGTTGTACACATTGATAACAAGTTTGACGAATGCTTTGCTTAGAGCTAGCTCAGGGTTTTGGGAGACTCTGAAGGAAAGTGTGGAAGGGAAGAGGTATTAGACTGACTACCAAACTGGAGGTCTGTAGAGCTGTTATGCTGACTTCGTTGTTGTATGCCTGTAAAATCTGAACAGTCTACCAACTCCAAGCCAGGAAACTGAATCGCTTCCTTTGGATTGTCTTAGGAAGATTCTAAAGATCAGGATAAGATACCAGACACTGAGGTCCTCTTGGATTAAACTGCCAAGCATTCAAACTCTCCTTCAGAGAGTACAGCCCGGATGGGCTGGCTACATTGTTCAAATGCAAAATGTACACCTGCCAAAAAGACTTTTATGGAGAACTCTTGACGTGGTAGTCAGAAGAAGCAATACAAGAATACTCTCAAAGTCTCTCTTAAGAACTTTGGAATTGGGGGGCAAGGTAGGTAGTGAAGTGAATTGACCACTGGCCCTGGAGTCAGGAAGAACTGAGTTCAAGTCCAGCCTCAGACACTTGATAGTTACTAGCTGTGTGACCTTAGGCAAGTTATTTAATCCCAATTGCATTGCCTTTCCCCCTACCAAAAAAAATTTTTGGAACTGATTGTGTTGACATGGGAGACACTGTACTGGCACGGGACTGCTCAGCATGGTGTGCCCATCAGGGAAGGTGCTTTTTGGTGCTCTATGAGCAAAACAGAATTGAAGTAGCTTGAAAGAAATGGGAGACGCACAGATTTAGAGAATCCAACCCAAATGTTCACATGGGCTATTTGTGCCCAACCTGTGGTGGAGCATTCCAAGTTCATAATGGTCTGATCGGCCACAGTCGACACCTTGTAACTTGACTCTAGCATAGTGATGTCATTTTGGTCCTCTTTGAGGACGGAGGACAACAACCAGCCAATTAAGTGTAGGGATACAAAGGCATTGTGCTAGGTGCTGCAGATACAAATAAGAAAAAGAAAGACAGTGCCACTCCTCAAGAAGCTTACAATCAAATGGGACAAGACAATACACAATAGGATGCTGAAAAGGTGGGGGGCCACTAAAAGGGTGCCCTGCAAAGGGGCATGATGTTTTATGGAGTCCAAACCAAAGTAGAGTCACTGATGGAAAACTGAGAGTTACCCAGAAAGTTTTGAGCCCTCTGTAAAGGAAAACTTTGGGAGGAGTTTATTGTTCCACCCTTCAGCCCACTCTTCAACTGGCCGACTGAAGGAGTTGAGAAGGTGTTGAATATCAAAAGCTAAGTTAGTCTGCTTGGTGATAAGATTTCAGGTAATCAGTTTCATCCTGGGGAGACATGATGTTTCCTGGAGTCCAAACCAAGCACAACCACAGATGGAAAATGGAGAAACATCAAATGACACTCAACCCTTGTTAGAAACGAAATCTTGGGCTAGGTGGCCCATAGGTCTGATTCAGGAAAGTATCTCTGATGGTGTTGTTACGAGGTTAACTAGGAAATAGCTGGTGTGGGGGCATGATGAAGAAGTTCAAAGAAGCCCAAAAGCAGTGTAGCTGGTGGTAGACAGTATAAAAAGGAAATCTTCTGTGGAAACAGCAGTAGGGGACAAAAGTAGCATAAGAAATACCAAGGCCATAGCAATAATGACACAGATTCCAACATAATTACCAATCTCCATCAAGAGTCAGAGTGATCTGTAGTAGGCTAGCTAAGAGAGGTTATGAATCTTTTACCTGCAACCTCTTTTTAGATCTCTGTTCTTATTGAGACTCACCCCTTACTAAAACCTCAGTGTTAGCTGGTTCACCAAGATCTCCTTTTCCCTGGGAGCCCTATGGGAGAGATTATGCCAAATCGTTGACTATTTTGAGGCCTCTGCTGAGGAACTTTTCTCCCCTGTAAGAACTGAGTAGAGTGCTTCTCATCTACATCTGAGGACTCAGGCATGGCACAAAATCGACTAAGGGCCTTCCTTTCTTCTAGGTGAGTCAGCATTCCCATGATTATTCAAAGACAGTTGTATCTCTCCACAATTTCACCCCTTGCTTCACCAAGTCTTTTTTTAGGAAGGAGTTTTCAGAGCCCCATCTCAGGGGAAGTAAACCTGCCAAGTAAGAAGAAACGGAACCATTTCCCCAAGTAGTATAGAACCTTCTGACAGGGAAGAAATTTCAAGGCCCAAAAGTGTGGAGGAGGTCAATGAAGTCTCTGTCAACCAAGTCTTGGCACTGTGTGTGTCAAGAGCGCACACAGTAAGCCATTCTTCTCAAGTAACTCTTCCTATAGCCTAGATCTAAGAAGCCTCTGGAGTGGAGGGCTCTTCACCTTCCTAGGTTAGTATTCTTTTATCATGACATGTAGCTTCTTTGAGGTGGAACACCCAATTATAAGAGGCAAAAAAAAAAAATAACCAGTGAGTTATAGCTATTGTGTCAGCTTGGGCAGTTTTATGGAGGGTCTTGACATAAGCCTTGAAGAAAGTACAAAATTTGGATTTGCACAGTCAAAATTAATTTAAGTGACTTGTGCATGGTCACACAACTGGCAAGTGGCAGAAGCAAAAACCTAGGTTTCTCCTAATTTGATTTGCAGTGTTCCATTCTAGACAGGAAAAATGGAATAAACAAATAGAGGGAAAAAATTGTATATTGAAAGATTGTGAGAAGGATAGTAAGAACAGTTTGACTTGAATAAAAAACTATGCATGGGGACTTTAAAGAGAAGAAAAGAATTTATGTATTAGGTATCTTAAACAGGGGAGTGACAAGATGCAATCTCTATCTCCAAATGGACCAGAGTAGAGGGAGGTAGCAAATAACTTAGGATGCTATGCTAAGTCTAGGTTGAGGTTAAGTGAGACTGTATATAGTAAGGTATGGTTTGCAATTGGTATAGATTATTTCATGAAACATTTCAAGGGAACTCATATGACTTAGTGATCATAGACCAAAGGTGAGGAACCTGTGACCTCAAGGCCACATGTGGCATTCTAGGTTCTTGCATCAAATTTTGCAGAATAAATCCTTTTATTAAGGAGATTTGTTCTGTGAAGTTTGTATTCCTTCAGAAGGCTGCACTTGAGGACCTAGAGGGCCACATGTGGCCTTGAGGCCACAGGTTAACCACCCCTGTGACATAGACAATCAAGGAGAGTAAAGAAGCTTGATTTCAGGATAGGGAAGCAACCCGAAGAATAGTGGTAACTTAGAAATATGGGGAAGTTGGCTTAGTTTATGAGAGAGATGAATGACTTTAGTCATATTGAGTATGAGATGATTATAGGATATCTAAAATGGAGAAGTTCTGTAACTTGTTATAAATCATGTTTATGAAGTAGTATGCCAAGTGCTGGCGTTCAAACAGGAAAAGCCCTGTTCTTGAGGAGCTCATATTCTAATAGAGATAAAACATATATTGAAATTTAATTGGGGGGGGGGGCTGAACCAAGATGATGGAGTAAAAGCAGGAACTTAATTACGCTACCACACCAACCACCTACCTGTAAAATATAACTCTAAAATTTTAGAGCTACAGAACCCACAAAGTGACAGAAACAAATCTCTCACAGAAGGCAGCCTGGCAGGCTAACAGGAAGGGTTTATCACACCAGACTGGGGGCTGAGCAGTCCCCGTGAGCCATGAGGGCCCAGACCCGGGCAGCATGACCAGCAGCCCAGACCAGCTGGAACAGACTTCAGGAGAGTGAATCAACAGCAGACAGAAGACATGTGACAGAAGAGCATGGTCCAGTCGCTGTCCCGGGGGCCAGAGTTGCACATTAGGGTGGCAGCTGTACCTGCTGCCATGTGGCTGCCTCCAGAGCTCCTGGCCTGCAGATCATAGGGGGACAAAACAACCATTTAGAGGGTAATTGCTCTTGCTTTGACCTGCTTGGATCTGGGTTGCTGTCTTGGGCAGTGGTCCTGGCATGAGAAATGAGGTAAGAAATGTCATTGTGCCAGAGCTTGTGGTGGCTGTAGAGAGGGCACCCTCCTCAGAGCCCTGACAACATCTGCAAAAAACACTTGATTTGGGACATAGCTCTCTGCACTCTGGAAGCAGAGTTCTACTGTGGCAAAGAGCTCAAAAGTCCAGTAATTGACTGGCAAGATGAGCAAGCAGAGGAAGCACAATTAGACCATAGAATCATTTTTTAGAGACAAAAGAATCAAAACATGGAACCAGAAGAAGACAGCAAAGTCAAAAATCCTACATCAAAAGCTTCCAAGAAAAATATGAATTTGTTGCAGGCCATGAAGGAGCTCAAGAAGGATTTTGAAAATCAAGTAAGAGAAGGGGAGGGAAAACTGGGAAGATAAATGAGAATGATGCAAGAAAATCATGAAGAGCGAGTCAACAGCCAGCTTTTTTGGAGACCCAAAAAATACTGAAGAAAATAACACCTTTTTTTGATTATGGCTTTCAGGTAGTCTAATAATTTTTAAATTATCTCTCCTGGTTCTATTTTCCAGGTCAGTGGTTTTTCCAGTGAGATATTTCACATTGCCTTCTATTTTTTCATTTATTTGGATCTGTTTTATAGTGTCTTGATTTCTCATAGTTATTAGCTTCCATTAGTTCTAATCTAATTTTGAATTAATCTAATCTAACTCTCTTCAGTGAGTTTTTGAAATTCCTTTTCCATCTGGACAATTTTGTTTTTTAAAGCATTCTCCTCATTGGCTTTTTGGGCCTATTTTGCCATTTGAGTTAGTCTTTCACAATATAACTACTATGGAAATGTTTTGCAGAACTACATGTACTATATTGAATTTCTTGTCTTCCCAGTGGGGGTGGGTGAGGAAGGAAGAAGGGAAACAATCTGGAACTCAAAAGTTTTAAAAACAAATGTTTAAAAAAATTGTTTTTTTGCATGCATCTGGAAAATAAGATATACAGGCACTGGGGTATAGAAATTCATCTTGCCCTACTAGAAAGTTAGGGAAGGATATAAGAGAGAGCAGATTGGGGGAAGGGGTGGGGTATTCAATAGGCTTGCTATCTTGGGGTGGGGGATAGGGGAAAGACAGGGAGAATTTGTAACTCAAAACCTTGTGGAAATGAATGCTGAAAATAAATAAATAAATAAAAGATTAATTTAGAATTAAGCTGTGGGGCAGATGGAAAGTCCCAGTTGTCTTTATGCAAGGCAAATGATAATGCATTTTTTTAGTGTCATTTCTGTTGATAAAACCATGATGTTCCAAGGATTTTAATAGGAATAATAGTGGCTGAGGTTGTTGAGGAGGGAGCAGCTGCACTACCTGCAGAATGGCACTTGTCCAGTTCTGTCTTGGTAGGATTTGGTGGTTGCTGAGCCAAACTGGAAGTAGAGTTGATGGCCTAGGGGGTAATTGCTATTTCTGGGGATTTGGAGACATAGGGTCTTGTACTGCAGCCACCAAGGAGATGTGTGGTAGTAGTGGTTGGCCCTTCCAGAAACATTCCACCTCCTATATCTCTCATTGCCTTGTTTCTTCAGCTGAACTAGGTTAGAGGAAAGAGCATCGAGGATAGAGGACTACATCTTTCAGAATACCCACATTTAGGTGGCAGAAGAAAGATTATTTTATAGTGTATTTACAGTTTACTATGTGAAGAGAATTTATATTTTCTTTATTATCTATCTTTAGTAGATAGTATTTATAGCAAAACTTTCATTGACACTGAGTTAATCAGAATTGTTTTGACACTTTATCATAAAAGAGGCAAATCTTAGGAAATAAACTAAAATCAAGAATTTAGTGTTTAATAATAATAAAATATCTTTTGCATGATACCTAGAGGTTGGCACAAATTTAACTCACTTTCCTATGCAGTAGGAATGTGTAGGAGACTATAGCTGCATCTTCAGTCCTGGACAATTATGTTAAAAATAGCCATTTATGTGGAGGCTTTAAGGTTTTCAAAGCACTTTACAGATATAATTTGTTTTGATCCTCACAACAGTCTTATGAAGTATTATTAAGTACTACACAAAGAGGATTGCTTAAATCATCCAAGAAGTTATAACAAAAACCTCTTCCTGTATTTTTAGAAGTATATAGTGTTACATTTAAAAAAATATTTAATAAGTTGTGGTAGTATCATCACGATACTTAAAGTAGTCTGCATTCTACATAGGTGTATTCTTGTAAATCAGAAAAGTTAAGAGTATGAATGCATTTGCATTGTTCTTATTTCTTGAATGTTGTATGTTTATACAAAATTTATCAACACCTTGTAATCTGACTTTGAATCTTATCACTCAGATGAAATTGCCCAATATTACTTGTGATCTTAATGGCTGAATCTGGTTGTCTTTTCTCAGCCATTCTTGATTTTTCTGATGCATTTGACATTATTGACCACCCTCTTTCTGGATAGTCCTCTTTTCTGAGGTTTTATGATGCTACCTCTTTCCTGGTTATCCTCCTACATGACTGACCTCTTATTCTCTTTTGCTGGCTCATCAGTATCATACCTCTTAACTCTGGGTGCATCCCAAGGCTTTTCCTGAATCTTTTTTCCCTTCTCTCTGTACTCTCACTTGGCGACCTCTTCAGCTCCCATGGATTTAGTTATCTCTGTGCAGGAAAAAATATAAACTCCTCTGTTTGACACATAAAGCTCTTTACAGTCTGATCCCAGTATACCTTTCCAACCTTTATATACATTTCTGCTCTTCTTATACTCTTCACTCCAACCACACTGACATTCTTGCTGGTTTTTTTTTGTTTTTTTACTATTTCTCTAATTTTATTCATAAATACTTTATACAAAACTCTGGGCATAAGCCCTTGGACCCCAAGAGGCCTTGTGGCTGAAGAATTTGAGGTCATCTGGATGAAGAGCCTGGTTCCCCCTCAGGGAGGGAACGGCAAATAACAGAAATTCGTCGGCCCCGTGGGACACGGTGCTCCCCAGAGAAGGACTCTTCATCTCGAAGGATCTGGTGGGAGAAGTCATATCGGGCAGGTCCCCTGAGGATATAGAGGGACCCAGGTTCCAGTAGCAACTCCAGCCACTCTTGAGGATCTTGGGTGTCAACTAGTCACATGACACTGGGGGAGAGCAAGGAAAGTCCTGCAATGATGCCTCCACAGAACTTGATGCTATCCACATGGGGTTTGATGTAGCCATTTTGGTGGAGGTCCAGTATGTGAACCATGGGAAGCTGGGCCAGAGCCGGGGGGAAGGCAGCTACCCGAACCCGCTGCAGAATGGCCTGGCTTGCCTCTGACCAGTGTGACTTCTCTGTTTCCCGGAAGCTATGGATAGCCGCATCCCAGTGGTCATACTCGTAGTGGTGGCGCTGTAGCGCGGGCTCCAGCTCTTGCCTTAACGTCTCCTCCTCCACGGAGCTCAAGAAGCCGGGCTGCACCACTGCCACGCCCTGCAGCCGAAGCACGGTGGGCCTGGAGCCTCGCAGCCAGCCGGGCCAGGCTCCCGGCCTGGAGCCCGCAGCCCTTGCTGTTTCTTACAGTACTCCATGTCCCATCTTTGTTCCTTTTCATTATCTGTCCCACTTGGCTGGAATATGCTTCATAGGATACCTTGGTCTTTTTCAAGACTCAAATAAAGCATCTCTTTCTACATAAATATTTTGCTGACACTCCTACACCTACTCACAATCCTTTCTACTCAAATCACCTTCTATTTATTTTGTATTTATGCTTTGTTTACACATACATATTGTCTCACCTGATAGAATGTAAGCTCATTGAGGGCAGAAGCTGTTCAAATTTTGTCTTTGTATTCCTAGAGCCTAAAATAGTTCCTGGTACATAGTAGATGCCTTTTATTAATGCTTCTTGATTGCTTATTTTGTCCATCCTTTCAGGAATATATTTTATTATGGTTAGTGCACTTAATCTTTTTGAAGTTGTGCAGTTGCCTTTCAACTCCATGTAACTTATTTATTGTGAAGGTTAATGATCTCAAAAATTATTTTTCCTTTCATGCTTTGTTAAGTACTTTATATTCATCCACATTCATCTGTTATCTGTATATTTACCTTTTAAGATTGATTATAACTTTCTTTATAAAATGTGCCTATTTGTAAAAATTTGGCAAATCTCTTGGCATAGGGACAAAAAATAGGTTGCATTAAATTGTCTTATGGTCTTTTGCATATGATAATGGTTGTCTTGTTGCTTCAACAGCTACCTCCCCTCGTGTTTCTTCAGAGTTGGAACAGGCCCGACCTCAGACAAGTGGAGAAGAAGAACTTCAGCTACAGCTCGCATTAGCAATGAGCAGAGAAGTTGCAGAGCAGGTCAGTTTCTGGGTAGCTTTTTATTTATGCTACAGGCCTGTCAGAATCATCCTGAAGCTTTTATGTGCTTTTTGTGTGCATTATAGTACTCTAGACAGAGTGAGATTCCAGAGGAAGGAGCCGACACAGCTTCTGTCCTGAAGGAGTTTGTTTAGGATTTTGTTTGTTACGACCTGGTTTCTATTTGCCTTGAGTTCATATTTTCCACAGCCCACTGTATGGAAATCGTTGGGGGGCTAGAGGGTGGTGGTGGTGGTGGTGGTAGCGGCGTTTAGATGAGAATTGTGAGTAAGCCCTAAGAGAGGAAAGGCAAAAAGCATTCAAAACCATATTTCAGAAACATTATTACAAAAACTCATGACTTCCAAAAACATAACACTTTTTCACCCCTGAAAAAGTTATCCTATAAAAGGGTAGATTTCTAAGGGAATTAGAGGGTAGCCCTATTAAATGATTAATTCTTTTATTCAGTTAGATTTATTACAGATATTAGGCATATCTTCCCCAAGGCTGCATTTTAAGATAGAGCTACAGCATTAATACTGTCTCTACCACCACATTCTAAATGAGTGCAGTCAAATGCATTGGTCACTGGATAGACACCAGAGAATGCTCATGGCATCACATCAGCACTCATTAGTTCTCTTAATCCTTAGCCAGAAAGCTTTGCAGGTATATCTGAAAGTAAGCTCTGTCAAATGAGGCGTAGGGTCTATATGGGTAGAGTAGGGGTGAGGAGCAAGGGTACAAAAGGAATGGCAGGAAGATGCCAAAAACAAACTTAACCTATTTTAATATTCCCTAGAGCCATCCATGTACTAGTGGAATCAAAGTCACCGATGATAGGTTGGTGTATCACAATGAACATCCAAGCCTCTTTTCTAAGCCATTATAATTCTGTGGGGTAAAAAAATTATGGTCCTTGTCACCTCTTTGCAAAAAAAAAAAAAAAGTCACTTTTTTCTGATTTTATTTTGAAATAATACACAAATGGGACTTTACATAAGTAGGTGTTGGTTAGTTTTGGTTTTTTTTTAACCCTAAATGTTATTTATTATTGTAATAAAATGAGATGCTCTTATCCATTTCAGGAAGAACGTCTCAGACGTGGAGATGATCTAAGGTTACAAATGGCCCTAGAAGAAAGTCGTAGAGACACTGTTAAAATTCCAAGAAAGAAAGAGGTAAAAATAACAGTAACAGTACAGTAATAACAGTAATGCTTGCAAAATCCCTCTGTGAGGCATTTTCATTTGGTCCTGACATTTAGCTAAGTTACATAATTGTTTTCTAAAGTAACCTGCATTTAGTATAGTGTTGTTGGGTTTTAGTCAAAATTTTTAGTACTATAGTATTGTCTTCATTCAAGAAATATTTACCTGCTGTAAGCAAGAGTCACAAACTTTAATGGAGTTTGAAATTAGCAAAAGCTCTACCAGTGGGGGTTTTTTGGGTTTGGGGGGTTATTTTTGTTTTGTTTCATTTGGGGTTTTGCTTGTTTTTGTGGTGCTTTTTTGGTTTGTTTGGTCTAAAAGCATTGTGTCCCCTCCCCCACAGCATAATACTCTGTTGGATTTGATGGATGCCCTGCCCAACTCAGCTGCTGCCCCTCAGAAAGAAGAACCATGGGGAACATCAACTGTAACCAACCAAACTGATCCCTGGGGAGGAGCTGCAAGTACATCAACTACTTCTGACCCTTGGCAATCATTTGGTAAAAAATCCTTTAACCATGTTTGGTCATTGTAACCATATTTGGATACTAAAAAGGGCTTCAGCTGTTACAGAGTTTCTTTTTTACTCTTATTTCATATTCGTAATTTCTTAACTGGCTTAGTGATTCATGATTAATATTTTGGAAATGATCTAATCAGGTGCTATGAAATAAAGAAAAACTAGTGATGTTGACTATAATTTTCAAAACTTATATCTTTACATTTTGGGTTTTGGGTGTTTTTTTTTTATCTTTTTTTTTGGGGGGGAAGGCAGGGCAATTGGGGTTAAGTGACTTGCCCAAGGTCACATGGCTAGTAAGTATTAGATGTCTGAGGCCAGATTTGAACACAGGTCTTCCTGGTTCCTGGGCCGGTGCTCTATTCACTGTACCACCTAGCTGCCCTATATCTTTACATTTTTAATGGTCTTCTTTTAGTCATTTATATACCACAGGTGGAAGGAAGTGATAGCTTAGTCTGTAATTCTTTTCCACAGTTTCCCTCCTGTCTCATCTATCTCAGTTGTTTCAACCAGCAATTTAGGTAAAAAAATTGTAACAGTACTAGGCATCTGAATCATTGCTATAATTTGCTGAAAATCACATAGTTAATGTTAGTACTAATGAATAGAAGCATATTAGCTCCTATTATTCCTTACTATTAAAGGCAATCATCAGTTATTTTAATTGGTTTCAAAAGTCATGTTTAAGGCCTGTTTGGAAGGAATATTACAGTTGGCTGTGATTATATAACACCATATTTAGTCTATTTGAACCTCATAAAGGTAAACATTTGTTTTCTAGTATTTTCTTTACATGCCGTATAGTTCTTAGCAACGTCCTTTAATCCATTTTGTCTTTGATCATTATTATCATAAAACTCCGGCTTCTCAGATGTTTCTTATTCACTATAGAAATTATATTACCTGACTTTCCTATTTCAGATAAGACCAATGAATAAAGTTCCATTCTTACTGGGTTCTCCTGCTTCAGGATGCTTGTTATACTCAATTCTAGGAGAGTAGAGCGCACAGTTTAGTTGAACTTCGTTCCTCCTCATGACAAGTGTTCTCGTGAACTTAGAGCTAAGCCTAGGCTTGATATTTTTTGCACAACCTTTGTATTTAAATAGAAAATTTACAAGAATAATTACCCATGATTTATATATAGTATAATATGATTTGTTATACTATATTTAGGTATGTATGGCAGTATTGTGGAGTTATTAGCTGTCTTTTTGATCTACCCTAAAATAAAAGTAGTATATTTTCTTGATAAGTGGCCTCCCAACCTGAATGTTGTTATTCAGTTCTAAACCTGAAAAATGTTTTTGTTCTTCTTGTTGACAGAATGCATCAAAATCAATCTTAAAAATTTTTTTGGAAAAGATTATTAAATAGTTTGTAAGCACTGAAACAAAAAGAAGTGGGGATCACTCCACCCTAGCATGGGTGCACTAAGAACAAGACATGATAACTGAACCTGATGTCTTCTTTTACTAATAGTTACTGAATTAGACAAGACAGTAAGCATTATTTAGAAGAATTTTGTAAACAGAGGAAGAGAAGACATTTATATTGTACATACCTATGTGCTAGTCATTGTGCTAAGCACTTTTGATAAGTATTATCTTATTTATATTCAGAATAAACCTGCAAAGTAGGTGTTACTGTTATTCTCATTTTTCAGTTGAGAGAATGGAGGTAAATAGATTAAGTGATTTGCTCTGGGTCACAAGCTAGTAAGTATCTAAGACCAAATTTGAACCAACGACTTCCTGACCTCTGGCCCAGTGTTCTATCTGCTAAGCCACCACATGTTTCTGGTTGAATTAGATTTTAATTTCAACAAAATACTTGACTAAATTTCTCATGATGTCCTTGTGGATTCAGTGAAAACAACTAAGAACATAGTTCATTTAGCTGATTCACCAACCTTACCCCCAGATATTAATGATCATTGTCAACTTGTAGGTGAAGTCAAGTCAGCAAGCATTTATTAAGCACTTTCTATGTACTAGACACTGGGTGAAGTGCCAGGGATACAAAGAAAGGCAACCCCCCACCCCAAAAAAAAGCCCATTCCCTGCTCTCAAGAGCTCACATTCTAATGAGGGAAACAGCATGCACATAGTTGTACAAACAAGATATATACAATATAATATGGAGATGATCTCAAAGGAAGGGCACTAAGCTTCAAGGGGACCAGAAAATAAATTTTTTTTTTTTTGCAATGGGTCTGCTGCCAGAACACAGGTGTTGTGAAAACCATCACTAAACCTCCACAAAAATGGGCAAGGAAAAGACATTAACATTGTCATCATTGGACACGTAGACTCTGGCAAGTCCACTGCTGTTGGTCACCTCGCCTACAAATGTGGTGGAATTGATAAGAGAACCATTGAGAAGTTTGAGAAGGAGGCTGCTGAGATGGGAAAGGGCTCCTTCAAATATTCCTGGGTCTTGGATAAACTGAGGCTGAATGGTATGCATGGTATCACTATTGATATCTCTCTGTGGAAATTTGAGACCAGCAAGTACTATGTGACCATTATTGATGCTCCAGGACACAGAGATTCCATCAAGAACACGATTATAGGCCCATCTCAGGCTGACTGTGTTGTCCTGATTGTTGCTCCTGGTGTTGGTGAATTTGAAGCTGGTATCTCAAAGAATGAGCAGACCTGTGAGCATGCCCTTCTCCCCTACACGTTAGTTGTAAAACAACTGATTGTTGGCATAAACAAAATGGATTCCACCAAGCTCCCCTATAGCCAGAAGAGATATGAGGACATAGTCAAGGAAGTCAGTACCTATATTAAGAAGATTGGCTACAACCCTGACACAGTAGCTTTTGTGCCAATTTCAGGTTGGAATGGTGACATGCTGGAGCCAAACTCTAATATTCCTTGGTTCAGGGGATGGAAAGTCACTTGTAAGGATGGCAGTGCTAATGAAACTATACTGCTTGAAGCTTTGGATTGCATTCTGCCACCAACTCATCCAACTGACAAGCCTCTTTGTCTACCCTCCAAGATGTCTACAAGATTGGTGGTATTGGTACTGTTCCTGTTGGTCAAGTGGGAACTGGTGTTCTAAAACCAGGCGTGGTGGTCACTTTTGCCCTGTCAGTGTTACAACTGAAGTAAAGTCTGTCAAAATGCACCATGAAGTTCTGAGTGAAGCTCTGCCAGGGGATAACATTGATTTCAATGTCAAGAATGTGTCTGTCAAAAATTTACACCGTGGTAATGTGGCTGCTGATAGCAAGAATGATCCACCTAAACTGGTTTCACTGCACAGGTTGTTATCCTGAACCATCCAGGCCAAATCAGTGCTGGCTATGCACATGTTCTGGATTGTCACACTGCTCACATTGCTTGCAGATTTGCTGAACTGAAGGGAAAGATTGATCATTGTTCTGGTAAGAAGCTGGAAGATAGCCCTAGTTCCTGAAATCCAGTGATGCTGCCGTTGTTGACATGGTTCCAGGCAAGCCCATGTGTGTGGAAAGCTTCTCTGATTATCCTTCTCTGGGTTGTTTTTTGTTGTTCATGATATGAGGCAGACTGCTGCAGTTGGTGTAATCAAGGCAGTCGACAAAACTGTTGGAGCTGGCAAGTTCACAAAATCTTCCCAGAAGGCCAGATGAATGTTCTTTACAACACCTGCCACCTCAGTCTTCATCAGTGGGTGGAAGGATGGTCTCAGAACTGTTTGTCTCAATTGTCCGTTTCGGTTTAATAGTAAAAGACTGGTTAACAGTTACAGCGCATGACAGGAGGAAAGGAATGTTTTTGTAGACCATTTGTTTCGTGGCAGTTTTAAGTTATTAGTTTTTAAAATCAGTAATTTTTATATGGAAACAACTTGGCCAAACTCTGTCACAGAATTTTGAGACCATTAAAACAGTTTAATGTGGGAAAAAAAGAGGACCAGAAAAGACTTCTTAGAGAAGGTGGTGCTTAGTGAAACTGAAAGAAAGCCAGGAAGTAGTGAAGGAGAGGGAAGGGAGCTCCAGGTAGGGGGCAGCCAGTGGAAATGCCCAGGATTGGAAGGTGGATATCTTGTGTGAGGTGCAGCAAAAAGGCCAGTGTCACTCAATCAGAAAGTATGTGTGAAGGGTATGTTGTAAGAAGACTGGAAAAGTGGGAAGGGACAAGATGGTTAAGGGGTTTAAAAGCCAAACGCAAGATTTTATTTTTGATTCTAGAGATAATACAAAGGTCTCTAAAGGCACAACATACGATTTTGTCCTTGACCCTGGACTATTGACCTGTTTTTATTACCACCTTGGATAAAGGCCTAGAAAGCCACATGCCACATGTGTAGGTAACATAAACATGGGAGGAATAGCTAATTTGGTTAATGTATATATCTTTATCTATCTACATATAGCTGTGTGTGTGTCTTTGTGTGTGTTAAAGAAGTAAGATTCAGGAATATCTTGACAGGCTAGGACTAGAGGCCCAAACTAACAAATTTTTATAGGTATTAATATGAAGTTGTAAAATAGTAATATAAAAGAAAAGCAATAGCACAGGTATAAATTGAGAGAACTCTTATTTGAAAGTTCATGTAAAAAAGACCTGGGAAGTTTAGTTGACTACAGACAGGTTCATTATGAATCTGCCATATGCTATGACTACTAATAAAATTCATGCATCTTGGTGTAGATATAATGCAAAGAGCATTGCACAAGTACTTGCAATACCTAGTCCCAGCAGCGTCTTTTACTAGCCATGTGGGAAGTTACTCAATGTCTCCAAACCTCAATTTCCTCATGTATACAATAGGAATAAAAATATCATAAGAAAGAACTTGTTTAACAGAACTATTCAGTCACAAAGTAGACTGCCTTGCAAAATAGTTAGCTCCCTCCCTATCAGTAGAAATAGTCTAACAGAAATTGAATGCCCCCCCAATCAGGTATACTGAGGAGGGAAATCCTACATAAGGCATAAATTAAATTATTGCTTTCAAGAACCAAAATTCTGTGATTTCATTAGATTTCATTTGTAGCTTCAGGAAGCACCAGTGTTCTATTTTCTTAGGAGCGTGTGCCTAAGACAGCAGATTTTTTGGGAACTTTATTTTTCAATTTAATTTTTCAGTTAACAAAAA
This sequence comes from Pseudocheirus occidentalis, assembly GCA_028646575.1. Taxonomy (NCBI): domain Eukaryota; kingdom Metazoa; phylum Chordata; class Mammalia; order Diprotodontia; family Pseudocheiridae; genus Pseudocheirus; species Pseudocheirus occidentalis. The sequence goes on from CM053599.1 coordinate 183,026,357, forward strand.
TTTATTCTGTACCCCTCCCACCATGCCCTTCCCCCCATTAGGAAAAAAAGAAAAAGCCCAAACCTTTGTAATACATATGTAGAGTCAGGCAAAAAGAAATCTTTACATTATCCATATCCAAGAAAAAATGACTCTCTCTTTCATTCTTCACTGTTAGTCCTTTGGAATAGTGGTTGGTCATTGTTTTTGTCACTTCTTAAGTCTTTCAAAATTTTGTCATTACAGTATTGCTGTTATCATAGAAATAGTCCTCCTAGTTCTGCTCACTTAACCCCATGTTGGTTCATACATATTCCTAGGTCTCTGAAACCGTCTCTAATTTCTTACAGCACAATAATGTTCCATTACATTAATATACTTTAATTTCTTCAGTCATTCCCTAATTGATGAGAACTCTTTTAGCTTCCATTTTCTTGCCACACCTTGCCACATCTCCAAGAATTGTCCAGAATAGCAATAAATTTTTCACAATAGCAATAAAAGAAATAATAGAACTTAGAACTTCAAGGAAGAAATTAGCCAATGTAGCAAGAAAGTAGATAATTTAAAACAAGGACAGACACTATTCAAAACAGTTGATTCTCTGGGGGGAAGAAAGAATTGACAGAAAAGAAATATAAAAATACAGAGGAAGAAGGAGAATTAATTGAGCAAAATTAGTGTTATTCTGGAGGGATGGCCTGTGGCAGTATGGCTATAGGCTGTGTGGAGAGCACCAAGAGGGAGGTCTCTAGAGAAGAGTCTACATGATATAGGGTTTGGAGTTTTGGATCTTGACTGGGTTTAAATCCCCTTTCTGATATTTACTAGCTATATTGGCATGGATAAAACAGTAAATTTTTCAGAGCTTTGTTTTTATTATCTGTGTAACAGAGATAATAATACTTCTCTTACCTACCTTACATAGCTCTTTGGAGAAAAGCACTTTGCAAACCTTAAAACATTATATAACTATGAGTTATTATTGAAATGCCATCTGTCTGTTGTAATGACCCTAGTTGCTTCCCTATCCCATATAAATGAAGAAGCCAGGGGGAAACTCAAAAAACTCTACTAAGGAAGGTGAGTCACCCTGACAAGAATAAAATCAATAGCAGTCTCCCAGCTTTTTCCTGCCAAGGCAGAGTCTGAATATCAGCTAACTTCCAATTCCCTAGAAGTCTTTCCTCACCCCACTAGCATGACTCATGGAGTACCATTTCTCCCTTGCTTGGGAGGTCTGGTACTGCCTAGACCCAGATAAGAGTTTTAGAAAAAAAATTAGACTTTACTAGGTGGGGAGAGGGTGCCCCATTTCCTCTAAGAACCCTACTGGGCCCAGCAGGTGAGAACAGATATTTTTAATTAAAGTTATACTAAGTCACTACTGCTGACAATGTTGATACTCATACCTAGCAAAAATACTGTACTTCATACCTACTTATTTTATACTTTTCACAGTATGGAGTAATTAAGTTTTACTTAATTCTTCAGGACCTTTATGAAAGTCTATCCTTAATTCTGATCAGTTTTATAATGTATATAGCAACTTATATTTTCTGAAGTGCTTTCACATTTTAAAACTCTCATTTGAACATTTTTATCAAGTAAGCACTTTTATTAAACAATTATTTTTGCCAGCTACTGAGCTAGGGATGGATAAAACTAAAACAGTGCCTGCCTAAAAAGAGCTTAACTTCTTTTGGGAGAATCATGTGTGCACCTAAATAAATACAAAGTTGATTCAGAGTCATAGGGTTTTAGTTGGAAGGGACTTCAGTAGCCACTTAGTCCAACCCACACTCAAGGAGGGCAGTAAAACAGCCATAAAGTAGTCATTCAGCCTTTACTTGAACACTTCCTTTGAGGAAGTTTTTCTCCTGAAGTAGTTTATTCCACATTTCTTCTTAGGAAATTTTTCCTGACATCAGGCCTAAATATGTCTCTTTGCAGTTTTTGCCCATTAGTACTGCATCTGTCCTCTTCGTCCGAAGAGAACAAGTCTGATAACCCTCCATGACTTCAAATAGATAAAGACAGTAGTCGTGGTGTTCTCATATGACATGGACTCAGTCCTTAATTGTTTCCCTCATCTGTATACTTTCTGACTTATCAACCTCCTTAAACTGTGGCTAGCTATCTTTGGGAATTATCATTCTCATTATCCATTATTGTGGATTGGGAAATTTAAGACCCAAGAGAAGTGGCTGCATAGCAAATAATAGCACATCAGGATTGGAACCTGTTCTCTTGAGTTCTAGTTCAGTGACATTTCTCTATGCCAAGATGCTTCTGAATTCTAATTCATTTGTTAAGGGACCTGAAATTGTAGAATTTTAGGACAAATTTTTAAGTCTTTTTTTTTTTTACTGAAAAATTATATCATAACGTAAAAGTGGTAAAAATCATCAATGGTAGTTCTTATAATTGCTCCCAACTTCATTATAACACGTAATAATCCTTTGTTCCATCTCATCAGTTATATTAAGTGGCCTAAGAGGTTGTAATGTTGGATTTCTGTGTTTAAATAATGACAAATCCACCATTGAGCTTTTTTTAGTGTTCTTCATTTTTCTGTGATACAATAAATTATAAAGATTAGTGGGACTCTTCCTAAATGATTTTAGTTGTACTGTTCTGTCTTTTCTCTCTACTCATGAAAGAACAAAAGATGTTTTGAAAGCTACCATTTGTGACAAGGATCATTAGCATTTTTTTGCATTACATCATTGAAGATAACTCAGCTCAAATGCAGTTGAAGGAAATTTTAAAGGTTGGAATAAAGGAAGTCAGAGTCAGCCAGGTCATTGTGGCATTTCCTTTTCTATTTTGGAAATGCAAAGCTGCCAGCTGTTAAGTGAGCTAACAACATAGTGATTCAGAAGGGCTTTGGTTAGTTCCGGTTCTCTTTCCTGTTGAGCAAAACACATGAACTTCTTCCCATTTTTCATCTGCTCCCTCCCTCTGGCCTGACCATCCTGCTTCAAGAAAATAGCACAGAGGGCCATTTTCAGCCTAGTATGCAGCAGGTGGTCCTGTTTACTTGTTTGTGAGCTCTTTGCATAGATTCCCATTTCATTGACTTACTGCTTCCTATGTGTTTCTCCTGCTTTTAATGTTCTTTCTTTCTTATCCCCTTCTTTGTCTCCATAGATACATAACTGTGAAGATAAAAGATGGGTCAAAAAGAAATGCAACAGAGGAAAACGTTCCCTTATGAATAGATCACTGCTGATTTTGGAGGGTTTTTTGGGGGGGAGGGCCAGGAGGATCCAGACCAAAAGTTTATCAGTAAGGAGAACTCCCACCATGGAAACTTGGAAACTACAGTAATGCAGATTGGAAATCATCTATAATTTAAGTTTCCTAGGACACTAAGAGATTGAGTGATTTGCTTGTGGTAACATACCTATAGTATGTGTTGGGCAGGACTTAATCTTCTTCTTGACCAACTCTATCCACTAAACCAGACTACCTCTTCCTATCAAATAGGGTGACAGAATATAATTTACTATTTCTAACTTTGGCTCTATCCTCATTTACTTTTCCTCAGTAAGCACTTTTTTGTGTATACTAACTGTACTGCAGAGGATACAAAAGCAGAAAACAGACCATTCTGCCATACCTTGCCTTTAGAATTCACAGACTAAAGAAAAATAGTCATTTCATACTTTTCTAGCATCCAGATTTCCAGCTGCTTCAATCACCTGAAACTCAGCTATGAGCTTGAAGTGAATGGGTACGCAGGGAAGCATGTCTCAAAGCCGTGGGAGAGATGTGGAGTCAAAGTCAGGCCAAGATGAATGAAAATCATTTAAGTTCCTGGGATAGAATACAAGAGAATATAAATTAGTGGGAATCAGGGAAGATGTTTTGTTTTGAGAAGTTAAAGAGACTTTTTGCTTAGTTTTTATTGCTTGTAAAGTTAAGGTTATTGAATTTTCATCAGTTTGGTTATTCATGTTTTTCCCAAGGACCTTGGATTACAGCAGATTAAAAGGAATAGGTGAGACTGGGCATTTGTACATAATAATAGCCACAATGTATGTGTTAGCTTTAAGATTCACTTTACAGTTTCTAGACTGTGACATTTTATTTCATGTTTCCATGTTTCTGAAGCTCAGAGAGGAGGTGAAATTTGTTTCATGCCCATGAGGCAGTTGCTGTTATTATCTCCGTTTTACAAATGATGAACTAGCCTGAAATATTTAAGTGACTTGCCCTGGGGTTACACAGCTTTAGTAAGCATTAAGCACCTATTATGTGCTGGGTACTTCACAGAAGATGTCCCTGGCCTCATTTGAACTCACAGTCTAATTAGGGGGAAGATAACAGGAGAATAAAAATGTCTTGTCTAAAGAAAGCTATGTATAGGATAAATAGGAAATAGTTAACAGGGAAGGCACTACTGTTAAGAAGGGATAAGGAAGGCTGCCTGTAGAAAACAGGATTTTAGTTGGACCTTAAAGGAAGCTAGGGAGTTCAGTAGTTGTAGTGGAGGAGGGAGAGTTGTTCCAGGCATGGAGGATAGCTGGAGAAAATGCACAGAGCTGAGAGATGGAGTGTGTTGTTTATGGGACAGCCAGAAAGCTGTTTTGTCACTGGATCAAAGAGGACATATTGGGAGTAAAGTCTAAGAAGACTGGAATCTGAGATAAGATTTGAACTAAAGTCTTCCCGACTTAATGTCCATCCAGCTAGCCTCCGCCTACAAGCAACTAAAGAATTATTACACATGAAATTGTATAGAAAAGTAGACCCCCTGAAAATATTAGTTGACTTGAGGCTCAGAGGGGAGAAGGTGACTTAACCAAAGTTAATATGGCTAATAGGTCCAAAATGCCAAGCCTATGCCAAGGATCTGTTTCTGGAGAACATTCCGAAGGTAATGGCCACCCCAGCTCATTTGGTGGGGAAGTTGTCACAACCTCACAGAACCTTGCTCTAGGCCTACGCATATAAACCCTGCCATTTGCTAATTATTGTGGGACCCCCACCCAGTCGCTTTATGTCTGTGAGCCTTTTTACCTCATCTGTAAAATGGGCTGAATCAAGGTAGCAACCAGACTTTAATCCTAGCCCTTCCTGTGGAGGAAGAGGGTGGTGGTAATGTAAGTGGGAATGTAAATAAAACCCTCAAGTACTTTCCACCTACTTGAGCCATGGAAAGCTGGTGACTACTAGGTGCTCTTAAGAGACCTTCTACAGCGAGGGTTCTTAACCTGGGCTTCTTGGGCCTATGGATAGTTTTCTATGGATGTGGATCAGAAAAGAAAAAAAAAATACATCTTTATTTTCATCATCCTCTAACTTGTAATGTAGCATTTTCTTAAATAATTTGAAAATATTATTTGGAGAAAGGGTCCATAGACTTCAACAAACTGACACAAAGGATGAAGAAACCCTTATCTAGTCCAGCCTTTTAAAAGTGAAGGAAATAGGTTTAGGAGAGGGGATGTGATTTGCCAAGATTATATTGTGTAGCAGGATTGGGAAATGAACCCAGATCTGACCCTTGGTCCAGTGTTCTTTTTTTTTTTTTTTTTTTAATTAAAAAATTTTTTCCTCATGTTTTTTTCTCAGCTCTCTTTGTACTTTCTTTGACAGCTGCATAGCAGTAAACTAGTTCAAGCCTTCATGACCTGTTACTGCTTTAGAAGCTCTACCTCGAGCCTACTAGGATTTCATGGATTTCTTCATCCATCCTGAGTATACTGCCGGATAAACTCTTTATTTAGTCGTTATCTTACTGACAGACCCTTTGGTGGTTCACTAAAACCTATTGATTGTATAGTTATATAGTTCATGCTCAGGTGGGTTCATGATCTTAATCAGTGTGTGTAGTCTCTCTTTCCCATAAATCCATTTAACTTTCCATAGTACTTCTAGGATTTTTAACATGTGGGTACAGATTGTAACAGTTTAGACTGTCAGCCTCTGTTATCCTTGGCTCTTCCTATGTAAAAATCACATCTAGAGCTGGAAGGGACTTTAGAGATCATTTAGTTCAGTCTTTTCATTTTAAAAATGAGGAAACGGGGCTCAGATGGTCACACCAGCTTTGGAGGTGGAATTAGAACCTAGATCCTTTTGTTCCAGAGTCACTACTAACATAGGGTTAGGATAGGGCAACTTGACTTGAAACCTCCCCCTAAATTGACATCAGTTCATTAATGACTACTCTCTGGATCTAGTCATTAAGTGAGTTTCAGATCTACCTAAATGTATAATCACTTAAAATGTATAATTCAGTCCAGCGGTATCTAACACCCTGAGTGCTGCAAATCATATTAAATGTAATTAGGAAATGTTAAAATAAATAAGAATACAGTATAGATAATTTTAAAAAGAAAAAAAAACATTTGAACCAATTCTTCCTTACTCCATGTCCAGTGTTCTTTCCAGCGCACCATATTGTGGACATAGGTGCTAGAAATGCAGGAAGGAGGGGATTCAAAAAACTGGAATGACCAGTAGTAGTGTATTGTAAGGTAAGTCGTGACTATTGAAATTATATCTCAGTGGCTAGCACTTGGAAGGCAGATCTCTGTGCATTGAAAAACTATGAAATTCAAGAGTTCCTAGTTAAATGATCTTTGCATATAAGATTAGGGGGGTTTGGGCACTGGAATTAAACATTTCTTTAGATTTGTCCACAGTGTTGTGTAGTGGATAGAGACTTACCTCAGGGCCAGGAAGATCTGGGTTATGGTCTCACCTCCAGTACACACTGGTCATCAAACTTTAGGCAGTTTGATTCTCAGTGCCCCTTAATCTGTAGGATTAGAGTAAGTACAGATCAACATTGATAGCTGGTTCCTCATCTGGAGTTACCTATTCCAATGAGATCACAGGTCCAGTCCGGCCCCCCCCTTCGGTCCCCCCCTTCTCCCCCTCCCCAAAAATTTGGGTGAGCTCAAGCATATTTAAGGATTCTTAAGCTGAGTAGAAAATTGTACTAGATGACGTCTAAGGATCCTTTCCAACTCTTGAGATTTTATGATTCTCTGGAGAGAAATTCTAAGGCTGATGTAGGGAAATGGTCCTTTTTTAGAAAGTGATACTGTTTATTCTTTGTTTAGGAAAACATTCTACTAAATAAAGAATTCCAGACAGTGTTTAAGTCTTCCAAGCTCTCAAAAGAAAGGAAAATACCAAAAAGGGATTTAGGGTTGAAGGGAAACTGAACATGAGATTTCTTAGTATATTGGAAGTCTTAGATTTCATGACCAGCAGCTAAGAAAACTTAAAGAAATTACTTTTCCTTGGTCACAGAGCAAGTCAGTGATGTGTTGAAATTAAAACCCAGATCTCTACCTTATTACCCCAGCGCTCTGTCAGTTATATCATTATACTTTTTGTTGGAGTGAGACTTACTTAAATGTACATTTAGAGCATTTAAGATGTAAATAGGCTCAAACAGATTTTACAATATGTAATAGTGGTTTTAAATTTACGGATTCTGAACTCTGGATATTTTTGGCTTTGTTTTTAAATGCACCAGAGGGAATTAAGAAGAATTCTTGACCTTGAAAGGCAATAATATTTCTGAAGGGAGGGCCTTGAAAGAACCAGATAGAAAGATCTTAAAGAATTTAGAAGTTTCAAAAGATGTAATAAAGCAGAAAAGGATAAAAGATAAAACTTACTTCTTTAGGCTTATGAAGACAAATAGGATTTTACTGTAAGAGCAAAGGGAGGGGTGTCTACATGGCGCAATCAATAGAGCACCAGCCCTGAAGTCAGGAGGACATGAGTTCAAATCCCACCTCAGACACTTAACACATACTAGCCATATGACCTTGGGCAAGTCGCTTAACCCGACTGCCCTACAAAAAGAAAAAAGAAAAAAAAAAGCAAAGGGAACTGAACTTAAGAAAGATTGAAAGATTTTTTTTTTTTACAATTTAAGGATGTGTTTTTGATGATAGAAATAATTTACAATACATTTTTTACTTATTTTAACCCGAGGCAGTGTTTCTCTAGTAGCCTGTTTCTAGTTCCTATGCGATGTTATTTTCTTTTACTTATAGCTTGGTGCAAGTGTGCCAAAGATGGCAAAAATGGGCAAAATCACAAATTAAAGTTTACCTTTTAAACCCTCTTAATTGCAGTCTGGCCCCCTTTCTTCCTTCTGCTTTTTCCTCTCCACCATGAACACACATTTATTCCCTGTCCCATTCTTGATCTCAGCTGGTTGTCAATCCCTGCTGAGGTATCCACACTGATAAATTTTTATCAGCTGGCTCCTTAATTAAGGGATTACTAACTCCTTCCCTGCTACATCCCGGCATTTTCAGAGACAGAATCTTTGATGCCATAATAACGTCATGATCCCAAGGGGAATGAAGCTCCACCTTGAGAAGATAGGTAGTGAAGTTTCTGGGGTGGTGGACTGGTCCTGGCCATCCTCATCACTGACGATTTGTTTTGCTGCCAGAAGCCCAAGACTCAGGAAAGTATTTCTCTGGGCTTCTCTAGGACTGAAATAAGTGCTGCTATCATTATACCTGCACTCTTCCCCTCTGAATCTTGAATTAAAAAAGACCTAGTAAGCCACCTCTGAAAAGTTGTTGATTCCTTTAGCAAATACTCTTCCCTTGTGAATTTAAACATGCTGTGATTTCATTGTCCCCAAGACACTTCTCTCAGTGTAGATTTTGCACAAGTAGAGTTAGTTACTCACTGAAATAATCTTAGATCAGAGCTTCAAAGAATCTCAGAAGCCTTATAATCCAACTCCATTTTGTCAGACGTGAGTAAAACTGGGGGCCAGGAAAACTAAGCAAATTGCCTAAAGTCACGCATGTGACAGGATTTGAACTTGATGCTCTAATTCCAAAGCATTAATCGAGGCAATGTAAAAAATAATGTTTTTTACATTCACAAGCTGCTGCTGGAGTTAGGAAATGTTAAAGAGCAATGTGGAGTTTTGCTTATTTGGGGGGGGGGGGAGCAGTTGGTCATATCATTCAACAGACATTAAGCGTTTCTCATCCAGGAACTGTACTTAGATTGTAGGGAGATGGAGGTTAAAAAAAGTCCCTGCCCTCAAACAATTTAGGTTCCAGTGGGAGAGATGATGACAATTTTAAGTTTTCTAATAAGCTGCTTAATATTCTTTTTTGTGACAGCCTTGGAACATGTTATTTTATTCACAACATAGAACAGATTTAGTTCTGTTCTATTTGAAGCTCCAGGGGCTTTAAGGTTTCAGAAAGAAGAATCTCTCTGAATGCTGGCAATGTTTTCTTTCTGCAGGTGCCAATCCTGCTGTCCCTGTTGACCCATGGAGGGCATCTTCTGGATCCTCTACTCAGTCGCTTCCAAAGAACACAGATCCGTGGGTACCTTCCCAGTCAGCTAGTGGAGTAACAAAATCTACCACAGATCCTTGGGGACCAACATCTACTAACAAAACTATTTCCACTTCTGGTAAGACTTTATGCCTGTATTTGGCTTGTGTTACTGCACAACTGCCAAATTGAAATGTTAAGGAAGATAATTTAATGATAATTTTAAATTTGAATTATTCCTTGGGGTCTAAACACAGTTGATTTCCTAAATTTGGCTCACCTGTATTCAGTTTATACGTTGAATAGCATGTAACATAGAACACCAAAGTTTCATGTCTGTCTTTCACAGTCTGCCACATTTTGGCACTCAGTTGTAGTGATCTCACCATCCCTTCATGTTTACAAAACACCTTCTTTCCCAGAAACTCAGTATGTTTCATAAATATTCTCATTAATTCTTTCAACATCCAAGCGAAGAAAGAAATGGGTATGTGTTGATAATTCTACCCAAGGCTGGTCCCACAGACAAGTTAAAAGGTTGTTTTGTCTTTTACTTCTCCCAGGGATCCTTTGCCTTCATGCTTCCATTTAGCTACCCAAGGAATCCCATTACTTCCCCCCTTCCTACAAGTCAGATCTGCCTCCTCTTCTTTACTCAATAGTGTCTCATAATCCCTTATCTTTTTTTTTTTTTTTTGTCTCTTTCCTTTTTCTCCCTTTCGTCACTTTCCCCACTACCCAAGTGCTTTACTTGTAGGAGTTGTTGGCAGGGCAGTATTTGGGGGCAGGCTTTTCTAATTCTATTAAAGCACACCATGGAAATGGTTGCTTCCTCTGCTCAAAGCCCTGACCTAGCTGTGGAGGTCTTAGAGAAAGGCAAATTGAGACATAGAAAAGTAAGGTGACTTTGCCCCATGGTTGTATATTTAGTTATCAGTTTCTTTTCTTTAATATAGGATCTTTTGATCTCTTCAATAACTTGAATGGTACACTTAAAGATGACTTTTCTGAATTTGACAACCTCCGAACTTCTAAAAAGACAGGTATGTAACACAGAGATGGACACAGGGTTAGTTTTTTTTTCTTTCTCACCCAATAATAAATTCAATAACTAATTTCATTTGTGCTTATAGAAATAAAATTCCAGGTTCAGAAGGAAATATTTCATACTTTTTAACTTTGCTTCACATTTTTGTCTTAATGGTGTAAGACTTTTAATTCTAGGAAGTCATATGCAATGTATCAAAAGTTTATGGAGTATGATATTTGCTATCATGCTTTCAATGGCTTTGTAACAAGTCACAGTTCCATTATTTACCTCTGTTTTTTATTTCTCAATTCTTTGATACTTTTGTAGATTCTTCTCTAATTTCCGGATGACATTTCATTGAATCAGAAAAAAGTTCCTGGGTTGTCTGCCTCAGAAATTACTACTTTTTGTTCTCTAGCTTGTTTTCTCTATGACAAATACAACAAAGATTTTCTTGGATTCTTGCTTAGGCCACATATCCAAAAAGACTTTGAGAAGCTCCATGGTGTGGTGGAAAGTGTTAGGTCTAATGTTTGGAAAGACCTGGGTTTTACTCCTAGTTCTAACACTCTTCTAGCAAGGGACAAGCCATTTAATTACTAAGCTTATTCTTCATTTTGTGGTAATGCTTATACTACCCACTTTACTGGACTTTTGTAAGGAAAGCTCTTTACATACCTTGAAGTGCTATATAAATGTGTTACTACTTATTGTTCTTACCTGTTCAAACAAAATGCCAATTTTAGATGCCAAAATAACTTTTTTCCTTCCCAGTCACTCAGCCTTCTGCTCAGCAAGAATTGCCTGGCTTGTATTTAGTACTTTCAGAAGATGTGAGCTTGAGCTTAGGGAAGCATTGTTCAGTTTTTCCTTCCCCATCCTTCCTAAGACCAAACCACAGGTCATACCTACTCTAGGCCCTGAACCCATTTTGCATAATAGTGCCATTTTCTCTCAACTCTTCCATCACCTGTCTTATGGTAACCCTGGAGAGATGTCCCTATTGGCCTCTTTAGGCAAGTGGAAACCATAAAAATTAGAGTGATTAACAGGCCACCCATAACCAAAGTAAAAAAGGACAGGGCAGATTTACTTACTGATCTTTCTGCTACCTGTACTAGCCCTTATTTCTTTCCTCTTCCCCTTTCCCCATTTATGATTACAGTAACCCAAACACACCTGGAAAGTATGGATGCCATGCTCTCCCTTGTGCCCAGCAGTGGACCCTCTCTTCTAGTACTGCAGAAGCTCCTTGCTCACATGTACCAAGGCCTTGTTAACCACCCTAAATCATTGAGACCTGAACAAGTCTTCCTCCAGAGCTGTTCCCTTTAACTCAAAATTTCTGGCTATCACCAAGACCTTCTACAACACCTACAAGGCCACTTTGGCAAATAGTGGCTCAGGTAGAAATCCTAACTATTCCCCTCCTTCCTCAGCTTCTGTTTTCAAAAAGAAAGTGGTTTGGGTTTTAACAGAAGACTAGCACTTGGACTCAGGTTACCCAAATAAAATTTTCTAAAAATTAACTAACCTGCTGTGGTTTCCCTGACTTTCTTCTGCACATGGATAAGACATACTCCTGCCATCTTTGACCTTGTGCTGTCCAAAGATCAAAGATCATACCATTCCAGCAAACACTTTCACCTATCCACTTCCTATCATGACTTGTCACTGCAGTACCTTCTTTTGTAGACCCAAGACCATCACTTCCCACAGAAGGGGCAACAGCCACTGTTACCAGCTCTAGGGTTAGGCAAAAGAAGAAGGGGTGTGTGTGTGTGTGTGTGCGTGTGTATGTGCGTGTGTATGTGCGTGTGTGTGTGTGTGTGTGTGTGTGTGTGTGTGTAAAAAGAAAGGCAGGGACAGGGTAAAGAGAAAATGGGATGAAGTTGAGAAAGGAAGAATGAAGACTTTATATAGCACATAGATAGTAAGTAGAAACTCAAACAGCCCGAAGGTTTCTTATAAAGATAGTCTTATATAATTAGTATTCTATCTCAGAAAGGAAGCTGGTATGGCCTTATATTCGAAATATTAATCTTTTTTGGCAGGAACAGGCAACTTAGGACAGTTGTCATTGCATGGCATCTAAGGCACCATGGTGTTTTTAACAATCTTTAACATTTCCCACCTTGTGTTCCTTTTTTCCTATTTTGCTGTGTCTGTATGCCTATCTCCCTCCATCCTTTTGGTCCCCATCTCCCTCACTTCTACTCTCTACTTTGTTCTGTTCTTTTTTTTTTTTTTTATGTGTTCTATTCCAACCCAATGCCCCTTACCCCCTGCCCCAGAAGAACATATGTGAGCATTGCTCTGCTGAGCCCTGGTATAAGGAATGGTAAAAGTCAGGTAATCAGAAACATATAATAGTTTAGGGGCTACAGCTTAGGTAATTATGAAGCAGCCTTGTGGAGATTTTCTAAACTAGGATTTTACAAGGATAAATTAGGCTAATTTCAGGTTAATAGGTTAATTTCAACCTAAATGAAAATTATGTGTCTTTATATTAAACTTAAATGTGAAGTATTGAAAAACTAGTTTTGAAGTCTCTATTGTAGTACAATTTATGATTTAAAAAAATTTTTGCATGAGAATATTGTTTTCATATTTTACGAAGGCTCTATAAGTGATATTGTCTATGTTTTTAGGATATATATCTCCTAAGCATTTCAATTTTTTTTCCCTCTTTTTTAGCTGAATCCATTTCTTCTCTACCATCCCAAAACAACGGTACATCAAGTCCAGATCTCTTTGATTCTCAACCTGTGAGTTTGGCTACAAGCAAACATAGTGGAGCTCGGAAAACACCTGAGTCCTTCTTGGGCCCCAATGCAGCCTTAGTGAATCTGGACTCTTTAATAACCAAGCCATCACAATCTGTTCCTTCACTGAATCCATTCTTAGCTCCAGGTATGTGTGTCCTAGCATTTAAATGGCAAATATATCAGTATTTGGTTGGTTTTGAATCCAGTTTTTCAAATATATTTCCTCTACTGAGAGACTATCTCCTTACTCTGTTCAGTGCTTTGCTCCTAAAAAAATGTATAGCATGCCAGCTAGGCATTCCCTTGTTATCAGCTGCTCAAGAGCAAACAAAGTCTTAATCTTAGTAGGTGGGGAACCTTTTTTCTGTTAGTAATCATGTTCCATAAACCATGGAATCAAATACTAAATAATATTTTTTAACTTAATGTACTTTTTGTTTTAAGTGTTTTAAGAGAATTCTTTTGGAAACTTTAAGATTTATTTTAAATACAGATATTGCTAGAACTTCTTAGTAAGGTGTTTTATTACCTACCTGAAGTGCAGAAACATAGACATTATTCACCTAACCAACACAATAATTGCCAAGTGCATGAAGATGTGTTAGCAGACGAAGGTATCAAAGCTGAACTCATCTTTTTTTTAAATAATATTTTACTTTATCCCCCAATTACACGTAAAAATTTTTAACATTTCATTCTTTACAATTTTGAGTTCCAAATTCTTCCTCCTTTTCCTCCCTCTTCTCTGAGATGGTAAGAAATTTGTTATAGGTTATATGTGTGTAATTGTGCAAAACACATTTCCATATTAGTTGTCTTGTGAAAGAAAACAGACAAAAAAAACGTGGAAAAAAATAAAGTGAAAAATAGTGTGCTTCAATCCGCATTCAGACTTGATAGGTTCTGTTTCCAGAAGTAGATAGCATTTTTTCATCATGAGTCTTTCGGAGTTGTCTTGGATCATCATATTGCCAAGAATAAGCTGAGCTTTTATAAGCTGAAGGGCAAGGCTCAAGAAAAATCTGACCCTTCTATTCCTTATTGTAGTGATGATAAGTGATTTGTTCTTCTTGCAAAAAACTATAGAAATTTTCACAGTTAATTTCCCTGAATTACCAGATACGTATTTGAGTTTGGCTTGCACTTATCTAGTGGCCATTTAAAGCTCAAATTTGTATCATTTTCTCCATTTTAAAAAATTCCTTAGAAATGACTACATGAATTGTTAGTTTAGTAATAACTTTGATAGTCAGGCAATATTGAGCTATAGGAATTCAGTTCAAAAAACATGTCTGTGAATGTGCAAAGCAACTCCCTAGGAGTTGGGGGTAGGAAGGTGGCATAGCATTCCTCAGACTTCATTGTTTGTATGCAGGAGAGGAGTGAATCAAGGATGAGTTTAAAGTTAGGAACCTAGATTACTGGGAGTACTCAAATTTGTAAACCAAGGAAAGACCTTGTTACAGGCATAGGCAACTTAAGAGAAGGGACACGTTTATGAAGCAGATGATGAATTCTAATTTAAACAGATTGGGAGCTAATGAGGGAGGGAAGAAATAAATATTTATGTAGAGCCTACTTTGTACCAGGCATTGCACTAAGGGTTTTAAAAGTACTATCTCATTTGATCTACACAACAACCCTACAAGGTAGGTGCTATTAATTAGCCCCATTTTAGGTTGAGGAAACTGAGGCAAAGAGTTAATTAAGTGCCTTGCCTAGGGTTACATAGCTAGTAAGTGCCTGAGGCTGGAATGATAATGAGAATTTAAAGATCTTCCCTGCCCCTTAATAAGCCTAAGGGAATTTGAAGACTTTCTCTGCTTTGAAAAACTACCCTGCCCCCTAATAAGCTGAATGTAATCACATGGAGCCTGTGGTGGGAGGAGTTTGCTGAAGGGTAGAGCAGAACCCACAGGAAGCTGGGAGTCAGAGCAGCTAGGCATGGTTGGGAGGAGAAGAGGCATCCAAAGCCTTGTAAGTAAAAGTTGGTGTTTGCCACCTGCTGTGACAGCTAAGCTTGTGTTGCATTGTGGGAAGGCTAAAGGATGCTGTGGCTTTCTGTGCAGTTGTGGCTTATTAATTTCTTTGCTACTATGATGGCATCAGTTTACTTGGTTTGGGATTTGTTTTTCTGGTGTATGAATAAATGTTTTGCTTCTATCTTCTATACGGAGAGTCTGTTATATTTTGAGATCAAGCACTATGCAGTGACCGTTGTTGCTGTGAATATTGCATTAGCACTACAGAGGCTGGATTTGAATTCCATTCTTCCTGACTCCAGACCCAATACTTTATCCACACTGCTGCCTCGCTGCCTAAATGCAGCTGTGGAACTGGAGCTTAGGAAAGACAATAGGGATATATATATTTGAGATTGAGTGATCTGCATAAAGATGATAATTGAATCCACAAAAATGGATGTTTCCAAAGGAAAAAAGTATAGAGAGAAGATAAAAAGACACAGAGAAACTGCCTTAGGAGAGCAGGGTGATGGAGGAACAAGCCTGCAAAGGAGACTGAAAAGTAGTCTGAGAGGTAGGAGGAGAAGAACCAGGAGAGAACAGTGTCACAGAAACCAAGGAACAATAGGGTAACCAGGAGGAGGTAGTATTAAAGAATGTCAGATACTGCCAAGAGAACAAGGAAAATGAAGGCTTGAAGAAGGTCATTGATTTATCAGTGAAGAGCTCATCAACAACAGGCACATGAATGTAATGGAATAATACTGTAAGAAAAGATGAGTATGTAGAATTTATTTATTTATTCTTAGTTTTCAACATTCACTTCCATAAGATTTTGAGTTCCAAATTTTCTTCCCACCTTTCCCTTTCCCTCACCCCCAAGGCAGTGTGTAATTTTATATAGGCTCTACATATATATTCATATTGAACCTATTTTCACATTAGTCATGTTATAGAAAAGAATTAGAACCAATGGGAGAAACCATGAGAAAGAAGAAACAAACAAAAACAGAAAAAAGAGAGGGAGCAAATAATATGCTTTGATCTGCATTCAAACTCTAGTTCTTTTTCTGGATGTGGACAGCATTTTCCACCATGAGTCCTTTGGAGTGAATATGTACAATTCAGAGGAGCATAGGAAGATTTAAATGAACTGACAGTGAATTTAAAACATATACAGTGACTACAACAATGTAAATATAAAAGAACAAAAACAAAATGGAATGTTTCCTGATTATAATAACTGAGCTTAACTCCAGAAAAGAATTGAGAAGAATACACTTCCCTGCCTTCTTTACATAAATAGAGGGAACTTTAAATGTGGAATAACAAAAACATTTATTCAGACACCAGAAAAACAAATCCCAAAACCAGTAAGCCAATTCCTCATGGTAGCAAAAAAGTTAATAAGCCACAACAGCACAGAGCCACAGCATCCTTTAGCCCTCCCACAAGCCAACACAAGTCTAGCTGTCACAGCAGATGGCAAACACCAACTTTTTCTCACAAGCCCATCTCCCTGGTATTCATCCTTTCCTCCCAATCATGTCTTGGTGCTCTGACTCCCAGCTTCCTGTGGTCTCTGCTCCACGTGTATTATAAGATATCATGGATGTGCTAGTTGGTTTTGTTGAACAGCTTTAAAAAATTTTTTTTT
>CM053599.1:183043150-183071594 GCA_028646575.1 Pseudocheirus occidentalis
GGGCTCCTGAGCCATCATAGTAAATCTAACCTCTCAAAGTATTATATGGTGAAGCTGGCCAGCTACTTAAATGTTTGGAAAATTTTCAAGTCTCACTAAAAAATGGAAATTTGAATTATAAATTCTGTAGAGCTGAGGCAAATAGACATTTAAGTCAGTGCCAGCAAAGATGGTAGTGGGTTTGGGAAAGATAACTTGCAACAGCCAGTAACTATATTGTAATAATATGTAAAATTTGAGCAAATGCTTAGAAGGTTTGATTTAGATTAAAAGGCATCAGTCAATCAATAAATGTTATTGAAAATATCTTCTGTGTGTTAGGTTTAGAATCTCTGCACTCTATAGTGTTTGTAGGTTGTTGTTCTCTCTTTAAAAAAAAAAGAGTTTCAGGCAGGTTATATCAGCTTCCTTCTGGCTCTTTTGACAATCTTTGCTTGTGTGTTTTTTTCCTTGTGGTTACCTTAACAAATGCCTGAGAAGAGGCGAAATAGACAGTTGACTTTCTCAGCTTGATTGTTCACAGGTGCTTCCATCTACTTCACCTTTTTTGTTTTCAACTAAGAAAGAAAGGAAGCTGGAGCAATATACAGTTCCTATATGCCATCATTTCCCTTCTGCCCTACCCTGTAATGGCATGGACTAAAACCTAAAGAGAGGACAGTATAAGCTGAACTAGTTTATTTTGTATTATTTTTCTGCTTTTAAGCAAACATGCTAGAATTTATTCATGTGCATGAGTGCTATCCCTTCCAGAGTATATAGATAATTCGAGATATATGAGGTGTGACTATAAAGTAGGCTTTTATTTAAAACCAACTATGAAAAATATTTCATCTATTCTTTCAAATGAGTGTTACTCTTCAAAGCAATACCTTTGAAGGTCATATACATACTTAGACTGTCACATTAACAAATTTGGGAATGATATTTTAGACATAGTTTTTAGATCAACAATTTTTTAGGCACGTTTTGTGTGCAAGGTACTATGGTAAGTGGTAGACTAGATGTATAAAGAGAAAAGCAACCCACTCTCTCTACCTTTAAGGATCTGCAATTCTACTGGAATGTGCAGCACATACATACATAGGTGACTACAAGGAAATTTAAGAAGGAAGAGCATATTAACTATTGGGGAAGATGAGGTCAGGCTTTACTGAGGTCTCCCCTGAGTTGAGCCTTAAAGATAAAGGATTCCAAAAGGCAGAGAAGAACAGCATTCATTCTGCACATGGGAGTTGGCCTGTGGGAATGTATAGAAGTGGAATGGTGGAATGTCAAGGAACAGCTAGCAGTACAGTTAGAAAGGTAGCTTAGAGGCAGATTGTAGAAGATGATAAAAGCCAGAAGTTTATATTTTATTCTATAGGCAGGTGGACTGGCACCTGTACTTTCAGAAGAATTTTTGGTAGCTCTATAGAAGATAGGTTAGAGAGACCCAGAAAGCACAGAGCTATTAGTCAGGTAACTGTGATGGTCCTGGTGAGGGCCTAAGCTAGGGTTTTGCTAGTTTGAGGTGGAGAAGTCTGTGGTACGTTATTTGAGCTTCCTTCCTCCCTTCCTCCCTTCCTCCCTTCCTCCCTTCCTTCCTTCCTTCCTTCCTTCCTTCCTTCCTTCCTTCCTTCCTTCCTCACATCCTTCCATCTTTCCTTTTTTGAGAGTAAATATTTTTGAAAGAGCCAAAAGCTATTTGAAGGCAATTCTTGAGGTCAGGGTGGGGGAATCCTATCATGGAATCATAAAATTTGGTAGTTATAAGGGAGCTCAGCAAAAATCTGGTTCAACCCATTAACAAAAGTAATCCCTATTATATTACAACCCATTGACAAAAGTAATCCCTATTATATTATAACATAACTGACAAGTTATATCCAGCCTCCCAGAATAGGGAACCCATCACTTCTCAAGGCAGACCATTCCACTTTTGGGCCAGTCCAGTTGTTAAGATTTTCTTGACTTCTACTCGAAATGTTCTCATTTCACTCATTTACTTGTTTGGTTCTACTCTTTATGGTCAGACAGAAAAAGTCTGATCCTTCTTTCACATGACAGGCCTGTAGATACTATCATCCTTCTTTCAGTCTCCACCTTCCCCAGTCTTCTCCAGGCCAACACTTGCCCAGTTCTTTCAGTTTTCATGTAACAAGGACCCAAGGCCCTTCACCATCTAGGTTATCACTAATCTGTACATAAGGATCCCTGGGGCAGTTGCAGCACCTGCATGTCATCATTCCCCTTCTGCCCTGCTCTGTAAAGGTGGATCTCCTCATCTGCCTCTAGGACAAATCCCTCCACACCACCTACATGATTTTTTTCTTCTCATTAAGCTCATTCCCTTTTCTGTGTATATTCCCCATTTCCCCCCCCCCCCCCAATATAACTATAAAATAATGAGAGAGCATTTCTTCTGTATCTTATAAACTGATTTTTACATAATTGAGTAGAAATTTAGAGGATTGGAAGATAATCTCCAGGGAGGACTAGAGTGATGATAAAATTCAGCTGTACTCTGTTCTTATCAGATCACATTGAGAAGATTATGTTTAATTCTAGATGCTATATTTTTGGGGAGGACAAGCTGGGGAATAGCTAGAGGAAGGCAGCTGAGCTGGTAAAAAGACCTTTAGATTATGCCATATAAGGATCAGGTTCAAGGAACTGGAAAAGAGAAGAGTTAGAGGGGAGATGTTTGTTGTATGTTTGTCATACAGATTAGATTTGTCCCTTGAGGGCAGACCCAGGATCAGCAAGTGAACGCAGCAGTGAGGCAGAATTGTGCCTGATAGAAGAAGAAACTAACAGTGATAGCTACAGTGGAAGGGCCTGTCTCCAGGGGGAATGGATTTTCCATCATGGAAGATATTAAAGCAAAAGTTCAATGACCACTTGGTAGAGATACTGTAGAGGAGTTTCTTATTCAGGTATGAGTTGGTAAAATGGCCTCTGAGGTCCCTTCCCAGATCCAGGGTTTATGAACATCTTTTTAGCCTTACCAGACTTGTTGTAACATTTAAGGTGTTTTCTTTGAAGAATAAAACTCATTTGGGGGTAAGTCTGGTAAATCTTGGGCGGGGAGAGGTTGGTGGTTCTTGCCAGGGTATTTTTGGAGACTGGGTCTCCACTTCTCAAACTGGAAATATAGTGACCCCTCTGGGTCTGATCCCCCTGCTCATTGACATGGGAGTTTGATTTGAGGCCTCCTCTGCTTCTAATCTGGACTGTTTGCCTCTCCTTAGCATGATGATCCCCTGATTCCCATGGTCTCGCTATATTGGTGCCAGACTTAGTTTTCATTCAAAACTCCTCGACTCAATTAACTATGTTGGTAGCAGGAATTACCTTGCACTTTTGTGAGAGATCTTGTATCGATTTTCTCACAATACATAGTGCTCCCTTCTCTAAGAAAGTTATATATTTATGATTCCAGATCTCTGGATTGTTTCAAAGTTACTAATCACAGACTTCTTCCATTTTAATAGGTTCTTCCACAGCACCAACTCCCATCAATCCCTTCCAGGTGAATCAGCCTCAGCCCCTGACATTAAACCAGATGAGAGCAAGCCCCATCATGGGAACAAGTCCTTCTTTCAGTACTATGTCATCAGTGAGCATGGAGCCAATACCTCTGCCTTCCATGGCACCAGTAGCTGTTGGAATGGCACCAATACCATCTTTGGGCAGTGTGACATCTCTGACTAGAATGGGCCAAGGGATAACTATTTCAGGATCTATGTCCCAACCTCTTCATAGTACGGGAATTCCGCCACCTGCATCCCAGTCCACAAGTACAACCAATCCTTTCCTCTTATAACATCCCAGATGAGCAGAGCTTCCTTTCCAGAACATTTTGCAGATTGGAGTCTTTGTTGGAGTAAAATGAACAAAACTCTGTTTGAACTGAATGATGTGCAAGAGATTTGAACATAAATTTGTGGTTTACAGTCATGGCTTTGAGAAGAGTTGGCCTCTACTGATTTCATCTAATTGTAGTCTTGGCAGAGAGTCCCTAACTTCAGGTTATCAGGCATTTCATAAAATGTTCTGATGACCCAGAAGTGAAATTGGTCTGTCTGTATCGGTCATCATTATCCTCTAGGGAGAAGCCTGCCATTTCAGTTCCCTTTATACTCTTTTGCAGATGTCAGAACAATGTGCTGTATTCTAAAATTGTCCCCTGCATTAGTCATTTCTCTTAGTCATTGAAGATATAAAACAGAGTGCTAGTGACCGCTTTTTGCACATAACTACACAGTTCCTGACTGTTGGTTCACCCATAGTCCTTATTCTTAGGAGAATAGTTGGGCATACAGAAGACCAGATTTACACATCAAACCTTGCAACACAAATTCATGCCACTTTCTTCTCATAACTTTGGATGCGGAAAGCAGGTTTGCTCCAAAATTTCACTTGAGAGTTCATACACTGTCAAGCATAAGATGTGATGTCTGCAGTGTTAATCTTATACACTACTATATGGAGACTCTTAGTGATCTGTCTGGGGACGGCATGCTATGCTCGTGCTAAATGAGACTTCCGCTCTATGCTTGTCCAGTAGTGACTCTTTTTCAAAGTTATTGTGTGTATTTTATTTTTATTTGACTTACCATGTGACTTCAAAGAAAAAATACAGTGGAACAACTCTTGAATTAATTTCACTAGGGCAAGCTTTAAAACTAATTCAGGCTTAACCTTGCTATATGCAGTTATTCTTTGTATACTTTTGCACATATTTTGTTTTTAGTACAGTTTCATATTTGAGTTTGCAAAATTATCTAATAGTCTTTTTTGCTAACATTTTTATAATGTGGTTCTTATTTAACTGTCTAGTTTTGATAGAATTTTATCAGGTCTGGCTGAAATTAAAATATTGGCAGGTGTCATTTTTATGGTTTAAAAATGCTGTCTTATTTATGGTTTTTAGCTCTGTTTCTGTAAGGGAATTTCAAAGGAAAGAAAAACACTAAAACACTTTGAACAACAACAATTCATAATGAAAAAATGAAAGCAAATTCTTGAGACTTTATAGAAAAAAGATGGGAATTTGATTACACTAAGATGACATTTGTTTTAAAACAAACAGCCTCAAGTTGCCTTTTCCTTTCTTCCCTTTTTTGGTAGTTTTCCAAACTGAACCGACTTTTAGCCTTTGTAGGTAGATCATGAGAGAGGCTATTTTTCTTACTATAATATCAACATCTTGAAATTTTAAAAAATTCTAATGTATGAATGTGACTCTAAATTTTTATCAACTAATTATTTTTTACAAAAGGCACTTTCCAGGTTAACAATTAGTTCTCTTTACAACTTGAATTGTAAGTTGAACAACATATCTTTAACTTTGTGTGAGTTTGATTTCATCTAAATTAATCCTCGCTTGAGTTAAAGATGATTTAATATCATTTGTACACATAATTGACTTTCTCCACTGTGGGCAGCCTTTTTTCCCCTAAGGATTTTATTTTCGCTTACCACCTTCCAAAACTCCACAAGTTACACTCAAAGGTGCATGTTTAAGAGTTCTGAACTCGGCTAAATCTGTTATCAGAACATTGCTGAAATGAACTAATGTCAATGTTGGGAAGAGAGATGGAGGGATGTCAGAACTAGATTTGCAACTGTGCTCTTACTGTATATATTGAAATAACCTAAAATAGCATGACCCAGAAGGAAGGTGCAGTAAACAACTAGGGGATTGAGCTGGGCCCTTTAGCCAAGGTTCAGAAAATAGTCCAAACTTTACTAGTCACTGATATCAGCCCTACAGGCTGAAGCTAACTTCAGAATCCTCAAAATACTAAAAATTTGGATGTTAACATATGCTGATCCCTTTCCCTATTAATCTTGAATGTATAAAGGCAGATTTAAGAATGATTATCAGAGATTTTACAGGACAAAAAATTGTTTTTTAGTATGTTATTCACAAAAATACATTAACGTAGCTTATGTCCTTGCCCTACTATCCCCACTTTAATTTTTTTTTAAAATTAGGTGTTACAGACCAGAAGCAACTCACTTCTAAAAGTAGGAATTTTCCAGGCCTTGGTATTGGCATATGAAAAATGCACTTTCCAGTTGAGCTGTGGCAAGAAGGTTCATCCTGTTTATTCTTTGGGTTTGGTTATTCATAAATTAATTTCTCATTTTAAAAGATTCTGCTAGTATATACAAAGTTTTAAGTATGTCATTACAAGTTCAGTGGATTTTTAGTCACATAATATTTATAAGAGTATTAGAGATTTTTTTTCTTTTCAAAATAACTTTCTCTTGGGATCAGGGAGAGTAAGTGATCTTTACATCTGAAAATAAGAAACACCTTCATGGAGTGGTATGAATAAAAGGCTGTGGGTCTGAGAGAATAACTTGCATGCTCTTATTTGAAACCATTCAACCAAGCCACTTTAAATACTCTCTACCACTTTCTCATTTGGGAAAACAAAAATCACACTTCCTAATTACTTAAGCAATTATGTCAGGCAGTGTTTGTGAGCTACTCAGAAGCCAATTTTGGGTGAGGGTAGAAGGGAAACAAGATTCTCCCTACAAGTTCCAGGGCCCTAATTTCATTTCTAATCTGGAGCAATCTCTGGCTGTTAAATAATCTGTGGGAAAGATTCAGCTCATATGCTTAGTATTTGCCAGAGGTGGCAGACCTGGGCAGCGTTAGCTGATATATAAAGATCCATCGTGTTCAAGTTTTAAAGCCATTTCGGGATCTTATGCTACTCTCCTTTGATGGGCCATCATGTAAGTGAGTTCTCCCTTTTCCTCTCCTTTAACCACCTTCCTACCCCCTTTTTTATTAAAAGAAATTTTTGTTTTGTTTGTCTCTTCCCCTCTTGGATTTTAACTTTCCCAATAAGGTGCTTTGGTCAGATATGTTAGGGACCCAAAAATAGCCTTACTGGTCAAATTGACCCAAGTTCAAATAGTGTTAGCAATTCTTTTATATAAAAAACAAAAAGAAAAAAAAATCTTGGTATGACTTTGAACCCTGAAGTGTGGTCAGTTATTTATTTGGTCAGTTTTATACTCTATAGAAACCACAGTATGTGCTGGAGGAGGCCTAGGGCAGGAGGGGGAAAGGGAAGAGGGACCCTGCCGGTCGGGGGGGGCTTTGGGTGGGTGGGTTCCATCTTGTGCTGTTTACAGTCTTTCTGAGCTCACACGAAGTACAGCTCATGATATTCTCCATCTTCCCTTTTGCTGTTACTATTTCTAATGTGTACTGTATGTATTAATATTGCACAGATTGTGGAAAAATTATATGGTTTATTTTTCACAAGTGGAATCTCACACAAACCTTGCTTAACTTTTTACAAGTGTTACAACTGAAATATTTACCAAACTGTTTTCATAATCCTGGAGCAGGCTGCTTTTTTGAATTTGTGCTGACTATTGACACTATTTACTGTATAAATATAATTTATCATTTGTATCATAATGTTATGTATCTCTCTGTGTCATTTTTTTTACCCAGAAGATGTCAAACTGACACGTTTAATGCCAGCAGAACAGTGGAAAGAAGAGGGCCTGTTAGCTGCACTGGTCAGAATTAAAATTGTATTGCTTACATTGCTGAGTGGATGTTGCCTTTGTCATCTTCAAGTGTTGGAGCTTAGGACCTGTTTTGGAATTGTCCTTAAGTCCTGTTAAGTGTATGAGCTGACAAGATGACGGGCATAATTATCCCCACCTGTCACTATCTGTATGATCCTGGGAAAATTGTTTACCTTCTCTGGACTCTGGTTTCCTCATCTGCAAAATGAGGAGGGCCGGACTTAAAGGCTTCCAAGGTCTAGTCAGCCAGGTGGTACGGTATATAGAACATTGCACCTGGAATCAGGAAGACCTGAGTTAAAATCCATCCTCAGACTTCTTAGATTTGTGATCTTGGACAAGTCTCTGCAAGGATCAGACTAGATGATGGTACAGTTCTTGGCACATAGTAGGTGCTATCGGTGCTATGATCATTGCTGGTCTCTGAGCAGGGGAACTATGATCAAAGCTTATTTTGTTGCCTGTGTAAAGGAGAATGGGAGGGAAAAGGGGCTGAGTGGGGAGACCAACTGAAACTACTGCAAGTTACTTAGACAAGGCCAGTTAAATGGCCATAGAAAAGGAAAGAATCATAGAACTTAATTGCTAGGAGAGACTTTAGAGAGAACCTAATCCAAACCTTTATTTTATAAAAGAAGAAATTGTGGTTCAGAATTAATGACAAATTAAAGACTCAAACAATTCGCTGACTGAGTCTGATGCTCTGTTCTCCTTATACTGTGTAATTAACTGATGAACATCTCCCTCTTTGAGTACTTGGTGGTTGGGTGCAATCCTGAGCCAGCATTGAGCTTGGTGTCTCTTTTCCTTTTCATCAGCAATGGTTAGTATTAGAGCAGCTGTTCTCAACCAGTTGGTTATGTTCAATTTGTAACAATGAAAATACATCCTGTATGTCAGATATTTATATTACAATTCATAACAGTAGCAAAATTATAGTTATGAAGTAGCCATGAAAATAATTTTATGGTTGGGGGTCACCACAACATGAGAAACTGTATTAAAGGATTGCAGCATTAGGAAGGTTGAGAACCAGTGTATTAGAGAATCAAGTTCTGCTTCCCAGAACAGACCCTACACACTAGGGAGAGTTTTGAGGTGCCAGACCTAGGATTTCATTGGTGGAAGGAGCTCCTTTATGAGAAAAAAGGGATGTGCCATTATAGACCTGCCATCTGCAACTTAGTCTTAAAACTGATGGAGGCACTGGGAGGTTCTGTAACCTGTCTAGGGTCACACAGCTAGTATGTACCACAGGTAGAACTTGAATGGGAGTAATCCTGGTTTGTAGAAGAGCCAGCCCTATTTCCATTATGCCACCCTGCCTCTGTCTCTTATGAGGCAGAGGTAACATTTAAATAGCATTAAGCAAAGCAAATGAATGGGTTCTCTGTGCCAAGGTTTAGAGAGTTGCCTGGATGTTGACTTCATGCCATCACTAAATGGAACTGATTTCTTCTGTTCATCTTGAGAAAAGATTGTACTCCCTGAGCCCAGGGGTATTATAAAATGGAGTTAAAAACAACTTGTCTTGGTTACTCCTGCCCACACTCCTTAGATAAGAGATACATGTAACTTTACATAATAATATACATGTAACATTAACGCTGTAGGCACTGGGCCCATTCTTTCCAATCTGGTCTTTATACTGGAAGACATGTAGACCGGCAGTTAGGTGATGCAGTGGATAAAGTGTTAGGCCCAGAGTCAGGAAGACCTGAGTTCAAATCCAGCCTTTGGCACTTACTAGTATGTGACTCTGGGCAAGTCGCTCAACATGTATCTTCAATTGTAGAATAGGATAATAGCACCTACTTCCCAGAGTCGTGAGGACCACGTGAGATAATGCTTATAAAGCATTTAGCATGATGATGCCTAGCACACAGAAGTGCTACAAAAGCGCTTGCTATCATTCTTATTATAAATTGTGCTCTTATCACCTTTCATAATATTTAGAGAGCACATATCATAGACGAGAATTCCTTCTAAAAGTGTTTGATCTGTGGTGACAATTCTAAGAATCCATGATGACCTAATTCTTGTTAGCTGGGTGTGTCAGGGCAAATAAGCTACTGCATTTGGACCTCAGTGTGAAACGAAGGGCTGCACCTTCAGAACCTCTCCCTCAGCTCTTCTGTGATTCTTCTTATTAGAGTTTTGTGGTTTTAAGTCACACAGCACTTCATACACATTATCCTTAATTCTTCCAATAACCCCATGAGGTTGGTAGTGCAGGGAGTTAAAATTTCCATTGGCAGATGAACCTCAGTTAAATTTGGTCACTTCACTAGTGGAGTCAGATCTCTAGAAGGGGAGGACCAGGACTAGAGAACCTAATCTGACTTCAGTATTCCTTTCATACACTGCCATACTACTAATATCATACATTTGTAGAGTACCTTCAAGGGGCTTTCACAGCCATTAGGCATCTAGGTGGTGTGGGGAATAGAGTGCCAGACATAATGAATCAGGAAGACATGAGTTCAAATTCTGCCTCAGACACACATTAACTGTGTGACCCTGGGTAGGTCATTTAGCCTCTGTGCCTTAGTCTCTTCCTCTGTAAAATGGGGCATCTACCTCCCCAGCTTGTTGGGACTATAAAATGAGATATTCGTAAAGCACTTTGCAAATCTCAAAAGTGCTTTATAAATTCATTTGTTTTCTGTTGCTAGTCATCACCCCAATCTGATCCTCATTAACAATCCTCTGAGCAGGCATTATTAACCCCACTTTATGGATGAAATGGAAGCTCAGAAAAGTTGAGACTTTTCCAATTTCATGTAGCTATCAATAGATAGAGCCAGGAATAGATCTCAGGTTCCCTGATTCCCTGTTCCGAACCTCTTCTGTTGTACTGCTGGGATGCTAGAAGAGATTAAACAAAGGGCATTAGAGTTTCTTGAACAGCTCAGCCCCAGGGTCCCAGATGATGAGAAACAAGACTTGAGTTGTGGCAATAAAAGTTTGGGTGAAGTACAGGAGGAAGAAGGGACTGGTTTCCAATTCAGAGACATGTCTGAGTCCAAAGGCCTGTTCCATCTCCAGTACTTTAATAGCAAGAGCTAATCAGAGAAAATATACAAGTAGTCTGAATATGCCTGAATAATTCTCAAACTGATGTGAAGCAGAGGGAGGCAGGAAGATAGCTGTTAGATGGGCCTTTCCCACCTCCTCCTCACCTTGTATTAGCCAGTAATTTTTGGAATGCAAGCACTGATGATCTCAGATTCCAATTTGAGATGTTCTAAATTGAAACTGGCTTCAAGAATTTTGCCTAAAATAAGAGTCTTCTTTTCCTCAGTAGGCCTTAGGCTACATAGAGTTAGCAATTTCAGAACACCTGGACCCTAGAGGCCATCTTCCCCAGGTTTTTGTCATTGACACCTCAAATTGCACCATTCAAACCTCCCTTTGAGTCTTCAAATGTTGGATGGTCTCCCAAGAACCCCCCAGTTAAAAGGCTCTGTAGACTTTAATGGATCCCCATTCTCAGCAGTGTGGGTACTCTTTTCACTGGTGCAGATGGAAACCCATCCCATGGATTCTCCTCCTTGGCAGTTCATTACTGTGTCTTTTCACAAATCTTGTACAGAGATTGTGGTAAAGACCACTTTCAGGGGTTTTATGTTTTGTAGCCATGCATGTAGCCTATGCTTTATTTTCCTTACGTGATGGGCACCTTTCCTTGACAATGTCAAAGTTGTCACGGCAATCCATACAGCGGCTTTGGGCTGACCGTGGGTCTTTTGGTTGCCTTTGATCCTACAGAATAGTGTTTCCATTATTTTCAGCCATCTTAGTCAATAAACCAATCAGCAAACATTTATTAAGCATGTGTCAGGCACCGTTCTAGGTATAGGATATATAAAAAATAGTGAGACAATGCCTGCCTCCAACTTACATTATATCAGGGAGACAACATATGCACAAACAGGTGTGTACAAAAGAGATGCAAGGTGACTTGGCAGGGAAGGGAAGTCACTGGCTGGGGATGGGGGGAGGGAAGTGATGAGGAAAGACTACATGTAAAAGTGGCAGCTGACCTGAGTCTCAAAGGAAGCCAGGGATTCTGTTCTTCCCGAGTGTAACAATAATGCAATATTCACAACACCCATGGTGGTTATGAATATGCTGGTATAGTTGTGAATCACAAAATGTAGCAAACTCTCCATACGGAGGGCAGAACCAAAGCCTTTATTCAAATACCAGAAAACTGAGTCCCAGAACCAGAAAGATGAGTCCATAAAGTTGATGCACATGGTTAATTCAGTGAACACCCACATTCCCAGGCCTTCACAATAGAACAGGCTCCAGGCATCCTTCTCTCACTCACAGTAGCTCCTCAGCCTGGTTCTTGGAAGTTCTGGGCAAAAGTTGCAGGAGGGTCTCAGCAAAAAGTTCCCGGGAGGAGGGTCTTGGCAAAAGTTGCAGCCTCCAGGTGCTCACTGAGACAAAATCTGACTGTCCTGCTGGTTCTCTTCCTTGTATACAGTATAGCTCCTCCCCATTCTGCCCCTTCCTGTTACATCAGCAACTTCCTCCCAAAGTGTTAACTACTTCTGTGTTAATTAAATAGCTTAAACAAAGTTAACTTGAAACAAGGTGCTAAGTACCTGCTTACCTGCCAATACAAAGGGGCATGGAAGATCTTCAGATTCCATTAACATTACATTTGGCCCCAAGATATTTCATGTGGCAAAAATACATTAACAATACATTTCATTATATGGGATAATAGGAGTTTTAGGGGTAATAGGTGTCAACAGAGTTTTACAACAATATAACAAGGATAGCACACAGAAAACAATATTTTAGGATGGGACTTGAGCACAAGCTCCCCATCATTCCCCCTGCAACAAATGGGATCCCAAAATCTTGTGGTAGGGGGAGAAGATCTCTTCTTCCATGGCTAATTGCTGCTGAAATTGGATGTAGAGCTGTCCCTGTCCCAAGAGGTCCCATTTGAGAGGTCAGTTCCTTAGCCAGCATTTGGAATGTACTTGATGCCAGGTCCAGGGGTAACACATCACAGTTTTGGACAGGGGGTAACATCCACCTTAAAGTATAAGGCATTTACAAGTGGAGGGTATCAAGCCTGCAGAAACAAATCTAGCAAACAAGGTGAACAGACAAAAAAGCAAAAAAGAAACAAGGAGACAATAACCAGAAACAAGGTAGACATAGGGTCAGCCGTGCTTCTGGAGTTCATGAGTTCACTACTGTATCCTCAATCATGGTAGAATATATGAGTTAAGGGTACAATTTTGTAATCAGCTTCTCCAGAATAAACAATAGTTTCAGTGTTATCCCTCCCATGTGCTATAATCTCTGCAGCCTTTGGAACATCATCTGGTTTTCTGTTTTACCCATAATTTAGCTCCCAATTTTATT
Source organism: Pseudocheirus occidentalis (assembly GCA_028646575.1). Lineage (NCBI taxonomy): Eukaryota > Metazoa > Chordata > Mammalia > Diprotodontia > Pseudocheiridae > Pseudocheirus > Pseudocheirus occidentalis. Next base: position 183,056,099 of record CM053599.1, read on the forward strand.
TTATCAGTAGAACCAAATCCTTCAGTTCCTCTGGAAGGAGGGTCAGTTTTTACAAGTGATATTGTTTTACAAGGAATGATGATCACTTGAACTATTCTCTCATGTTTACAAAACTGTATGGGCTCCTCACCTAAATTATGGAATGTCACAAAAATTTCCCCTTGATAATTACAATCTATTACTCCAGCTAGTTCGTGTATTCCTCAAGCTGCTAATCCTGATTTGGGTAAAATCTGTCCAAAGTGATTTTTAGGGATTCTTATGCATATTCCAGTGAAGATTTTTCTAATTTCTTTCCTGTCCAACCAAACGTCCTCTAAACAATGTAAATCATACCCTGCTGAATCAGGTGTTCCTGGATATGATGCTGGAACATCTGGCCTCAAAGTCCAATACTCAATATTTGGGATCTTACGTGTTTGCTGTTTTCTAATTTGCAGATTGGGGTTCATCATTCTGGCTAGTGGTGCACTTCCCCCCAGTGGTCTATTATTCAAATTACATAAAGCCATGAACAAATATCCTTCCAAAGTTGATAGGAATTATTGGTACTTAACTTCCTTAACTGTTCTTTCAATAATCCATTCATTCTTTCAATTAACCCAGATGCTTGTGGGTAACCACATGGAATATGATGTATCCATTCTATATTGTTTAATATACAATACCTCTTCATTTCATTTCCTTTGAAATGTGACCCACTGTCACTTTGAATCTGCATTGGGGTTCCATAATATAGACTTATGAGATCTAGAGTTTTACAGGTGCTTTTTTTCTGGGTTGCATTCTTATAAGGACAGGCCACTAGTACACCTGAACAGGTGTCAACACAAGTACATATAAATCTGCATCGTTTATCTTGTGGTAGTGGACCAATATAATCTATTTGCCATATTTGGGCTGGGACTTTTCCTCTTGCTATCTCCCCAGTTACTACCTGAGGAGCGATTCGTTCCTTTTCCAATTGACACATATGACATTCTTCTGCTATCTGTTTTAACAGTGAATGAAAGATACTAATGCCTCAATCTTGTGCCCACCAGTGTGTGGCCTGGACCCCTAAATGGCTGGCCATTTGGTGGACCCATTTTGCCAATACCAGATCATCAGCTGTTGTCAAAGTAGGGACAACATGTTCAGTAGCAATTTTTGCCAGCTGATCAGCATGAGCATTGTACTTATGCTCTGGTGTGGTGAGGGCCACATGAGCATCTACATGAAAAATTGACACATCAGTAACCAAAGACATGTTCCAGATATCTTCCTATAATTCTTTCCCAGACTTGTTTGCCATAAATTTCCCAATTTTGACTTTTCCACATGGACATCCATGTAGCTAACCCATTAGCTACTGCCCATGAATCAGTGAATATATGACACTGTCCTTGTTCTATTTTGGTAGCTTGATGCACTGCCATAAGTTCAGCATATTGACTACTTCCATCTATCCCAGTACTCTCCAAAGTCCTTCTAGTACATGGATTATAGGACACTGCTTTCCAATGTTTTTTGTGGCCCAAATATTTTCCTGTCCCATCATTAAACCATGCATGTCTCTTTTGTTCTCAGCTAATGTATCACATCCCTCATTCCATTTTACAGGAGACTGTAGCAACTCTTGTTTTGGCTTAGGGGGGTGTATCATTCCCTTCAGTGTCTATGTTTGCTATGGATTTATGTAGAGCAGAGACTCCGCTTTTGCCTGTCTTAGCTCTATTTTGGATATACCACTTCCATTTGATGATGGGCATGTCCAATTCTGTGAGAAGCTGAGGTACTCATTTCCCAGGTCATAATTGGGATTCCAGGTCTTAATATCACTTCATGGCCCAGAGTCAGTTGTTCAGTCTCTACTAAAGCCCAGTATGCAGCTAGCAACTGCTTTTCAAATGGTGTATACTGAACTCCAGATGAAGGGAGTTTCCTATACCAAAATTCCAAGCCTTCACAATAGAACAGGCTGCCTGAAGCAGGGATCCTTCTCTCACTCACAGTAGCTCCTCAGCCTGGTTCTTGGAAGTTCTGGGCAAAAGTTGCAGGAGGGTCTCAGTAAAAAGTTCCCAGGAGGAGGGTCTTGGCAAAAGTTGCAGCCTCCAGGTGCTCACTGAGAGAAAAACTGACTGTCCTGCTGGTTCTCTTCCTTGTATACAGTATAGCTCCTCCCCATTCTGCCCCTTCCTGTTACATCAGCAACTTCCTCCCAAAGTGTTAACTACTTCTGTGTTAATTAAATAGCTTAAACAAGATTAACTTGAAACAAGGTGCTAAGTACCTGCTTACCTGCCAATACAAAGGGGCATGGAAGATCTTCAGATTCCATTAACATTACACCTGGGCAACTGACTGAATACATTGGCTACTTCTGCTTGACTTGTTGTTACTCCCAAATGCATGACATAAAAATCTACTTAGCTACAGCCTAAGCTGTAGGCCTCTGCAGTTTGAGGGTGATTGGAGTTGTCTCCTGCCAAGGGAGTAAGTAAGAAGTGATGAGGTAAAAAGGGAAAAAAAAGAAAACTTTTCAATTTAACCCTTTCTTCTACCTGTGCCCCAAATCTTTCAGATTGAAGTAATGATGTATTATATCTTCTGTAATGGGGTGCCCAAAATTGATTTCCCCTTCATCAGGACTTCAGCCCAAATTATCTCCATCAGGGCCAACCTCTGAGACCAGCTGTCCATCTGCAGCCTTCATGGGGCCTGACTCCTTGACTCTCCTGAACTCTCACTACACAGCTCAGCAGTGTCCCCTTCTCCCCACAATAGTTTATGGATATTTCCCTAGCTCAAAGGGCAAGAGGGCTAATTACTTCACTGATAAAGTGGCCCAAACAGCCCACAAGCCAGTACTCTGAACCTACCAGGACAAATTCCATATGTCATGAAATCTTAAGTTATACTAACATAAGCTTGGGATATGTGTTATTTAAAGAGATCCTTTAGGGCTTGCATTTTGATTTCCCAAGTTAGAAACTTTTTTTTAAACAACAAAAAGTTGATATATCTGTCAACTGTGTGACCTTGAAAATGTGCCCTACTCTAGAAAATTGTCTATGAGAACTTGCCTGTTCTTTCGTGTTTTAATCAAGAACAACATTAATAGGTACTATACTCTCCAATAAAGATTTATAGAGATGAAGAAGTAGGCATGTGGGTTGGTAATCAGAGAGACTGTGGGGTACAGTGGAAAGGAAGTTTGAATTGGGATCAGGAGGTACATTGGCTCAAATCCCACCTTGGACATTTACTAAGTGTGGACTCAGAGTCCATTTCCTCCTCTATAAAACAGGGATAACAATGCATCCTATGGGACATTCTTGTTGTGAGGAAAGAACTTTTATAAATTTTTAAGTTCTATATAAAAGTCCATAGTTGTTATTCTTAGCATTTTAGTAAAAGTGCCATCACTGATCTTTTCCATTCGTTTGGAACTTTCCAATCTTTCAGAATTTGAAAAACAATCTCAAGTTCCTTTAAAATTGCATCGCCTCGCACATGGGTGTCCTTCGTATGTGTCTGGTCAGGTCCAGCTGCCCTTCCTGACTCCATCTATGTAATGCCATTGCTGTTTCCTTGTGGATAACTGAGTCTCAATTTGGTGATTCTACTATTGTCCCTAAGAAGATAGCAACACCAGATCATCAGTTAGTTCCATTTCATGTCCATATATTGCCCTCCCAGCTTAATCTTTAGGTGCTTCAAAATGATATGGTTTACTTGGGTCTCACACCCACCTCTGCTAACTTCACAGCATTTAGCTGTTTGTGAGACAATACTGCTCATAATTTTCTATCATCACTTTCCTTAATGATCTCTGGGGTCTTTTGGCTTCAACATTGTCATTCCTACAATGGTTTAACTTTCCTAAGAAATGTTGTTAGTGTTTTTATTTTTGTCCATTTCCTATTTTTCAGTCAATTGATTGTGTAAATAGATTAGGTTGGACCTGCTGTAACCAAATGGAATGTTGTCTTCTCCTCTTTATCCTTTCCTCTGTTTTGATGCAAATATCTGATTCCAAAATGACTCCTACATTGGCAGTTGGTTGTTTTCTGTTTCTTAATATAGAATCAAATTTATTTTTTTATGATATTGTTCAGTACTCACCATGTCAAGCACTTTCTTGAATGGTCTCTTCTTGAAGAAAATGAATACATATAGGCATGAGACTTTCTGGCTTCTTTAATTTCTTGATCCCAAACCATATTTTTCACTTCTCAGTGAAGTCAGTGAGTATCAAGGTGAATGTTGAAATAATTTGGAGAATCTCATCAGATTTGTCTAAACTTCTACTCCCAAACAGACACTGTCGATTTCTTCTAGTCCTGGGAGGGACTGAGAGATATGAAAAGTTTTAAACAGGAGACCTGCAGTGGCAAGACAAATGACAGGAGTTCTGACTGGGGCTTTCAGACTCTGGACATATGGTCTGAAGGAAAGCCCAATAGGCTTTTAGCTGTGACGAGTGAAAGATGAAATGACTGAGGAAACAAAGGTTTGAGCTTCCAACCACATCAATTTATTAAACAATGTATGCCAATTGCATAATAAATCAGGACCAGGCCTCCTTAGCTTTGGCACTGTATCCCAAACACAGGGAGAGACACATTTTATGCATTTAAAACCATCAAATAAGACCAATTAACTAAAAGAAAACAATTAACCAGGATACAAAATTAGACAATCTTATTTCTAACCAGAGGAAAGATAAAAGACTTTCCAAGTTTGAAGGGGGAGAGCAAACAGGTGCAATTCCCTGAAATCAGAAAACAGTGGTACCACTCCACCCAAGTGTCTATATTCAATCAAAGAAGGAACATGGAAACCATAACTGAATGACCAGTATAGGGCCAGTTTTCAGTTAAGATATATGAGTGCTTGAGATGTATAATTGTGAGCATCCTTGCATCCGTTTTCAGATCTGACTGGATTTCTGGTCAGCATAATCTAGTTCTTTAGTTAAAGGCCTTGAAGCAGCAGATAGAAATGGTGCAGCTTCTCAGCAGTGGTCAGATGGTCCCAGCTGAGGTCAAATAATAAAATAATGTTTTCTCGCAGGTCCTACAATTGAATAAAGTTTTCTCATAAGACAGAAATTGGATTAGGCCCATAACTGAACAGAATGGGAACTAAGCTAGCTCCAGACGGAGTCACAAGATGGAGTCAGTGTGGTTCACTCAATCCCCACTGCCCCTGGCTGGTTTAATTCCCTCACAGCCCTGCAGTTTGAATGGGAGCCAAGGAGTCTCCCAAACCAAGAGTTTAAATTGGCATAGAAGATACAGGGACAGTGAAAGAAGAATGGTGCAGAAAGGGAATGGAAGTAGGATTAAGGAGTTAATGACTAAGCATTGAGTTAGCTTAGCTCCATCCAGCTGCTGCCTCGCCCTGCTGGGGGTCTGAAGAGTGCTGGGGCTGGAAGAGACAGGGACATAGTCAGACTGTCTCTCTAGGAGACAGGGGAAGGATGATGACTTGCTTTAAGTCCCCTCCTCCTCTCTCTTTCTGCCAAGGTTGCTGGGATTTATGCATTGTTGGTTCTTTAAGTTAGTTCCTAATTTCTGACTTAATTAGTACCTGTAGGTACTAATACAGCTCAATAAGATAATTTAGTACTTCATTTTAATGGTCTATTTCCTTATTTGCAAGGGTGGGGGGAGTCACAGGAGAGAGAAAGACAGTGGTTGAAGATTAGGTCAGTCAGAAAAAGAGCTAACCCTGGCCAGGGGTGTGCTAATAAATGCTTAACAATTGGTTCTCCACCCTCCTCTCACTGCCCACCCCCTAAAGGTCAGCACAATATGCTTTTAAGTTTAATCTGCATAATTAGCAGATTCTCCATCATTTTCTTAAGTCTAGACAATCCTTCCCCCCCCCCCCCCAAATTATCAGAATTTAACATTTGGCTTTTGTGAACCAGTCTGAGATAGCGCCAGCATAATTCTACTTGTGTCTCAATTGCTAGAGGTTTTAAAGAATTATTCTTCCAGTGGGAGCTCTGAGCAAATTAAGAAAGCATCTCAATGATTGTGAGTTATTGATTTTTACTACATTTTCCAAAGCAAAGTAAAGCTGGATCCACAGGTTTGTTTTGTTTTATTTTGTTTTTAAATCCACAGATAGCCACTGCTGTCTGGTTAGGGGAATGGATGCTGCTGGGTGAAGTTGTTTTCTACTTTGCTTTTCTGTGAATGCTCAAAACACATCCCTACTTTGGGGTGGAGTTAGGGCAACAACTGGATGTCCTGGTGGGAGGAGAAAGGGAGTGGCAGGATCCAGCCACAAGTGCCAACATTCCAAGAGTGGGGACCAGAGGAGCGAGTAAGCATCCCTCCCGGTCCCTTATACTTTCAACCTCAAAACGCAGACAGTGCAAAAGATTTTACTTTTAATATGCTCAAGAGAATTTATCTAAAACCAAGAGCTAAAATGTCTATATAATGGAGAAATACTGAAAGCTTACACAAACATTTCAGGGCAAAAGCAAGGATACTCCCTCTTTCCACTGTGATTTGACACAGTAATAGGAACAGCAACTATAGCAATAAGACAAGCAAAAGAAATCAAAGGAATAAATATCAGCAAAGAAGTAAAGTTATTCCTATTTATAGGTGACGTGATTTTGTGGGTGGTATGCTCAGGAAATTAAAAAATCAATCAAGAAATTAAACAAGATGGTAAATAACATCAGCAAAACAGCAGGAATAAAAAAAGCACACAAAAATTCACCAGCATTTCTATATTTTACTAACAAGAGGCAAAAAGAAAAGCAAAGAAAATTCCATTTAAAATAACTGTAATATGCAAAAGTAGCTGGGACTTAAGATAATGAGACATGCACAGGGCTTCCATAAACACAATTAAGAAACATAATTTACAGAAATTAAGGACTTGATTTAAAAAACTGGCAAGAACCTCAATGGACTATACCAATATAATAACAAAAATTCAGATGAACAACAGGTCAGAAATTTCAAGGGAGATAATTTTTGCCAAGTAGGAATCATTAATAGTACTTACATTATATCACAAAGAATTAATTACCCAAATCATTTTTGAACTGATAAAAAAATAGAAAAGTAGAAAAGTGGAGGAGACTGGATAGATGAGACCTAAAAGCAAGGGGGGAGCATTGCCTAGTATTCAAAAACCCCAGAACACAAACTGCTAGAGAAAAGACTCTTTATTAAACAAAAAGGAATCTGACAGAAAATTGTTTCAGAACATTTTACATCATACACCATAATATATTCCATATGTAAAAAAGTTACATAATTTAAAAAATTAGAGACTGGAAGAGTGTGTATTTGACAACTATGGCCAGGCAAAATATTAATAATAGACTGTTTAAATTATATGATTACAGAGAATTCAAAAGCATTTGCATCAATAATATCAAGAATAAAAGTTATGAAATTGGGGTGGAAATCTTGGCATTGAACATCTCTGGAAAAAGTCTGATATCCAACATCTATAAGGAGTTATAGGATTCATTCATTACTCAATACATTGGAGGGTATGAAGTTTTAAAAAAACAAATCAGAAACAATAAGCTATCAACTATATGAAAAAATGCTCCAAATCAATAAAAAAAATAAATGAAAATATTATTGTCTCAAGAGCTAAGGGAATTGGCCTAACTATTTCTGTAAATCAATTTGGAATTATGCAAAAAAAGTTATTTAATTTCATGCTCTTTTGTCATAACACAAGGCAACACAGGCTAGGTTAACTTGTCCCTAACAGGCAATGAAACTGTCCTCAAGACTTAATTATTCAAAGAATTAAAGTTCAAACTGTTGATGCAGCTTCTTGGTCCTTTAAGTATAAAATCTCAGGGGGTTCCTTAGATCTGACTCACCCTGCTGAATGAATGTGGCACTATAGCAAATATGGACATAGGGGAGCCGTGCCAAACCGAATCAATGATGTATCTTTGCTGGAAGTCCACAACATTGACGTCACTTTTTTGTTAAATGGTAGATGGCCTGCCCCTGTCTCATTTCATTCCTACACCAAGCCTGAACCCACCAGACTAGCCTGAGTTGGACCTGGCCTAAAACATTTGATATAGCCGAATGGGATGGATGAGCTGGTGACTGAATTCATGGTTGAAGTAGAAGGGCAGTGTAAAGGAAAGAAAGCCCCCCATGATCAGGTATCCTGATATGGGAGCCTCGCGCTCTGTGGTCATCCTATTTCTAGTCACATATAGATCTTCTCAAGGAGACATTAGGGTGCTGCCAGCTCTAATAACATTCAGACATCAAAGACAGATTTGAATGTTATTTGACTTTGAAGAGCCATGTCCTGAAGGCAATACATTTTGTAAAATGTTTGCTGATTCAAACAACAAACACTTATTAAGCATCTATGTTCATACTAGAGATACAAAGAAAACACCTTGCCTCAAGGATCTTACATTCTACTGGGGGAGATGACACGTACATAATAAATAAGGCACACATAAGTCACAACAGAGTAGATGGAAGGTAACCTTAAAGAACACAATAACAGGGAAACCAGAAAAGCTCCCCTGCAAAAAAGTAGTGCTTGAGCTAAATCTTAAAAAAGATACATATCCTAAAAGGTAGAGGTAAGGAGGAAGAACATTCCAGGCACGGCAACTATCAAGACATCAAGACAAAGGCACAGAGATGGCAGATGGGAAATGGGGTGCTATATGTGAGTGGAATGCCAAATAGGAGAGAATGGCTGGACCATGGTGTGCATACAAGATAGTGATGTCTAAGAATGAAAAGAGGGTGGGGTGGCCAGGTGGTGCAATGGAGTCAGGAGGTCCTGAGTTCAAATTTGATCCCAGACACTTAACACACTTACTAGCTGTGTGACCTTGGGCAAGTCACTTAACCCCAGTTGCCTTGCCTTCTCCCCTCCAAAAAAAAAATGGAAAAGGGGAAGAACTCTGCTTATAAAGAGGTTTAATTCGAGTTTATATTTTTTCCTAGAGGAAATTAGTCACTGGAGTTGAATGGGTGGGGAGAAACAGTCATCTCTGTGCTTTAGGAAAAGTACTTTGGCCGGAGCACAGTACAGGAAAAGAGCATTGTTGTGTTTTGCTTACTATAAGCTGGAACTGACAAGGTTCTTCCACACTGTTGCCAGTAGAGTATGCAGTGGTCAGTGGACAGCTCTTTCCAGGGACATCTTAAGGGACTAAGGAGACACCTCATATGCTAAGCTTTTATACTTAGGTGACCAGGATGCCACATCAGTGGTCTGAGTTTTAGTCTCAAAGACGGTTTCATTGCCTCTTACGGAAAAATTAGTTTAGTCAACAGGGGAGATTGCTAACTGTTTCTAACATGTCCCACCCATTGTGGGAAGGTCCTAAAAGCCTTTTAGAGGATGTTACACCACTTAAATGGTCTTACGGCTGTTACTGAACAAGCCTGAGGTCAATACAAGAAGCTTGGAATACAAAGCACTAGTGGAGGAGCTGTGCAGGTAAAATGCAGAAAACCACAAAGACCAACCCAAAAATGTAATGGCCCCTGAAAGTGCCCAGAGATCCCAGAATGGGCTTCACTGCTTTCCTGATCTTAAGAATCTGGTGCCTGTGATGGATGATGCCAATTCTTGGGCAGTTTACTGTAGGTCTCCCAATGTAAATTAGTGACAATGAGCAGGAGAAACACCAGGAACATGAGACACCCAGCAGAGATGACGCCCCTTTCAGCACAATCACTGAATCTGGTCACATATTGAGGTCCTTTGTAGTAAGGTGGCTAGGAGGCCATTCACTACCTTCTTGCATGTTGTCTGTGCCAGGGTCAGGGAGATACCAATCTTAATACCTTTAGAGACCTCTGTGGAGGAACTGTTCCCTTCTTCTCTCCTAGATGGATTGTCTCCCCTGGTTCAAACATAAACTCCTTGAGGGAAGGTCCTGCTTCACTTCTGTATTTGTATCTCTAGTTTCAGTACAATATTTGTCACATAGCATTAGCAATTAATAAGTAAATGTTTTCTCATTTATTCATTAAAGAAAGCATAAGACTACTCTCCTATAAATGATGCAACAGACGAGTTAACAACAGACAACAGGGAAAGAAAAACCATTCGACATTTATTTCACTTTTCTCTACCAAGGAGACTAGTCTTTGGACTGAGAAATATAGAACAAAAATTGTTAATAAAAGATTGGAACCAAAAATAACCCATAAGGAGGAGTTAAGAATTACATGGGCTCTCTCTTGATTCAATGAGTTCAAGTCAATGGGCCCAAATGAACTGCACCCCAGGGTCCTGAAAGAACTTGTGAAAGCATATGCTTGGCCACTGTTGGCGACTTCAATGGCAAATGTCCTGATGGTCAAAGAAAAAGAAATTGGAGCCTGCAAACTAGGGGCTAGCATGCTTGATTCAAATTCCTAGAATTAAATTCTTAAAATTCTAGAGCACTTAGAAACATTGATCAATAAGAGTTGGCAGGGATTCATCAAAACTACATCAATGCCATGTTACCATTTCCTTATTTGACTATAACTAAATTGGTAGGTCTGGGGTGTGCCATAGATATTGTATATTAAGATTTGACTTAAGCAAATTCGATTGACAAAAATCTCTTGTGCTCTTCTTAAGGACAGTACAGAGAGAGATGGGCTAGAAAACAATAAACAAGGTAGATTCAGAATTGGTCAAGTGACTGGAGCCAAATGGTCATAATTATACCCAACATTTATATAGCACCGTACAACGTTATACTAATGATTCCATTTGACCCCAGAGAGCAGTAATTAATGGACCAATGTCAGTTTGAAAAGAGATGCTCCTCCAGGTCTCTCCTTGGCTCTATGCTTTTCAACATTTTTATCAATTGCTTAGACTAAGGCACAGTTGGGATAATTATGAAATTTGCAGATAATACAAACTGGTAGGGATAATTAACATGGGTGACAGAGTTAGGATCCAAAAATATCTCAAAAGGCTAAAATATGCACTGAATATAATAAGGACCTTTATAAGAATAAGATCCTGAACTTGGGTGCAAAAAATAAATGACCTAAGTATGGGATGCAAATAAACATAGCTGGACAACAGTCTCTATGTGTAGTTTACTGAACAGGTTCAACGATCAGTCAATAGTGTTAAGATGTCAGCCGAAAGGACCAATGCTATCCTGAGTTGCATTGGCTGAGGCACATCATCGAAATGAGGTACTGCCGTGCTATGCCCTGGTCAGACCATATTTGAGTTATTGTGTTGTTCTGGATGCTACATTTTAGGAAGGACTCTGACAATCTAGTGTCCAGAAAAAAACCTGCTAGTATGCCTGGGGAACTTGAGGCTGTGTCATATGAATATAGGTTAAAGGAACTGAGATTTATGGCCTAGAGAAGACTTGGGGGAGAACAGAGAGAACTGAGGGTAACAGATGGAAATGGTAAAGAGGAACATTTAGGCTAGATGTAAGGAAAAATTTCCTCACAGTTAGAGCCACCCAAAAGTGGAATAAGTTGTCTTGGGAGGTCGTGAGTTCCCCTTCATTAAGACATCTCCAAGCAATGGTTGAATTACCACATGTTGGGGGGTGCTGCTTTCCTGCTCAGAAAGAGGTTGGACCAGATGGCATCCAAGGGCCTTCCCAATTCTGTGATTCTGTGACTTACCAGGCAGTGGATGCCTGCTAAGGAAGTCCTCCTGGGTAATAGTGTTAAATAAAAAATAATGTCCCCCAAAAGGCCCAGCTTTCCTTATTACTTGTTAATAAGGTTATGTCTTCCAAGGAATTCCCTTATAATGTACTGAACTAGTTTCTGTTTTCAGCCTGGCCTATCTTTAGAAGAAATTATTTCCCCAGGTATGACAAAAGACACTATAGCCATGTTTATCTTGTTTAAGCCTAGATCCTTCTGGCCCCTAAATACATAATCTTCTGCCTGTTAGAATGTCTGAAAAATTCAAGACCCCTGCTTGGGAGTATGAAATTTTTGGCTTCTTGTCCAAATCCCAAATGGGGGGAGGTGAAAGCCAAGGACTCCAGGAGGTAAAAGGGCCTGACCCTATCCGCCGGGAACAGCTACTGGTGACTGTGTAGTAGAGTATACAGAGCTCTTTCTCCTCAACCTTCATTCTCTCTTTTGAGGTACAAAGTCTGAGCAATAGTTCTGATGGTACAATCTGAGAGGTCTTCAGAAAGCCCCAACCTGTGCAAAAATATCCCAGAATTTTCTAACCATCTCTTCTATGCTTGAGATTTCCCTGGGATTAAACCTTTGTACCTTCAGACAAAGGTCCTCTTTTAAGTGAAAATGCACAAAGCCACTAATGTCTCTGTGGAGAGTAGTTGATGTGGCTTTAAAGTTTCAGAAAATGTTTACATACATTTCATAATAGTTCTCAATCTAAAAGCTTCCCCTCTAACATGCTATGAAGAGAGCAAGAGATGGTTACAGAAGTGTCAAGCCACAGCTGTGGCAGGAAGGCGACAAAAAAGATTGGTGAACAACTTTCAGGACCAAGAACGGTGGCACTGCTCCTTCCTGGGTCTGGCTGCTAAGTCTACTCACCCTACTCAACGGTGTGCTAACTGAAGCCAGAAGCTGTCAGAGGTTGCCATTAATGATCAGACAGATCACTGGGTAAAGGCATCAGACAAGGGCAAGCACCAACTATCCTCCACTCCAGTGCACCAGATCTCTGATCCTATGCCCCCTCCAACAGGAGTACATCTCTGACCTGGTTGCTGGTGTCTCATCCCCACACACAGAGCTTATATCTACAGAGAGAACTGTAGGTGAGAAGCATTGGGTCCCCTGCAATGACCTTGAGCAACTTATCTTTATGAGACTCAGTTTCCACATCTGTAAAAGGAGAGGGTTGGAGATGATTATTTGCAAGATGCTTTCTAACTCTAAATTCAATGATCTTCAGCCCTTCTGTAGAGTACAGCACAGCCCTTTGGACCCCTTGGACTTTAATGTATCTGGAGTCTTTGTCTCCTCACTACTGGGACCATTTCTCCAACAGTGGAGATCACAATCCACCCATGCCTTCTTATCATCTGCCATTCTTGTCCATGTCCTTCTGAAAATCCTCCAAGAAGGGTCTCTCCAATGTTTTGGTGATGTCCCTCTGCAACTCACAAAATTAATTAAGTACCAATGTTGTTCATTGTTATTCGTCCTTCATTTTCAAAGAAGTCCAATGACATCACAGGGTGACATCTTGACTTGTGCTTGAACTGCTTTTAAGTGGGGCAGAGTTAAACAAAGTTGTCAGCCTCACTCTCTCTTTCAGAGTCATCAAAGTTCAGTGGCAAGACAAAAGTCAGGATGACTGGTGATGGCCGGGGATGCAGTGGATGACCTTGGCATCTTCAATGAGTGACCAGGTTCTAACAGTGCCTGCTGGAGCTGCCTTCATGGCCACCGACACAAATTCTTATCTACCCATTCCTCAGAGAGACGTCTTCACGTGCTTGTTGTAGACATCCCTATTACCCTCAGATTGGTTTAGCCCATCTGCCAAGACAGCTTTGCCAGAGTGTGGCCCCTGTGCATACTAGTTTTTTTGAGCAACAGGTGAGAATGGGGCGACAGGTGGACAGTGAAGGCAGATGAGCAGCCCTGAGAAGGGCTTGGCGAGTCCTCACACCAGAGGTGTTCAACCTCCCTCAACACTCCCATACAGCCCAGAAGTACCAGCACAGCCACTGAGGCAGCCATCCAGTACCTCTCACTCTCCATACAAGGTTCAAGCATTTTTTGGCCATACAGCCTTATCTTACATGCATCATCTTGCATATTATTTAAAATCAATACTATACTACATCACCACACACTTCTCCATAACTTTTTGGGTCAATGTTGATTTCGATTCTTCAAAGATATTGGTATCACATGATTTACATTATAATGTCACCAAAAGAATACTACCTAGATTTTGACGTGTTTTTATTTCAGGGAGAAGGCTTGGATCACTGAGAACATTAAGGTATCATAATGATTATGCAGTTTCCTAAACTGAACACTTCCTCCTATTAAGTTATGGGCCTAATTCATGGTCCATTTGCAATGACTGTTCATGATAAATGTTTTGGATAGCTCCATGAGCTATCCATCCAACTACATATCATAGTCTGGATAATGGTCATTCTTTATCCACTTAGTTTTTCCTGTGTGGATAGTGCCTTGGGACTTGATTTTAAACTCCAGTCTTAATAGTTGATGGTTTGCCAATTCAGAAATAATTCTCAAATCTATCAATAACCAAAAGTTTCCAAACAATTGTCAAGATGTAGTCAATTTCATTTTGTTGTGATGTTATTCATCAGGTCTGGCACCTCCCAACTATCTTATTTTTTTAAAAAATTATTAATACGCAGGAGTGAGATTTCAATATAGTCCAGGAACCCTTTTTAGTTTCCTAATTTTAAGACATGTTTTATAATGTATCTTTTGCTGTCCCAATGGTATGCTGACTCAAAAGTCTTGCAAGCATCTGATATTTAGAGTACCAACAGTTAATGTTTATAAACAGTTTTAAAACAATGTGACTCAGTATCCTTTGCCAGCTTTTTTAGGTACTCTTACACAAGTGCTACAGAAGTGGAAGGGGGCCACTGAGGATCTGTTTCATGGGTTGTTACAACCATGGAATTCATCACACAGTGGCCAACCAACTAGTAAGGAGCCACTTAGCACTTTGGCTGCTCCTCAGAAAGTAAACATGGCCGGTTGCTAAGATTGTGCTCAATGTTTTTCTTGCATGCTGAACTCCATTAGAGCTTGTGTTCTACTGGCAAGCCTTTGAAAACAGAGGGTCCCCTCCACACACTACAAGAAAGCATCAGAATAGGACTTCCATGGCCTTTTTCTTATATACCTATCAAAAGTTTACTTTGTATCATACGAGAGTTATTTGTTAATATGCCCTATTCCCCACTAGAGCACGCTTCACGAAGCAGGGATCATTCCTTATTTAATCTTGGCACCTCCTCAGTGTACATGTCACAGTGTTCTTTATGCAGAAGCAACTTAATGAATGAAAGGGACCTTTGTAACTGCCTGCGATCACACAGTTAGTGTCATAAATGGGTCTAGAATCCAAGTCTCATCCTTGGTCCATTTTCTAGAAAAAATTAAATGAACCTTGCACAAAACAGTCTGAAAAGATGTAAAATGACAGTCTGGTTTCTAGTCGTAACTGGAACTTAGAAGAACAACTACGAAAAGACTTAGTTCTCCAATAATATAATCATTTATTATATAAAAATATTTGGCTACAGATGCTATTGCTTCAAAGTGACATGGATATAACAATACTTAAGGTAAATAAACATAACAGTAAATTTAGTATATATTAGCAGTTTGGCTGAAAGAGGCTAGCTATAAACATACTGAAAGGCAAATGCTATTTAACTTAAAGGATATGGGTAATATTTCAAATTTACTTCAGGATGCTTTCTGACATTGAAGAGGTATGCATGTCCAAAGAGCTGGTGTTATAGCCTAGTTTCTTCATGTCTTTC
>CM053599.1:183072094-183091085 GCA_028646575.1 Pseudocheirus occidentalis
TCACCACATTCAATGCAATGGTAACAAAGCCCTGGGAGCGAACCCTTGTAACTGTAAGTGGGAGGAAACCACAGCATTAGCCTTTATGGAAATGGAAACTTTCAGAACATCACCCAGAGTAAAGCCTCAAATCATGTAGACTTTAGAAGACCAGTTCAAGCCACAAATGCTGCCTGAAGACCATTTTCACATTTCTGGGTCGGCCGGCTAGATCCATGTTTACATAACTCTTTAAGCCATGAGCTGAACATAGTACTTTCATAGCTCAAGAAGCCAGGAATCAGAACTGAGAGCTGCATCATTGTGGAAACAGCAACACCAATAATTCCCATTTGACCTTGAGAAGGAAATGTGATTCAATGAAAAATTCTGGTTCATAAATAAAATTCAAACCCCATAATTCTTATCAGAATGTAATGAACCATATAGGAAATTTTCTACTCTTTTCTGGCTTCAAAAAGAGGGACTTCTAGGTTATAAGTTTCTTTGAGGACAGGAATTGCATCTTATTTCAGAGTTTGGGTTAGCAGACACTGAAAAAAAAAATTACCAAATCCCTGAATGAACTAAATGAATGATAGAAGTAATGGTTCCTTGAAGACTATCTTAAAAAGTAAGCATGTCCCTCAAAGTTTTGTTTGGGATGAGAGCCAGAATTAAATTATTTCATTACTTCATTTGTTACAGATAATCAGAAGCCCACAGATAAGCTGGTTTCTCTTTTCTTGACTAATATTGCAAATTCCTTCCCACAGTATACTTTCATTTGAACTAAGTACAACTGCCATTTCTACTCTGGGATCGATGCCCTTAACCCTGACTTGTTAATACAAAGACTACAGGCCTCTCCAGTTTAAGACTTCTCTTTCAAGATCTGTGAATGGTCAGTGTGTTATCAGGAGGCACAATCATCAACAATTACCCAGTCCATGGTCTATCTGGTCCTGCCTAGTCCTTAGATTTGGTCTTATTACTCTGCTAAAAAATGCCATGGGACTCTTAATGGCTCCTACTGTGCCTTTTTGGTTTGCCAAAAACCTTACGGAATGTAAAATTTATTCAACCAACAGCAAAGCATCTCACCAAACAAAAAGGTTTTTCCAACATCCATCCAACAAATGGTAGGCCCCAGAGCATCTCACTAACAGTGTTCATTTCTAATATAGGGTGGGGGAAAAATAATACAGCTCCTTCCTTCCTAGCACTCATTTCAGCCTCTCAAAATGTCAGACTATCTTCTGTTGGCTCCCTACTAAACACTGTCCTTAGTGTACTTTCTCATAAGAGAATTAACATATTTTTTATCATTTCCATTTACTGCCCCTAAGCATTTCAAAGGGACAGGGGAATACGATGATTACAAAATTACAGATGCTTCTGCTTCAAAGACTCTTTGTTTCCCCAGGCCTAACGAATCTGAGTTTTAAAATAAAGTACAGAACTGTCAGGGAGGAATTCAAAGGAAGAATGGCCTGGAAAAGCATTTCTGGAGGGAGAAGAGGGAGAGGTATGGTATTCTTCCGCTGAGTTCTGCCTCATCAGGGATATCTGTTGACTGGATCTGCCCTAAAGGAAATCATTCACATGACGATTCTTACTTTCCTCTCTTTTCCCTTACTTCTAATTGGTTTAATGATTCCTGGTGATGTTATTGAATTTTTTTTTTAAAAGCCTTAGACAATTCAATTACACATATTGCAGGGGCTATGCGGCATGTAGATGAGCCTCTTAACCCTTCCCTGCCTACATCCTCTGTTTGTAAAATAGGAAGACAAGTATCCACTGATCTGAAAAAGTTTTAAAAGTGATTTTAAAGTAACCCTTCTGGAACTTTCCTTCTGTCTTTGTCAAAAAAGAAGTAGCTTTTTATCAGCTTCTAATGATGAGTACTTTCTGTGTCTGGTTTATGGCAGAGACCAAGGGAGAAGAAGGACGAGAGGAAGGAAACAAGTGTTTACCAAACACCCGCCATGTGCCTGGCCCTGTGCTGAGCACTCTAAAAACACCGTCTCAGTTGATCCTCACAGCAGTGTTGGGAGGTCATGCTGCTATGATCCCCATTCCACAGCTGAGGAAAATAAGGTAAGCAGACTTGCCAGGGTCATAAGGCTAGTAAGTATCTGAGGTCTTGCTAATTCCAGGCCCAGTGCTCTATTCACTGTCACCTAGTTGCTTCTAGAGGCAGATGAGACTTGAAACATAGAGACTCTCAAAGGAAGAGTAAAGTTTTAGGGCAGTTTTAAAATTCTATAGAGTTAATTTCATGTATGGTCAATTTATTCCTTAATTTATAAGCTCCATAACAGCAAATTTTAATATCCTGGTTTGTTGTATGCTGTATTTGTTTTCAAGCCAAAAATTATTTTACAAGATGTTAAATTGATTTCTGTTGCTCAGCAGAAAATTTATGCACTTTCTTTAGAGACTTAAACCAAAGCCCCCAAACACTATCTGCAACATCAGGTCTAACTCCAACAAACATAATTCCATTTAAAATATTTACTCTGCTCTGTAGAACGAACATTCTAACCATAAAGAAAATGGTTTCTAAAGAAATTTAGGCCATTCATGTATACTTAAATTACAATAAAGAAAAATAATTTTATATCCAGAGTGGACATTTAGCCTATTATAATGAATGAATGAACTGCTACCTACAAATAAAACTGCTTGCTGTTTATAACAATAAAGCATCTTCTTCCAATAAATTTCAAAACAGAGTAAAGTGAAAAAGGAAGTGATAATCTTGACTGAATCAATGATTATTCATTATAAAAAAGTAATTGCTACTTTGAAACCATCTTTAAACAGTTGCTGAGCCAGTTTTTCATTTTCTCTATCATTTGGTATTGGGAAAAATAAATGGGTGTCCACCTGAAAGCAGGAATGGTAACAGGTGGGGCTGTAAGTGACAGACAGAGGGGAAAAGAATTCTGATGAGAGGGGATTGGTGGCACTAGACAAAAGGAATGCGGCACTGCTTTAATTTTATACCAGTCACATGGCATCTAAAGACTGGAGAAATGTAAAAGATTTGTTTTTGTCTGGTTTGAGACATTACAAAAAGAGCTTCAGAAAGCTATGAAGAAAGGCAGAAAGTGAAGAGAACCCCTATACCATCATCCCCGTGAGAATTTTTAATCAGATGACCTAGGTTCAAACCCTAGCTTTACTCCTTACTATCTTCTTCCTTGAGCTCAGTTTCCTCATCTAGAAAATGGAGCTGGATTACATGATCTTTAAGGTCCCTTCTAATCCCTAAATCTACCCTCCTTGTTGGGACTATGATTCTGATCTATGTACATGTCTAGGCCTAATTCAAGGATCTTGGCTTTGTTTTCCTTCTCTAAAAAACCAAACCAAAACAAAAAAGCTGGGGCGGCAAGGAGGCGCAGTGAATAGAACACTGGCCCTGGCATCAGGAGGACCTGAGTTCAATGACGGACTTAAACAATTAACACTTACTAGCCATGTGACCTTGGGCAAGTGACTTAACCCCAACTGCCCTGCCTTCCCTCCTCCAAAAAGAAAGAAAAAAAGCTTTTCTGTAATAACACAAACTGGATGCTTGCAAGTGTAGGGTCTGTCATCCTAGACTGAGAAGAACTTGCATACATTTCTCCCCAGGTTTCCTGGGTAGAAGCTACAAGCCAAGAATGTGAGAACATCTCACAAAATATAACCTGTTAGTCTCTCATAACATGAAAGTGCAAGTACATGCCAGGGGATTTTCTTTTGGATACCAGACTTATTCATTCACTGCCCTCTCAAAGCTCAATCTATGTCTGAAGCCAAAAATATTTTTTGTCCAAACTGTGTTTACTCTCCTGGATGGGTTTTTTTTTTTCATTCAGATTGCTTTGGAGAGACATGTAACCTGGCATACTTGTTCTTCTGATGCTTTACTTGAATGATCTGTGATTTCATCTGGATAGGTATTAAATCTACTAATACAGATCATAATCGTTCTATATTTTTGAGTTTTTGTGACCAAAGTTTCAATTTTTTAGTGGTAAGGCTCTCTTCACTTAGCCAAATTGGTCTTGAGGCAGCAAATAATCATTTACATGCCCATAATTAATGAGATTTCTATAGCATCTTTTATTTATCCATCAGCATATATTGTATTTACATACTCAAATTCATTCATTAAACACTTACTGTGTACATGTGGAATGAAATCTGAGTTTAACATATGTCAACTTACTAATTTTGCTTGTTACAGAGACTAAATTTTACCTTCTCTTCCTTGACTCTGAGCTACTAGCTTGGGGTCTGTGTATTCAGGCCGTCGTCCCATGAACCAGCTAGGAAAACAAAGGAATAAAAGAAATAAAATGACTCATTAAACACACAAACTTAAGTCTGACATTCTGAAGTAACGAAATTTCATCAGAACGAATTTGGTATGCACTTCCTCATTTAAAACAAACAAACAAAACTATCTTTTTCAAAAGTATCCAGAGGAAAATTAGAGTTAGTATGAGTGAAATAACAGGCAGCGTGTAATGGCTGACAGAGAGCCAGTCTTGGGACCAAGAAGACCCAGGTTCAAATGTTGTCTCTAACCCACTCGGCTGTGTGACACAGAGCAAGTCATGCTGAAGAGCCTCTCTCTTGAAGGCTCTATACCACAGAGAAGGCGCCAGCCTGCCCAAGGTCAGGGAGCACTCTGGAGTACCCTTTGCCAATAAAACCATAGTTCTACACCTGAGCCTGATGTATAACATAAGTAAAATAAATTCTTCCTGCCAAACCTTTAAAGTCTCTTCTGGAATAACACATTTACATTTATAAATCTTCTTCCCTAATCGTCTAAAGAACTGTTTTTCCAAACAAAGTGACACTCAACTGTGGTGTATGTGTGTATGTGTATTTTAAAGCGAAGCAATGTTCAATAATTCTTTGAGAGTTTTTACTAAAATAGATAGCAATTTTGGGTGGCTTTACTTAGCCTGATTTCTAGTGGAAATTCAGGAAACTGGGGAATGGAAGGAGGAGGAAAGGAAGAGGGTTTTAATGGGGTGGGTTTCAGTGAGAATTCCCAAATTCTAATGACACCTCCTATGAAGCAAAATAGTTCTATGGCTTCTCTTTCTCACATTCCAGCTCAAGATGCTGCAGAATTCTAGAAGGGAAAATGTCCAACAAGAATTCAACTCTCTGGATTATCCAAAAAGTGAGAATTGCTCCAAAGTGAATCCTGATTTAAGTTTAAGTCAGGCTTTAAGTTTTGGAACATTGTGTGCTTTGTGGACACTCTTCTATGAATGGCTTTACATACACTGTCTAGCATACACTGGAAGGCCCAGGAGGCCTCCGCTTCCTTCCTAGCTTATTTAGAGAGCAGTGAAGCAGAGGCAAGATGGAGAAACCATCTAGTTTCCTGGCTACTCCTGAATGAACCATGACTTCAGCGTTTTGTTTGAAGTGAATTCTCAAAATATCAGACACAACTAAATTCAAATACACATTTCAAATTCCAAGTATACCTGTATATACCATTTTAGATATATCCATAACGTGAAATAATGAAGGATGACTCCAAAGGATTTTCAAATACTAAAACAGGCCATTGCTATTTCTTTTTTGAGGGCAACTGGGGTTAAGTGACTTGCCCAAGGTCAGATGGCTAGTAAGTGTTAAGTGTCTAAGACCACATTTGAACTCAGGTCCTCCTGACTCCAGGGCAGGTACTCTGTTCACTGCACCACCTAGCTGCCCCTCCACTGCTATTTCTACAATGATAAAGCAAATGCACTACTTGGAGGCAGTAAACCTGGAATGAAAAAACAAAACACCTTTTGCTCATTCAAAGTAACTTTGTAAGATTATCCATTACAGCAATACAGAAAGCATCACTCAAATTCAATAAATATTCATTGAGTATCTGTCATGTGAGAAGCATAGTACTACATGTTAAAGAAGGTACAAATATACATTTCTTACCTATCCTGAAAAAGTTTAAAATCTAGTGAAAGAAACAAGCAAGTTAAAAAATAATTTCAAGGGGTGGGTAAGTGGCACAGAGAATAGAGTACTGGCCCTGGAGTCAGGAGGACCTGAGTTCAAATCTGGTCTCAGACACTTAACAAAAAACTGTGTGACGTTGGGCAAGTCACTTACCCCCAACTGCCCTACCTTCTCCCCCTCCAAAAAAGCAAAATAATAATAATAACCATTTCAATTCAAGGTAGAAAAATTCAAGAACAAAGTGTCATAAGAGAAGTGTAGAGGGCTCTAGAAAAAATAGGAAGGGGACTCTGTAGATGGAGAAAAGAGAAGACTTCATAAAGGTTGAAATGGACTTTGAAAGATACAGAGATATTGGGGTAGACGGGAAAGGGCATTCACAGCAGAGAATCCTGACCATTATGAACAATGCTTAGGGACAAAGAATAGTCCAATTTAGTTAGAATTTGGGATGGATACAAAGGAGTAGTGGTAGATAAGTTTGGAACGGTGGACTGGGGACACAGTGAGCTTAAAATGCTAGATAAAGGAAAAATTTGGGATTTTATTCTGCAGGCAGTAGGGGAACAACTGTAGGTTTGTTCAACTTTGGAGGAAAGATGATGTAATCAGACATGTACATAAGAACAATTACTCTGGCAATATCTAGAAAAGAAATTGAATATAGGAGAGACAAGAGGAAGGAACACTAGTTAGGCAGCTATTGTAATGGTAGGAGTGGAAATGAAATGAAGGGGTGGATAAGAGAAATATTATAGAGGTAGAACAGATAGGCCTTGGTAACTAAATCAGTATGAGGGAAGGAAAGGAGAGAAAAAGAGTCAAAGATAACTTGGAAGTTTGTTAAAATTAATTCTGTGATTACCTTCTGTAGGGAACTACCTACATAAAGGTGGCCTGGTAAAGTGGATAAACTTCTGGACTTTGGGTCTAATCTTGTCTCAGACAAATAGCTGTGCAATCTTGGGCAAGTCATTTAATCCCTCTGGGACTCAGTCTCCTTATCTGTACAATTGGAATAATAACAGCAAACTATCAGATGACAAACACAGGCACAGTCAATGTTGAGAGGCTGTAAACTGGTCCTACCATTCTGGTGATCCATTTGGCATTGTGCGAAAGAATGACCAAAATGTCCATCCTCTTTGCTCTATACAGAGATTCTGCTGCTAGGCATATACACCAAAGGAAGTCAAAGACAAAAGGAATGGTCCCCATACACACCAAAATATTTACAGCAATATTTTTTTGTGGAAGCAAGTTACTGAAAACACATTAGATATCCATCAGAGGGAGAATGGCTAAGCAAGTTATAGTACCTGAATGCAACAAAATATCCCTATGAGACAGAAAACAATAAATATGATGGATAAAGAAAAGCATGGAAAGACTTATATGAACTAATGTAAAGTGAAGAAAGCAGAACAAGGAAAAATGGATATAATGACTACAACAAAATGGAAATGGAATGTGATGGAATTATAATCATGATCAAGTTTGGCTCCAAAGAATCATGATGTTTTTTTGGAGTGGGGAAGGCAAGGCAATTGGGATCGAGTGACTTGCCCAAGGTCATATTAGGCACCCTTCTTCAGAGAAGTGAGGGATTACAGGGGAGGAACACTGCATAAAACATCAGACTTTTTCAATATGTTGTTTTTCTGAATTTCTCCCCCTTTTTTGTTCATTATTACAAGGGAAAATCAAGGGGTAACTAACAGTGTCAAGGTCTGCAGAGAGGTCAAGAAGGATAAGGACTGAGAAGAGGTCAATGTAAGAAACATTAGTAACTTTGGAGAAAGCAGTTTCAGTTGAATGGCAAGGTTTAAACCTTAAGAAAACGGTGAGAATATTGCATGCCACCATGGGGGAAAGCGGGAGAAAATTTGGAACTGGAAAACTTGTGGAACTGAATGTTGTAAACTAATAGTAAATAAATAAAGATGCTGAGAAGAAATAAATAGAGGTATCTGATAGACAGCAGGGATGGATCAAGTGAGGGTTCTATGGGGAGACATTGGCATGTTGTAGGCAGGAGGGAAGCAACCAGTAGATAGGGAGTGACTAAAGATTAGCAATCAAATAGGGATGACAGAGGAGGCAATCTGATGGAGAGGAAGAAATGGTGGTGGGGTGGCAGAGGAAAGTCAGAGGAGGGCCCCAGAGGGATGAAAAGGGCTGGAAAAGCTACAGTGTTAAGTGGGGTACTGAACTGATCAGGGAGGTATAAAAGGATGACCTTGCTGCACTGGGGCCAAGTTGAGATCATATAACATAAATGTGTAGTGGACCCAACTGAGACAGTTCCATGATTTTCTCTAGCATGGTCTGACAGAATGTGAATAGAAGCAAAGATAGCAGATGATGGGAGTAATCCAAAACTAAGCTTTGGCAAAAGATTCATGACAAAAGAGTAAGGGACTTGAGAGAAGATTATATGGAGGGGCATTGGTTCACCAAAGGGTCAAGACGGCAGAGGAGTGAGGAGTGGAGGGACTAGAGGTCACGGTGAGAACAAAAACAGGATTGGGGGGGTTTCAAGACAGAGGTGATGAACAGACTGTGTTCAGTTAAGGGAATTTCAGGAATCGTGAACAAAAAAGTAGAACACTGTTGGGTGATGGCAAATACAAGGGTGTGACCATTTCTTCATGTAGCTGAGGTGGGGTAGAACAGTAGGTCACTAGAAATTATTAAAATGAGGAACTAGGAGATTAGGGTATATAAAGATAGGAGTTAGGGAGGAGGAAAGGACTACGGGGAGGTACTGAATTTGTTGAGGAAAGGAGGGTGCTCTGGAAGTTAGTATGTAACAGCTTCCAAAATATTGATTGGGTGGTAAATATGGATTGACCAAACCTCAAAGGAGAAGTTACTGAGTGATGATGGCAGAGAGGGAGAACCCTGAAGTGGTAATGAGGAGCAAGGAGCATTCCAATTGCTGTTCCTCAACCAGTGTGTCAGGTGCATTGACTCTGCTAATATTTATTTACATTGTTAACTTTTTGATCTTGTATGTCTATGTGTCTGATCATAAATGATAACTCTGGCAGCCAGTTATATCCTTCAACAATACTAGCATGGATAGAAATCTGGGAAAAATTTTTGACTCTTTTAAAGATGGAGAAATTATCCTATTTTCAATTCCCTTTCAGGGGAGTGATGACCCCTTTTGGATTTCCCAGAGTAAGAAAAATTTACTATATTGTAGTACCAAAAAGCAGTTATAACTGCATCCCACTGATACTTGTAGGTTGTTAACAACTAATGGAAAAGAAAGAGCAAAGACTAATTACAACTGTATGAAAATATTATTTATTTTCTTAAAAATAAATAATACAAAGTTATATATTGGGGCGGCTCAGTGGCACAGTGAATAGAGCACCGGACCTGGAGCCAGGAGGACCTGAGTTCAAATCAGACTTCAGACATTTAACACAAAAACTAGCCGTGTGACCTTGAGCAAGTCACTTAACCCCAATTGCCCTAGCTTCCTCCCTCCAAAAAGCCAAAAAAAAAGTTATATATGACAAAATACTAATCACTAAATGACATTAGCTAAAAAAAGAAAAGAAAAGACCATCAGTGAAACAGGCTATGTACACAATACAGAAAAGCAAGAAAACAAAATAACAAGGTATGGGGCAGTGAGGTGATACAGTGAATTCAGGACCCGAGTTCAAATGCGGTCTCATTGGGTAAGTCACTTAACTCCAATTGCCCTGCCTTCCCCCCTCCAAAAGGCAAAAAACATAAACAAAAACAAACCCCAAAGGATTCAGTAAATTAAAAGATTCCAACCACTGGGGTGAGGACTCACTATTCAATAAAAACCGCTAGGAAAACTGTGAAGCAGCCTGACAGAAATGAGATTTAGACTTAGCATCTCTCCACATATACCACAGTAAACTTGATTCAAATGAATATACAACTTAAAATATAAAGGATCACGTCATAAACAAATTAGAGGATAAAGGAAGAAAATATTTTTTAGGACCATAGATAGGGGAAAAGTTCAAGACTATGCAAGGAGTACAGAAAGAGTCATAGATAAAAAAAAGAGACAATTTTGATTTCATAAAGTTGACAAAGTTTTTGCACAAACAAAATCAATGCAGTTAAGATTAGAAACAAAACAGCTAAATAGGAAAAAAATCTTTGTAACAAGTTTCTCTGATAAAGGCCTAATATTCAAGATGTAGAAAGAACTGACTAAATACATATGAGAATAATATTCATTTCTCAATAAATAAATGGTCAAAGAATATGAACAAAAAATTTTCAAAGGAAAAAATCCAAGCTATCATCAGTCATATTAAAAATGCTTCAAATCACCAATAATTAATGAAATGCACATTAAAAGTACTTTAAGAATCCATTTCACACCTATCATATTGGCAAAGATAGCAGAAAAAGGGAAATGACAATTGTTGGTGGGGTTTCCAGAAGACAGGTAGGTACACTAGTACACTGCTCATGAAACTGAACTGGTGAGTCATTCTGGAAAGCAATTTGGAACTATTAGCAAAAAGTCACTAGACTCTCCATATTCTCTGACTCAGCAATACCACTACAAAGAAATGGAGGAAAAGGACACATGCACAAAAATATGTACAGCAGCAATTTTGATGAAGCAAAGAACTGGAAACAAAGGAAGTTGCCATCAGCTAAGGAAGGACTGAACTAAATGCAGTAATGTAAATGTAACAGATTATTACTGTACCATAAAAAATGATGAAAGGGACAATTTTGTAGAAACCTTGGAAGAACTATGTGAATTTATGGAGAGTGAAGTAAAGAGAAACAAGAAGACAATTTATTTAGTACCAACTAGGAATAATAAGTTAGGAAAAATGATTCACGCTTTTTTTAAAAAGTCAAATAATCAAGAAATGAAAAAAGAAATACAGATAAGTAGGATAGCTCTGAAAGTAACACTGAATTTATTATATACTTCTAAAAGAGAATATAGTGGAGATTCACACTTTCACATATCCTTTTCTGCTATAATTTATATAGGGAAATTTCCATCTTCTTTTTTTTGGTGTTAAGTACAGAACAGATTATACACATATAAAGACTGAACACCAGCTAATATGTGTTATGTAGGAAGATGTGATCATCGTAAATTTTATAAAGGTTGAAGTTATATTTATAATTATAAGACTCCAATAAGGAGTCACTTATGCTAAGTAGCCCTAATGACCATAGAACCATATAGGCAAAATAAGACCATTTATACTTTTTCACTGTTAATTTGTGTCAGAAGATAAGGACTGTAGTTTTCTGAGCAGATGAATTCATTTTGAGTCATTCTCCTTCTGTTGCCTTAGATACATTGCTAGATCCTTCTACCAGTTTATGGTCCCAATAAAGAAATTCCCTCTACCTATAATCAATAAGGGACCCCAAGAACTTTTTTTTTTTAACCACATCTGGGTTTCATTAGGAATGCCCCCTGCTACATCTAATACTAATTGCCTATTCTTAACCAAGTTCATTCTTAGGATATATGTTTTCACATAAACCCTGATTCTGAGAGTGTTTTCTCCCTGACCCATCTCCTCGTATGTGGGGTTGAGTTTCTTGTATCTATGGGAACGAACCTCTGTCTGTTTATATTACCATAGTGTGTGAATGTATGTGTGTATGTGAGTATGTGAGTATGTGAGTATGTGTGTATGTGTGTATGCTTTGGTTGCCCATTTATTGCACTACATAATAATAAAGCTTGTGACTACTAACATTTTCCTAAGTGCCAATTTTCTAGAAATTCCCAAATGCAGGTACTTCCTTTAACCTGAGCCAAGAGGCCAAATAAAGCAGAACTATTAAATTCATTAACTGTGTATAAGGACTTAGTATACTCCCACCCCAATAAAGAAGCTGTCAGGAAGCTCATATCCTAAATCATCCTGTGAAAGTAAGGCTCAGTAATGACTGAAACTCCCTTTTCCTATGGACAGGGAGTCTGAATATCAACTAGCAGCCAATTCCTCAGATGTTCTTCTCCACCCCCACCCTTACCCCCTGTGCTCCCAGCACTCCTGAATCAGCACTAGTCCCCAGGTCCAGGATTCTCTCCCTCCCCGATGCCTGGTCCCACTAACCTGGATAACCCTATAAAAATCCACCAAATTTTACTTGGATTAGTACATCTAGGCCCCTAGTGGATGTGCTTCCATATTCCCCAACTGTCCTCTTGTACTATATTTCCCCCTCAATTAAGCTGGTTTGCTTTATTTTTTTCTCTAAATCTGTCTTGTGTTCAGCATTTCCTTATACTGTACGATGAAATCCCGAACTTCATCTCAGTCTGCTATATGACTACCTTTTTAGTCTTCTACTTTACAGGATAACTAGTTAAATAAAGATTTTTGCCTTAATTATAGTACTTAGCAAAAAGTCTGGATTTCACAAGTCTATAATTATCTCATATTTTTATATGAGGAAGTCAGGCTCAGCAATATTTATTTACTAAAAGGTCCTGTTTTACAAGAATCCACTGTACGGAGTATCTCAAAAGTCTTTATGCAGCTTTAGTCTTTAATGGCTTAATAATGTACTAAGACTTTTGGGATGCACTGTATTTCACAGCAGATACTGCCTTTATAAGACTTTAATCTTTAGTTTCAAGGAGTTTAAGTATGTCAAAACTGATGACATTCCAACCCTTCAGCTGCTATTCAACTGAGTGGATATAATAGATTAGTTTAGTTGAGAGATGCTATTATTCAAGGAGAGAATACCATAACTATGAAAGAAAGGACATTCACATATTAAAAGTAAAACTGTCACTTAAAAAGTTTTCACCTATTATTTTTCAACTTAATATTATTAATAATATTGATACACTTATACAGTACTTTAAGGTTTATACAATACTTTCTTTATTACCCTCAAAGACAGGCAGTATCAATATTATTAACCTCATTTCAGGAGTAAGGAAAGTAAGATTGAAGAGGTGAAAAGCCTTGTTCAGGTCCACAGAGCCAGTAAATGTAAGAGACAGGATTCAAAGCCCACATCCTTCTCACTCCAGACGGCCTTTTTACTACACCACGTGACCTTTCCTTTTGTTCTTCTCATTGCTATTCCCTTAATAATAACAATCACCTCAGAGTAATTCCTGGAGCAACTGATACACAAAAAGATGCTTCTTAGTACTTACACATGAGAAACGGACACCATTCTGATTTCTACACAAAGAAGCTTCACAGGTTTTTCCCCTTTTGGCAACTCCAAAATATTAACGAAGGTTTTTGTTTTGTTTATACAGTCGTCTTCTAAGTGGTTCAGAATATGTCTGTTATCTCACTGAGTCGAAGAGTTAGAAAGGACAGCAGGGACCATCTAATCTAATAAGAAGTCTGAGCACAAGACAAAAATCTCTCCTCTACAATATCTCTGACAAATGGTCACCCAGTCTCTGTCCTTAAACACAGCTAGTAACAGGGAATTCACCCCTTCATGATGAGACTGTGCTCTAATTCTTATAAAATCCTGCCTCGTATCAATCTAAAATCTGTCTCCCTGCAGCTCGGTCTGGAGCCACGTGGGCTGCCTCGTCCACATGCCCATCCTTCAAACATCTGAAGGCTGCTGTGCAGCCCTGGCAGCACGTCCAGCTCTTCGTGGCCCCATTTGGGGATTTCTTGGCAAAGACACTGGAGTGCTTTGCCATTTCTCTCTCCAGCTCATTTTACAGATGGAACTAAGGCAAAGAGGGTTAAGTGACTTGCCCAGGTCACACAGTTAGTGTCGGGTCACATTTGAACTAGGGAGAATGGTCCAGACTTCAGGCCTGGGACTCTATCCGCTGCGCCACCTAGTGGCCTGAAAACTGTAGTACAGTGGAAAGAACAACAGCTTGGGAGTCAGAGCATGACAATCAGAATCTGAGCTCTAACTTATTTCTGTTTGACTTTAAGCAAGCCACCTAACTTCGCAGGGTCTCAATTTTGTCATCTATGTAATGAGGGGATTCTCTTCCAGCTTAAATCCTATGGTCCAAAAGTCTTACTGTACCACTCCTCCTTCCCTGATTTAATTTTCACAAAGTATTAGCCATCCGTTCAATATCTGTGCCACTTAAAATTCTTAAGAATACACTCTTTGTCTCTACCCATGTCAATAATAGAAACACTAAATGATGGAATGAAATACACAGATTTGTGGCAGAGTTCTAGGGACCTTCCAAGTACAGGTGACATTTTCATCTAGTACATACAGAAATACTTACCAAAAATTATATTCAGTTAGGTGACTTATTTGGAATTATCTCAATACTGATTCCAAAATTATTTTTAAAAATCACATTAGACTAGTTTTTAGACAATTATTTAGTACTTTTTTACTCTAAATTATAGACAAGGTTAGTTTCATAATTATAATGCTCACGTTCTTAAGTCCTGGACTTCTAGAAAGCAAAATTGCTTAGTGGCAACAATTTTATGTTGACATGTTTAGATGACACAAATAAAAGGAAGACTATGAAAACAAAATGTTTATTATAGATATTGTAAAGTCTCATTGTCTCCAATTATTCTTTTCAGGGAATTAGTACACAAAAAGTTGTTAAACTGTTTTATCATTGTATAACGGAAGGTAAAAAAAGTCTAACTAGTTTGTAAATGTAAATGTATTTTACAAAGTAAGGTTTTAATTATCTTGCTATAAATAAGCTTTGTGAGTGAAGATATTCAGATATAAGTCTGAGATATTGCTGAATTATCAATTTTTAGAACCAGAAAAAAAAAGCTAAAGGTAATCTGTCCAAGTTATTTTTTCAGATGAGAAAACTAGATCAGAGATACTGCTTTTCACCCAAGAAGTCAAATAACTTAACCAGGAAGTTAAACACATAAAGTGAAGCTTTATGGAATATCTTGTCTAGCCTTCTTGGTCTTACTGAATATTACAAAGATACACTTTGTTCAATATTTTGTTTTCTACTTGGTTTAGAAAACAAATACCAAAGCATATTCAACTGAAAGTCAAGAAGATAAAGGTTCAATCCTGCCTTTTATACAGAGTGTTCCAAAAGTCTTAGCTTTTAAATACCTTAAAACTGCATTGAGACTTTGGGGACACACAATACTTGTTAACTTGTGTGATTTAGGAGCAAATTATTTAACATTTTCAATTTCTTCAAAGGTAATATGGCTGACAAAGTACTTTTATATATGTTATTGCATTTAAGCTTACCTGGCTCACTTACTATATTTACAGATATCGTAATACTTAAAGTATCATAACTGTCACAGTATTGTTGTCTCAAAGAACTTTACAAACTTATAAAAAAAGTTTTTTTGTGAATCAAGGTGAAAAACATCAGGGCTTTTTTTTTTTTAAAGCATCTTCATTCTTCAAAATTTCATACAAGCTTATTGTTATCAATTACAGCAATTATTTCTCAGAAATAAAAAATCACAGAATCTCAGAGCTGGAAGGGACCACAAGAGTCATTCTGGCCCAATCTGTACTTAAGGAAGAATGCCTTCTAAGTTTTCCAGCCCTGATACTAAGACCTCTAGTCTGCCAACTAGACTCCCTCCCTCCCAACTTCCACTTCCATACTATATTAGCAAGCACCCTAGCACACCCAGGATGGCCGGCTAGCATAGGTTCTTTGATTTGCTTTTAAATCCCACTTTCAATTATATTCACTAGTTTAGGGGAAAGATCAGCATCTGAATGTGGAGAAAATACAAGCACAGAAATTAGCACAAAGATCAACAGATAGGGTTCCAGCTGTCTGAACAAAGTAAAACAATACACCACCAGACTGGGGGAGCACAAACAACATCTGAATAGTTGGTGGCTCTTAACAAACGGCTACTCAAGAGTCTTGTCCAGGAAATCACAAGATTCTTCTCATGAGTGAACCCCCAAAGCAAAATGCCAACCTCCCAGAATATATAACAAAGACTTAGCCCTTATAAGCTTAGAGCCAGAAGGCACAAAACTGCGTGAATTAGCACAGCTGTGAATTATCAGGGTTCAAAGGAGATCAGTCCTTCAGATGCTCACAATTTAGCATGAGCCTGGAAAACTGAACTCCAACAAGAAGAAAAAAAACACAACAAAAATCCCAACCTGCTTGTGCTCACAAATACATGTCTCCAATTGTTAGGAAGTTACTCACCTCCAGCTTAAAGGTGCTTCCCTGCAACTTCTATCCACTGTTCCTAGTTCAACCATCTGGGACTAAACAAAACCAGTCTAATTCACCTTTCACATTACAACCAACAAATACTTAAAAATGGCTATCATGTCCTTTCTCTTCATCCCAACCCAAGTCTTCACTTCTTCAGGCTAGATAGGGCCTTTGACACCCTGGTCACCTTCCTCTGGATGCCCTCTAACTGATGTCCTTCCTAAAATGTGGTTCCCAGAGCTGAAAACAACACTCTAGATCTATTCTGCCTAGGGTAGTATAAAGTAGGACTATGCCCTATCTGATTCCGAATGCTAAGGTAAGCCTTTCTTAATGCAGTTAGTTAATACTAAGTGCCTACTATGTGCCAGTTATCTCTATGTAGTAGACTGGTTACAATTTCACCATTTTGTATATAAGAAAACTACAGAAGACAAGTATTGTACCAACAGTTACCCCTACGCATTAACAGCAGAAGATAAATTAATAAAACAACCGTCAGAAACACTTTTAGTCTACTATTTAGTCTGAAGATTTGAGAATTAGAAAAGGACCTTAAAAATCATGTTCTCTAATATCCTCATTTTACAGAGAAGGCCCAGAGAGAAGTATCTGACCCAAAGTCAATCAATCAATAAATTAACAAGCAATTATTAAGCACTTATTGTATGTTAAGTGCTAGAAATACAAACAAAAAGCAAAAACAGTCTCTGCCCTCAAGAAGCTTACATTCTTTTTTTTAATTTAGTTTTTATTTGTTTTCTTGTTTACATTATTCATTTTCATTACATTTTTTGAATTACACCTTTTCTCCCCATCTTGCTCCTGCCCCAACCCCATAACAGCAATCCCACTGTAAAGCCCCTCCCCTGCTCTGCTCTCCTATTTTCTGGTAGGGCAGGAGGGGTCTCCCTATCCCAGCCCCTGTATATCTTAATTCCTAGTTGCAGGTATTGCAGAACTTTGAATTCTAGATTCTGTCTATTCCTCCCTTGTCACCCACCCCTACTAGAAGGACACTCAGATAAGAAGCTTACATTCTAATGGAGGAGACAAAAACAAGTCTATAAATGGTATATTCAAGATAAATACTGAGAGAACAAAGATAATCTGGGAAAGAAAAGCACTAGTATGGCTTCATGTAGAAAGTGGCACATGAGGTGAGTGCTGAAAGAAACCAGGGCTTCCAAGAAGTGGTGAGGAGAAGGGAGTACAAAACAAGAATGAGAGCTAAGCATTTCAAAGGCCAGAGAGGGAAAATGGAACATCGCTCTGTAAGAAAGGTCAGTAGGTGGGTATGGCTGAACCCTATGGTTCAGTGCATGGAGGTTGTGGAGTTTATTAAGTTGAAGGGCAAGGGGGAAGAATGGATGTGGGCACACTTGCACTTTAGGAAAAGGGTTTTGATGATCTAGAGGATGGGTTGGAAGAGAGAGACTGAGGTAGGGAGACATAATAGAAGGTGACTGCCATAGTCTAGGTGAAAGACAATGAACTGATGAGCTAGTGAATGAAGAGGATGGAATATTTGTGAAATGTTGTAGAAATAGAATATGATTGGGCAACTGATTGGATAGGCGGGGTGGGTAAGATGGAGGTTTCAAGTATCAGTGGCTAGAATGAAGGTGGTATACTACATGGTAATAGTGAATTTAAGAAGAGCAGTGGGGTTTTGGGGGAAAGAATGAATTATGTTTTGAACATGTTGAGTCTGAGATGCCTCTGAGACATCAAATTTGAAATGTCTAATGGGTAACTGGAGATCAGGGACTAGAACTGGAAATAAAGATTTGGAATTATGTGGATAGAGATAATAAATGAACCCATGGGGGCTGATGAGGTCACCAAGTACAAAACTGTAGAGAGAAAAGAGAAGAGGGCCTGGGACAAGGTTTTGGGGAACACCTACAGTGAGTGGGCATGATGATCCCGTAATAGAGAAGGTGAAGGGAAGTCAGATAGCTAGGACAAAAACTAGAAGGGGTTGGTTTCACAAAAACGCTGAAAGAATATCCAAAAAAGAAGTTGGTCAACAGTGTTATATATTGCTGAGAAGTCAAGAAGCATGAGGATGGAAAACTGAAGAAATCCAAACAAGCAACAATTATGTGAGAAAAAAATGTTCCAAAAACTACTAGAGAAAAGCAAATGAAAACAATTCTGAAGTCCCATCTCACACCCATCAGATTGGCAGATATAACAAAAAGAAAAATGACAATTGTCAGAGAGTCTGTAAGGCAAAAGTTGATTATTAAATTGGAGTGGGAGGTTTTCCAGTTTACCTGAGACTCAGGTCTGTTACTCAGAAACGAATGAAATCAATTGTTCTCAAAGAATTCCTTACCAGTATATTTTACCACAGAATACATAGAATATTCTTTTAAATTGCTTTCATTCAAGCAAAGTTATAGGATGTTACATTTGGCTATAAGATGAGAGGTGGAAAGTATATTTTAGAGAAATAAATCAGGAAGACACTGGACAAGGCAGGAAAAAAATGTGTGTATACCGATCCCCAAACTAGGAGTGTGCTGGAGTCAACTTAAAGCAGTTTGTGGAAGCAAACTGTTAAGCTTTAGTTTGAGCATTTATATGTTGAATATCAGCAAGTGCTTATAAGGGTTTGATTTTTGTTAATTGACCAGACTTAAGGAAGTGATGAATGAAATGCTAATCATGCATATTAAACTTAAAAGTGTGTGATATGTACGCTTCCCCCACAGACAACTGGTAATTGCCAGAATTCCTCAGCTTTCTCTTCTTTTTACCCTCAAAGGACTTTTAGCCCAACATTTCATGCCTTTCTTTCCATGAGGCCAGGGTAGAGAAGCCGGGTCACTTTAATAGCATTTATTTTTT
>CM053599.1:183091585-183113295 GCA_028646575.1 Pseudocheirus occidentalis
AGCTATTAGTGGCATGCTGCAGCTCCGCCCCCCCTCACCCAGCTTTGGCTCACTGAAAGCTCATCCCAGGACCACCACTCAAGACCAAGATCCAGATCTAGGCCACTCAACGCAAGAGCCCTTGGCCCTGATCGATCGCCTCAGCCCCCCTGCTATCTGCAGGCTGAGGGCTCTGAAGCAGCCCAGTGGAGGCTGCTGCTGCTTTCAGCTGTTCCTGCTGCTACAGCTGCCTCCTGCTGCTTCCTTGCCCTGGGAGCAGTTTGGCCGGACCTGCTCTTCTCCTCCCGAGTTAGCAAAATCCACTGATCTTTCTCTTAGCCTTTTTGTCTTCTGGCCTGATAAATGTGGTAACTGTGCCTGCAGTGCAGCCGACCTGCCAAAAGACCCATTCTTTAGTCTTTGATTCTCCTTATTGGTTCCAGAAATGTTACTATTAATAATGATAATAATCTCCTATGTTTATATCAGGCATTATGATTTTAAAAGTGTGTTCTTATCTTTCCAACCTCATACATTATCAAACCTCCAAAATTCTTCAGTTGAGCTCAACTGTCCTTCCCTCTCTTCCTCATACCCAGCACCCCAGCACCTATCTCTGTACCTTTGCAATAGTTGTCCTGTAGGCATGTCTTTCCACACTTCTAACTCTTGGAATCTCTCTCATCCTTTAAGACGCCATTCAAGGCAGGGGGGCACAGACTTTCTGAGAAGTAAAGACAGTACCATGGCCAATGATTTCAAGTGATTCTCCAAGTTGAAAGAATATTATAAAACAGTTTTAAGTTTATAGTGTCAAAGAAAAAAGACTTCGATGAATATGAAAGAACTCTAAGTTTTGACCATTTAAGTTTATTTGTTCCACTCACATCTATTCAATTTTTGTAAAATATTCTGAAAACAAGAAGTATCATTTAAGGCTATGTATGGCATGGCCAATATGGAAATATTTCTCATGACTTCATATGTATAATGGGTATCACATTTTTGCCATCTCAATGAATGGGGAAGGGGTGGAGGGAGAAAATTTGGAACCAAAAATAAAAATAATTTTCAAAAAAAGGTGCAGCTCAAACACCAGCCTCTATTTTACTTTATGATAGTAACAATAGTACATATTTGTACAGTATTTGGGGATTTACAAAGTATTTCTTCAGGTAACCCTTTTGTACAGAGTTACAAGTAATCTTATTTAACCCTTACAGTCTCCAGGGCTTACTGCTTAGTGAGAAGGAATGGGAGGGATGGAATCCAGCAAAAAAGGAGGCTAGATTTCTTGTCATCCTTGTCTGGGTCTCTTTTAGTGACCAGATTGCTTTTCCCCCAGGAGAAGCTGTTTCCTGATATTAAATGCTTGGACACATTTTAGGTACCTTTCCCTTCTCTGACTCATTGTACCCAGGGGAAACCTGAGAATGTCCATTTCTGGCATGATCTCTAAGGGTAGCTACCAACTCCTTTTACAAGCACTGAGGCTCACAAACCTCAAAACACACACAAACATACAACACAACTTCTATTTACAAGTTAATGGACATGGACAGGACACATTCACATCTATTATAAGAGTTCAAGATATTTATCTCTTGCCCAGTGAATGATCCTCCCCCAGATGCCAGTAAAATCTTTGTAATTAACTGCTTCAGATGTTACTCACACAAAGTGAGAGACCAAAGTTTATATCTCCACAAGGTTGCTCCCCTGAGAACCCCCTTTTCAGCATTCTATAATTTTTTTCCCCAAGGAGCTCTCACTGGGTACTGAACACTGTTCCACATAGTTCTCTATAGTTTGTTGCCTGCAATTTAGCTGTAGAAGCAATGTGTCTTTGTATCTTGAAGCTTAGTGCTTTTTTTTTTTTGGAGGAGGGAAGGCAATGCGGTTAGGTTTAAGTGACTTGCCCAAGGTCACATAGCTAGTGTGTCAAGTGTCTGAGGCCAAATTTGAACTCAGGTCCTCCTGACTCCAGGGCCAGTGCTCTATTCACTGTGCCATCTAGCTGCCTACACAAATACAGAATAGAGAAAAGAAACAAAAACATATCATAAACTTAAATACCAAGCATGAAAATAAAAAGCATGTCATGTGCATAGCAGAACATAAGAGAGGATTCAAAATATGTAACAATAAATTTTCATTTCAAGAAAGCCTGTATGATAAATAATACATGTTGTATTGAGAATTGCTCATCTTTTCTTTTTTTTTTCTTATAAGTTTTCTTTTGTTTTCTGCTG
Organism: Pseudocheirus occidentalis; assembly: GCA_028646575.1. NCBI lineage: Eukaryota > Metazoa > Chordata > Mammalia > Diprotodontia > Pseudocheiridae > Pseudocheirus > Pseudocheirus occidentalis. Next base: position 183,093,817 of record CM053599.1, read on the forward strand.
CAAGCTTTTTAACTTTTTTTCCCCTCCCTTTACCTCCCCACCTCCCAAGGCTGCAATAAAATTTAAATGTGTAAGCTTAGTATTTTTTTGCTGACTTCTGCAGTTTTCTAACTCAATAATTTCCCCAGAGGATGGGCTTGCTAGCTGCTGATCTCTGCTTTGCTCAACTATGTTTTTCAGTGTGAAACACCTTGGGGTCAAAGTACTTCTCTTCCATTGAATTTCTTCTTTCACAGACCTTGGAACCACATTTCCTGCTTTTTCATATTAAATGTCTCTCAGAGTGCTATCAGTTTGCTTTCTTTGTTTCTTTCATTGTTCAAACAAGTCTCCCATTCAACTCCATTTACTATTATCATGAATTAGCCTGCTTCCTATTCTTTCCCTTATTTCCCCACCCCAAACAGGAAACAGAACTCACTATCTTTCCCACTAAACCCTTCTCTCCTTCCCTATTATTATTTTTTCTTTTAAATAGTACTTTTTTATTACATGTAAAGACAATTTTTTGCATTCATTTTTAAATAAAATTTTGAGTTCTAAATTTTCTCCCTCCTTCCCTTCCCTCCCTCCTCTCTATGATGGTGAGCAATTTGATACAGGTTATACATGTATGATCTTGTAAAACACATTTCTATATTAGCCGTCTTATGAAAGAAGAAACAGAGCAAATGAAAAAAAAACTGAAAAAATGAAGAAGGTGAAAATAATATGCTTTGATCTCCATTCAGAATCCATCAGTTTTTTCTCTGGATATGGATAGCATTTTCCATAGTTGAGTTCTTTAGAATTGTCTTGGATCATTGTATTGCTGAGCAGAGCTAAGTCATTCATAGTTAATTATCACACAATGTTGCTGTTACTGTGTACTTCTGTACTATGTTCTTTTAGTTCTGCTCATTTCACTTTGCATCAGTTTGTGTAAGTCTTTCCAGGTTTTTCTGAAATCTGCCTGCTTGTCATGTCTTATAGCACAATAGTATTCCATTACATTCATATAGCACATCCATTCCCCAATTGATGGGCATACCTTCAGTTTCCAATTCTTTGTCACCACAAAAATAGCTGCTGAGTGGAGTACACTCTCTGTACCCTCTGTGAAGACTCCTTAGAATGAGAAGGGGGAAAAACTATATGGAAACCAGAGATAGACTTTTGTAAGATTGGACATACCTGAATCCTGGGTTTACACAACCTAGGACCCTTCCCCCCTTCCCTTGTTGTCGTTAGCATTAGACCCCTTTCAGGAGTTTTGACCTCCACCTTTGCTTGTGACCTTTTCCCCTCCCTTGCTTTGGCCTTTGCCAAATAAGGCTATGGATAATACCTTGGCTTCCTGTCCCACCTCCCTGCCAATAGGAGATTGGGGGGTGGGGCTTCTTTGTTATCCACCATTGGGTTAGATTTTGTGCCAAGACTGAGAGCCTGCTTCCTGGGCAATGGGAGAAGGGACAGCCAGAGGGAGGGGCTTGAACACCTTAGGGTATAAATTCTTGTTCTGTCTTTTGTAACAGGTTCCTCTCCTTGTCCCTGCCATGGAGAGGACTGCCCTCTTCCTGTGGGGGAAGAAAATAAAACTTCCTGTTCCTTCCACAAAATGCCTCTGACTTTTGATTTTTCTTCTAGAGGGGATTTTTGGGGTCCCTGTACCCCACACACTGCTATAAATTTCTTTTTTATATGTAGATCTTTCCCTTTTTAATGATCTCTTTGGGATACACATCTAGTAATGGTATTGCTGGATCAAAGGGTATGCACAGTTTGTTTGCCCTTTGGGAATAGTTCCAAATTGTTTTTCAGGATGGTTAGATCAGTTTGCAACTCCACCAACAGTGTATTAGTGTGCCAATTTTCCCACATTTTCCCCAACATTCATCATTTTCCTTTTCTGTTATATTAGCCAATCTGATAGGTGCAAGGTGATGCCACAGAGTTGTTTTAATTTGCATTTCTCTATTCAATAGTGATTTAGAGCATTTTTATATGACTTTATATAGCTTTGATTTTTTTCATCTGAAAACTGCCCATTCATATCCTTTGACCATTTATCAATTGAGGAATGACTTGTATTCTTATAAATTTGACTTAGTTCTCTATATATTTGAGAAATGAAGTCTTTATCAGACACTTGCTGTAAAATTGTTTCCTATCTTTCTGCTTTCCTTCTAGTCTTGGTTGCATTGGTTTTGTTTGTGCAAACCTTTTAAAATTTAATATAATCTAAACTATCCATTTTATGTCTCCTAATGCTCTCTTATCTCTGGTTATAAATTCTTCCCTTCTCCATAGATCTGAAACATAAAAAACCTAATTAACAGTCTTTAAAAACTGCTTTATGTTCTTAAGAGGCTTAAATATTAGCTTCCAAACTGATTGTAACCATAATTACAAACTTATCACAAAATTCTTTTCTAATAATTCTGTTAATGTGCTCATTCCTTTGTTTTTATCATTCCTTTTTTTGTGAGTAGGAAAAAATTACTTGTAAGGTACTATACCAACCTTTAAGTGCTACATGGAATCTAGATATTAGCTATTATTATTTTCTGTTCTATATCCAATTTATATTGTACATTGAGGATCTTTGTTATTTCTTTCCCTTTTGGGGAGCCCTAAATTTGAGACAGAGATTATATTGTAATTAACATAATCTCTGGAAAGCAGTAGAAGTATGTTAATGAGCCAATAAATTTTATAATGGGGAGCCTAATCTCCCTAATTATAGGTCAGGCTTCTCAAACACTAAACTCAGTCTACAAACCCCAGTGGCTAGATAGGTAACAGAGAAGGGTGAGAGTGGCCCAGCTGAGCACAGTACCTTAAGGCTAGAAAGGTGTAACAAGGAACAACAAAAAATACTACTTAAAAATGACCTTTCTAAATGCTGGCTGCCCACTTTGTAACTTTTTCTTCTGAGTTCCCTCATCCCACTCCCAAACTTTCCCACTATCCCATGTTTTCTGATGGGACAAATAGAAGCATGAAATAGATTGAAGCAATTAAGGGAGAGTCTACTCTACTAAATGGTAATGCCAGACTAGTCTCACCAGAAGACCCTTGCTGTTTCATGTTTATAGGCACTGGAAGAGTGTGGGTAGTTGATTTCCTGTTATCAATGCTTCCCACAATTTAGGACTTCTCTCATTCCACTCAGGGGTGAGCTGAAATGAGGTGGAAAAATTCAGCCTTTTAAGGTTTTCTCTTGGCTCCCATGTTTCCAAATCACCACAATTCTCTACTGTCTTCAAAGTCTCCATTTTTTTTTCCCCTGGGGAATGACCTTGTTTTCTCCAACCAGTGAAAACTGGAAGGTGCTCTAGAGGAAAGCCCCCAGAATCTGTTTAGCTGTCAGATCCCCTGTCCTCATTGGCTATTGGAAGAATTGGAAGCACTGGGGAGGATGGGGGGGGGGGGGTGTGTGCTACTTTTTTTTTCATGGTTGAGCTGTCCTCTGAGGGTCTCTAAGGTCCTTTGAGGATATTAGTTAAAAACAAACTAAACAACCCAAACAAATTATTTCACTGACTTCAGTGAAGACTGCTGTTTTTGCATTCCTTGGTGTCTTTTCTCTCTCAGTTACTGGGACCCCTCAGGCCAAGGACACTTCATGAGGTAGAAGGGAAGAAATAAAGTTTTTAAACTGGAGTATTATTAGTAACTGACATAGGCAGACTGGGGTAGGCTGATCAGCAGAGTTATTGGGAATGCAGGAAGATCCCTAGGGCCCACGTCAGTTCAGTCATGTGACTGGTTTGTGTTTGTTTTCACCACAAACAAGAGTGCTGCCTTTCTAAGCTGTTCCCTGGGGAAGACACTCAATCTTTCCAATATTGTAGCCATTGTTCCCAGAAAATCCAGAATTCCTTTTTGAGAACTGTTATTCAAACCAAAATTATGCAGCCATCCATCCTGAATTTTCTGAAAAAATTCCAATTTCAAAGGTGATTAATCTGTGATAATGTGATGGTAACTGTGAGAAATTCTTCTGTCAGGTCAAATGTTTCAATTTTAGGTTTAAAAAATATGGTCCCAAAGAATCCTGTTGACAACTTAGCAGAAGGAACTAAATTGGAGTTATGATACTTAATATGTTGATTAATTAATTTAAATGTAAACTGTTACTAAGCAAAGTTTAAGTGTATTGATATTCAATGGTAAGTTTCAAATAAGGCATTTGCCAAGAAGAGCAAATAGTGTCACCATATTCACGGTCAGTATTGGTAAATGGAAAGAGAGCAGGGTTTGGCATCAGAGGAACTGTATTTGAATTCCAACTCTGGCAGATACCGGCATTTGTGAACTTGAGCAGACCACTTACTTTCTGGGCCTTAGTTTCTTTGTCTGTAAAGCAAGGGGATTAGACATGGTGACTTACTGACGAATCTTCCAGCTCTAATCCAACACACATGCTATGAATTAACTCCTTCTAATAATTACTAATATTACCAAAAGAAACCAAATAGAAATAAGATTTCGATATTTTAAATAGGTTTTTATTGATGTCTATTTTTGTATCACCTTAATTTCCTCCAGTATTTCTCTACTTTCCATAAAGTCATCCCATATATGACAAATACAAAAACCCACATTTAAAAAAGGAGGTGCTTTGCACAAGTGTGGCTAGTGGAAGAATTCTTAACTAAATAAGGAAGAGAGATCATTTAAAAAGATAAGGTTGATAATTTTGATTAAATAATATTGAAAAACGTTTGCTTTTTAATTTTTTTAGTTAAAAATTGATTTTTTTCCTCCCCATTCCTCCACCATTGAAAAAAGAGAAAAACTTTTATAACAAATATTCATGGATAAGTAAAACAAACAACCTCATTGGATGTATCCAAATGCATGCTTATTAATGTTATTTTCTTACTTTCCAATTATTTCTCCTGTTCTGTATATGCACATATACACACACACATAAAACATATCTGAGCAAACACATATACACAAACATAAAACAGACATATCTGAGCACAGATCTCTCCACAAACACATGTACACACATACAAAACAGACATATCTGAGCACAGATCTCTCTACAAACACATGTACACACACATAAAAAAGACATATCTGAGCACAGATCTCGCCACAAACACATGCACACACACATAAAACTGAGCACAGATCTTGCCACAAACACATGTATATGCACATAAAACAGACATATCTGAGCACAGATCTTTCCACAAACACATGTATACCCATGTGTTTATGTGTATACATATATGCGCACACATGCACATGCAACACAATACATATGTATATAAATTCTGCACTCTTGGTCTATTATATCTCTGTCAAGAGGTAGGCAGCATGTTTTGCGTCCATTCTCTGGAATCATGGCTAGTCATTACACTGCTCAGGTTTCTTAAGGCCAAAGCTTTTGCATAAAATCGACGTAGTCCAAGTTAGAAGAGAAATAGTTAATGGACAGAACATCTTTAGAGCAAATATTTAGAATAAGGACCTTACATACAATAAATAGGAAATTGAGAAACTATGTAAGAGCAAGAATCATTCCTCATTAGGTAAAAAGTTAAAGGATTTGAATAGGTAGTTTTGGAAATGTAAGCCATTGACAAGCATATGAAAGAATTGTTCTAAATCACAGAAATTAAAGCAACTCTGAGGCTTTACCTCATGGCCATTGATACGACAAAGAGAGTAAAAGACAAAAAGAATTGAATTGCGGACGGTAAATGGGAAGACAGGCAACATTATGTGCAATTGGTAGAGTCATTCCTGACGACGATTTGGAATTAGACTAAAAAACCCCACTGTACCATATATGTTCTCTGATCTATTAATACCACAAGTAGAAATATATGACCAAGAGGCCAAAGACAGAGGGAAAATTTTCGTACATGTATATATGTATGTACACACACACAGACCCATAGACACACACACACACACACACACACACACACACACACACACGCTTCCGGGACCTTTCCTGGAGTGATGTCTGAAAATAAAACATGTAACTTCCTGGGAAAATCCCCTCTTCTTTTGGAGGTTGGTCTCTTCTCATCTCAGAGGCAGTGTGGTATGATGGAAAAAAACACTGAACTGGGATTCAGAAGACGAGTTCCAATGTTGGCTCCACGGCTTAGCTAGTTGTGTTACCTTGGGCTAGTCATTTAATCCCTCTGGGCTTCAGTTTTCCCATCTGTAAAATAGGAATCCATACCTTCTTTATGTCATAGGGATATTGTGAGAACAAAATGAAATAAAACAATAAACCATTATATATATATATATACATTATATATATATATCTGAAAGGAATTATTATTATTATTATTATTATCATTATTATTACTCCTACTACTATTATTTCTATTCAGAGGGCTCTGAGACCCTAACTTTTAGCAGGCATAAGTGCTTCACAGCTAGGTGATATCTTCCTTTCCCCCACATAGTGACACAACAGTGGCTTCCTGTTTCTCTCGCTGTGAGGGGCACTTTCCATCTCCTCTTCAAAAGAACACACACACACACACACACACACACACACACAACTCCTCTGCACGAGGAAGCAGGAAATCAGTATTGTTGTCACTTTGGACTGAACCTTTGGGACTGATGAGAGAAAGGCACAAAGGGTCCAGAAAGTGGGGATGTTGAAGGGACACAAACCCTGGAAGCTCCCTTGAGTATTCCTGCTGGTCTGAACCCAGAAGGGCTGTGGAGAGGAGCTAAGAGCAGTATTTCCCTCCTCATCCTATCACAGATTTGAGGAAACCAGGAAGGCGGTGAGCCCCTGTGGTTGCCTGGGATGGAGTCTGTGGCCTTGTACAGCTTCCAGGCCACTGAAAATGATGAGCTGGCCTTTAACAAAGGCGATACTCTGAAGGTAAGGCAGCACTTGGGACCGAGATGGTGGTGGTTTAGGAGTTTTTGGATCTCTAAGGGGGAGATGCTTAGGAGCTGGGGCAGAGCTTCCAAGGCATAACTGAGACCTTGAAAACTTGGGGACATATGTTGCCACACAGAACAGTAGAAGGAGCCCTGAATGTAGTTGGGATGCATGGGTTCTGGTACTAACTCCATTGCTAACTGGCCATGACATCTTCTGTAAGTCATTTTCACTCCCTGGGTGTCTGCGGCTTCATCTATCACAGGATAGGATTGAACAAGATGGCACCTGTGGTACTTTCCACTTCTGAAATTTCTGTGAATCTCTGACTCTGCCTGGATATAGGAGCTAGCGCAGGACTAGGGTGTAATATCAGGAGAGACCTAAGAGGCCATCCAGTCCAATCCCTTCATTTTACAGATGAGGAAACTGAGTCCTAGGGAAGCAAAGTGATTTGTCCAAAGTCCCCTGAGAAGTAGGTGGCAGGTGCTGAAATATTCTCCAGGCTTTAAACTGAAGGGAGTCATATGTCTTCCCTGTTAGAATTTTAGCTCATTGAAAGCAGGGACTATAACTTTGCTATGTGTATTTTTGTGCTAAACACAGTGCTTTGCAGGTAGTATAAGCACTTAAATGTTTCATTCATTGGAGTACTGTTGGTAAGACAGATGCTAAGAACTGTTGTTCAGTCATTTCAGTCATGTCTGACTTTTCTTGGCAAAGATACTGCAGTGGTATGCCGTTTCCTTCTCTATTTTACAGATGAATTAACTGAGGCAAACAGGGTCATACAGCTAGGAAGTGTCTGAGGCTGGGAAGTGTCTGAACTCAGGAAGATAAGTTTTCCTGGTCCCAAGCCCAGTGTTCTATCCCCTGTACACCTTAGATGTCCCTGCTAAGAACTAGGACCCAAGTACTAGGATTAGGCTTTGGGATGCCGTGGAGGATAGGAGTTACATTTCAGAGATGGATGGACAGACTCAAAGACTAGGTTCTGCCCCCAGACTCAGGAGCATCTGGGCCAACCTTTGCTGAACTGCCCAAATGAAAATTTCTTGCCTGTATCTCTGCCCATGCTGCTGTAACCACTGCTGCCTTCTCTACCATTTTTGACCCTATTTGCTTTGCAGTTCTTAAAGACCAACAGGAAAGGAAACTGGGGATGTTTATGCTGTGTTGGCTTCCCTCAACTTGGCAAATTGGAGCCAAAGTTAATTTAGAGCTTTTTCGTTTCTGGTTAGGTGGAAATTCCCCTCCACTTCACCACATGAAACAACAGCTCTGTGGGTGGCACTTCTGGGCCACACCTGTGTGCAGGAACGCACATACTCAGACAGAGACGCACAATCTTGTAAGTATGCAGCAAAAGAATTTTAGAGTTGGAAGGCGTCTCAACAGTCCTTTAGTCCAACTCATACAGCAAATGAGTCCTCATGACAACCTGACAATGGGGTATTAAACCTCTGTCTGAAGGCCTCCCGTGAGGAAGAGCACACTATTGCCCGAGGCAACTTGTTTCCTTTTGGGAAGACTAATATTTAGGAAGCGTTTCCTTACGTGGAGCCTAAATATTTTTTGTTTGTTTTTGTTTTTTTCCAATTTTCACTCATTGCTATTGGCTCTATTATCTGGAGCCAAACAGGTCTAGGCTCCATCTCACATTCAAACATGTGAAGGTAGCCTTGATGAACTCAGAGGCAGCTCCAAGGCTCAGTGGATAGAATGTTGAGCCTGGAGTCAGAAAGACCTGAGTTCAAACCAGGCCTCAGACACTTACTAGATGGAGGGTCCTGGGCAAGTCACTTAACCTCTGTTTGCCTTAATCCACTGGAGAAGGAAATGGCAAGCCATTCCAGTATCCTTGTCAAGAAAATCCTATGGACTGTATGGTCCATGGGGTCACGAAGATTCAGACGTGACTGAACAACAAACAGCAATAATTGTGAGCTCCTTTAGTCTTTTCTTCTCCAGGCTAAACATTCCTAATTCCTTCAACTGATCAGACATAGATACACACACAGGCTGGTGTACACACATATACATATTGACACCTATAGATACAAACAAACAGTATTATCACACATACACAAACGTCCATGCCCTCCCCCTCCCCAACATGTAGCACATGGTCCAACACACTCAACATAAGACATACAAAGGCTGCCCTGCTGAACCCCCACATAAACACACAGATTCTCATATTATTTTTAGCAAAGTTCTCAAAGACTAATTAATGCTCTGTTGTACTGTACAATGACTACTCCTCTCCACCCCCTTGTCCCTTTCGGTTCCTGTTTGCCTAACTCTGTCAGCGGAACAATGAAAAATCCATCTGTGAACAAACAAGGCTCTGGTCTGGCCTCAAAAAGATGGGTCTCTTCCTCTCCGTGACCTGTTGGCTTTATGTTGCTCATGAGCAGGGATTTCAATGCCTCAGATTTATTCCACAGCTGTGGCCCCATCCTGACTTCTAACTAGGGTTAAAGAGAGAGTGTGGCTAGAATGCTGAGCCAGGAGTCATAGAGTTCTGAGTATGAATCTTGCCTGTAATGCTTACTAGTTGTGTGACCCTGAACAAATTACTTAACTTCTCTGAACCTGAACTTCCTTTACTATCTGTAAAAGGGGAATAATAATATTGAACAAGCTTCTTATGAAGCTCAAATAATACAAACTTAGAAGTATTATACAAACTCAACAGAAAACTATTATGTACCAGGCATGGTGCTAGGCACTAAAAATACAAAGACAAAAGAAACAATTCCTATCTGCAGGGACTTATGTTCTGCTGGGAAGTAGGGGACGATAGACATTTGGGGGTTGCATTGTTTCTAAAGAAATGTGAGAAGAGCAGATTTAGAGCCATCTCTACTCCAAATGTGTACCCTTTGTGTCTGAGCTGTGGTAGAGCCTTGCTAGCTTGGATTGGACTGGGCAGCCACAGTCAGACACTCTTGATATAGTGATGTTGTGTTGGTCTTCAAGAACCAAGAACAATCAACCAACCAGGGGCAGTATACATTTGCAAGCTCCAGGGAATGACTATCAGTTGGGAGAGATCAAAAAAAGCCTTGTAGGAGGTAGTACTTAAGTCAACTGGTAAATGAAGCTAGGCATTTTCAGAGGCAGGGGTGAGTTGGGAATGGATTCCAGTTTGTAAGACATGGGCAAAGGCACAATGACAAGAGTCCGAAATGTCACCTATAAGGAAAAAGCAGGTTATAGAGAAACTGAAGGGGGAAATGGGAAAGATGGCTATAAAATATGTTGGAAGGCTTAAGAAATGATTGCTATCTTTTGTTTTTAACATCACTTATGTATTTCAATATTTTTTTCCTTCTTACTCCCCTCAAGGAACCATCTTTTAGAATTTAAATTTTTTAAAATAGTGTTTTATTTTTTTCCAATTACATTTAAAGACAAATTTTAACATTCAAATTCTCTCCTTCCCTCACCTAGAACTTTCTTTTATAATGAATTTTTATTCTTAAATTTTATTTTAAACTTAAAATGCTAAAACTCAAATAGAAAATAAGAAAGAAAAAAAAGCATTGCCAGGTGAAGAGTTTTTAAAAGAGGTGGAAAGGGGCAGCTAAGTGGCACAGTGAATAGAATGCCTGGCATGGAGTCAGGAAGACTCCTCTTCCTGAGTTCAAATCTGACCTCGGACACTTATTCACTAGCTATGTGGCCCTGGACAGGCCATTTAACCCCATTAGCCTCAGTTGCTCATCTGTAAAATGATCTGGATTGACCCACCAACAGAGTGTGAGATTTCAAAGAGTTCTACACCCACAATCCCCCACCTCTTCAAAGATGGGAGGGAGGTATTTTCTAATATGGTGCTTGTCTTTGGGGACAAGCTTGGTCACCATAATTTGACAGCTTTTTGTTTCAGTTGTTTTTTTGCCGTTGTTCTTTCTTTTCACTTTGCTGTAGACTTTGTGTGTACAGTTTCCCTGCCTCTGTAGGGATCAATCAATTCAAGCTTCCCCAGCTTCTCAGTATTCACCATAATCATCATTTCTTAACAGCAACTGTAGTATTTCAGTGCATTCATAAGTTGTAAAGTGGTTAGTCATTCCCCAGTTGACGAGCACCTACTTTGTTCCCAGTTCTTTGCTATTACAAAAAGTGCCACTAATAATTATTTTGGTGGAGATGGCACCTTTCTTTTTGACATTGACCTCATTGGAGGTAAATAGCAGAGAAATCTCTGGGACAAAGGGTATGGATTTTTTTTAACTCATTTTATTTGCATGATTCTGAATTGCTTTCTGGAATGGTTGAACCAATTCATAGCTATGTGGAGGATTTTAAAAGTCAAACAGAGGTGTTTATGCTTGATCCTAGGAGCAACAGGGAGCCACTGGAACTTTTTTGAGCAGTGTAGCAACATGGTTAGACTTGTGTTTCAGGAATATCAACTTGGTAGCTATCTGGAGGCTGAATTGGAGAAGGGAGAGGCTGGAATCTGGGAGTCTAATTAGGAAGCTATTGCAATAGTTTGGGAGAGAAGTGAGGAAGGCCTGAACTAGGGTGATGGCCACGAGAAAAGAAAGGGGAGAGATTTAAGATATGCTGTGGAAGTACTTGAGACAAGATTCCTCATCATTTCTCAAACCGTTCCTCTCCCCCCCAATCCAACCTGTTGCCAAGGCCTGTTGATTTAACCTTTGTGACTTCTCTCAAGTCCAAGCATTCTCTCCTGTGCTACATGTGCTTGGACTATTACAATAGCCTCCTGGTGAGTTTCCTGGTCTCAAGTCTCTTCTCATTCCAATTTACCCTTCAGTTAGCTACCAAAATGATTTTCCTAAGGTGCTGGAGTGAATAGGGTGCTAGGCTTAGATTTAGGATGACCTGAGTTCATATTTGACCTTTGACACTTACCAGTTGTGTGGCTCTGGGCAGTGTCTTGTGTGACACTTACCAGTTGTGTGAACTTCTGTTTCAGTCTCCTCATTAGTATTATGGGGACAATAATAGTGCCTACCTGCCAGTGTTGTTTTGAGGATCAAATGAAATAATATTTGCAATGTGCTTAGCACAAGGCCTGGCATATAATAGGTGATTGATAAATGTTTATTTCCTTCCTTTTTTTCTGTCCTAGACCTGTGATTTCAGTGATCTAGAGAATTCCTGAGATTTAATCCCAGGTCTGCTTGACCCCCTCTTAAGGCCAGTTCTCTATCACTGATGTCTGTCTTTTGAACTGGGGCCAAACAAACAAGGGATTCAAAGAAAACATAGATTCTCACACAGGAATGAGGATGATAAGAGCACAAGGTTAATTTAGTGAGTGAGAGAGAGAGACTTGAAAAGACTTGCTGTTCAAATAGCCAAGGGGAGAGGAAGGAGTCGGAGATGCTTAGGACCAGTAGACAGTAAAAAACGACAGGGAGAGAAACTGAGCCTGGACCAGGGAAGAAGCAAATTAGAATCAGGAAGAGAAGGCAGACTCCTCAGAGGGTCAGGCAGGAAGAAACAGAAGTCCAGACCTAGACTTGTCTTCTCACCTGGACCCACTTGGATTCTGTGACTATTCTGTTTAACTGGAATTGCAGACCAAGGAGTTTCTTTTGCTTTCAAGGAGAATGGCTTGAGAGTAGGTTGCCAAGTGGCTTTCATAGGGAAAGCAGAAATGACTGGGAGCAGAGGGCAAGGGAGATGAATGATAACAGGGGAAGAGATTGCATTCCAGAGGCTCTCTTCACAGAAGGAGCTCTAAGATTGGGGGTTTGGAAGATGGGATGGATGGCATAAGGGTCAAGAACAGACAAGACCACCACTAAGGGACTGGGAAATCTGACCTCAACCTACTGTGGTGGGAACCCTGGATCTTTGTTCATCATACTACAACTGGAGCTCTATAAAGAAAAGATACAGGGGCAGCTAGGTGGTGCAGTGAATAGAGCACTGGCCCTGGAATCAAGAGGACCTGAGTTCAAATCTGACACACTTACTAGTCGTGTGACTTTGGGCAAGTTACTTAATCCTAATTGCCCTCCAAAAAAAAAAAAAAAGACTGAATCTGACAGGTATTTCTGAGAGGCAACCTGGCCTGGTAGATAGAGAGCATCCCCAGATTAAAATGTAATTGGTAGGTGTTTAACAAAATAAGCAAAAATATAATATAACGTAGATAAATTTAATTTGTGATTTTCTTTTTAAAAATAATTCTTTTTCTTTTTTTTTTGAGGGGGGAAGGTAGGGCAATTGAGGTTAAGTGACTTGCCCAAGGTCACACAGATAGTTTTTGTGTTAAGTGTCTGAGGCCGGATTTGAAATTTGTGATTTTCTAAGTTGGTCTGCTGTCCACAGGAATCTGTTCCTATTGACTTTGATGCCACTGCTTGAAACTCTTGAAGACTCTTATGTGGCAGAGAAGGTGCTGATTTGCATTAGTAGAGGAAGTTTCTTCATCAGGGAATTCCCTATACCAGTGAAAACACAGGTCAAGTTCCCTTCACCTACCTTGTGTCAGCCACTGATGGTGCTGAAAAAACAAAAAACAAACCACTGGAGATAAAGCTGGAAAAAAAGAAAGAAAAGAAAAAGATAAGAAACCCACACATGGCAAAACAGATCTTACCACGGGCTTGTGAGATGAGCAATTCATCAAGGCTATTTGGGAATTTATAGACCTCAGTGATGACAAGAGGGAGGAAAACAGTGCTCTGGCCCCATTTCTAGGTTTTGAGCTGCTCCTGCAGAAGTTTTGGTGATCCTCCTTCCTCCTCTCTTAGCCTGGTTCCGTGGCCTGCATCAGTGTACATCTGCAGTAGGCCCTGGCCTATGGCTAGAACCGTGACTGGTTTTATGGCCCAGCTTACAGATAGGGTTAAGGACTTGATGTATATCTTACACTAATGGTTCTGTAGGCAGCCATTGATCAGTTGATGGAACTGGGGATGTATTTCTGGAGGAAAGAAAAAGATTCTGGAGGGTAATAGGAGAGTATTGGAGTCACAGGTTGTTAAATTTTCAGTGTGAGCATTTACACCTTGGAATGGCAATCAGTATGAGTAAGGGTCTTGGTTTATTGCTTTGTTGATTGTCTAGATGTAAGAAAGTGTTAATAATTAATAGTTAACAATAATTAAGCTTAAAAGTGTGTGGCTATATTCTTTGGAGGCTCCCTCAGTCCATTTGTTAAACATTTACCAGCATACTCCTGGTGACCCAAAAGTTATCTTCAAGTGTTTCATGGTTATCGTGTAGCAGAATAAAATTTTTTTCTGCTTGGCCTCATAAGGCAAAAGAGGACAGGCACTGGTTCAGTGTAAGGACAGTTTTCTGAACAACTTGAAGCAGAATAGGCTGCCTCATGAGATGATAGATTCTCCATCATTATAGGTCTAAATTGAAGGTTGGAGAACCATTTGGAGATATTATGAAGAGAAGTCTTTACTTTAGCAAGCCTATACTGAACATGTGCTATATGCTAGGTATTAGGGGTACAGAGGATTAAAAACAAACAGCCTTTCCCCTTATCAATGTTACATTTTATTAGAGAGAAACAATGAATACGTGGATAAATACAAAATATATAGGAAGTAAATAAATAATTGAACGTCCTACAATGGGAGCGTAACGGGAGTCAAGCTGAGCCTTGAATGAATGTCAGCCTGAAAAGGGAGGAGCGGAGGGAGACAACACCACGTCTATGCAAAGGTGTGGAGATGGGAATAGAATGTAAGCTGCCTAGCACAGTGCTAGGCTCCTGTGAGACCCTCAAAATCTTAAATTCCATCCCAAAGTTTGCAGTCTATGGATATATCAACAAGTGAAGGGGCAATCAATTGGGATGTATATGTGTATGTGTATGTGTATGTGTATGTGTATGTGTATGTGTATGTGTATGTGTATGTGTATGTGTGTGTATGTGTGTGTGTGTGTGTGTGTGTGTGTGAGGTGTGTTCAAGAAGAGCTAGTACCTCTAGGGTGAGGGCTGCTCATCCTCCTTTGGTGTCTTCCTGCTGCCCAGCTCTCCAGCTCTTATGTATGTCTCTTGTCGATAAGACTTGGTGGGGGGAGTGACTACTCCAAGTATGTGAAGATTTCTTGGGTGGAATAGGTGGATGTGAACATGTTGTTTCAATGGGTCATGAAGACAGAGGGAGGGAGTGGTGGGGAAGAAGAAACTGGAGTGCTCAGAGCTTGCTTCCACATCAAAGATGCCAAGGTCATCCACTTCATCCAGAACCACTTCTATTTGTCTTGCCACTAGATTTCAATGACTCTTGAAGAGAGAGAATGAAGCTGACTAACTTTTTGCACCTCTGTCTCATGTAAATCTAATCAATCAGTAGCTGGATGGACCATTGATTTTTCCTAGGGATTACCCAATTAATTGATTGATCAATAAGCATTTATTAATCAATTACTTTGTGCTAGGTACTGTTTTAAGTGTGCTCAAAGGTAAAAATAAAACAGTCCTTGCCCTCAAGGAGCTTACATTTTAATTAAAGACACAGCAGGTACATGTATACAGAAAGCATATACATATGCAGAGGTCAATGGGGCAAGAACTCAATTGGGGAGCAGATATTTATTCTTTTCCTTGGGAAATTAGGTTTTCAAAAGGAAAAAGAAGCTTGCAGAGGCCTGGTCTTTAGTCCTAATGACTAGAAATTATAATGGTCAGTTCCTGGCTTGCTTTAGGGACACTAACTCCTGGAATTTGCATGAGGCAGGAGAATTATGATATAGAATCACCTAAGAACAGATTTAGAAGGGATCTTAGAAAAATCTAGTCCAATTTCTTCAATTTTGCAAAATAAGGAAACTGTGGCAGAGAGGGACAAAGAGACATGTCTTTAGTAACACAAGTCTGTGACAGGGTCAGAATTAAAACTGTGGTTTCCTGTTTCCCAAGGAAATTCTCTTTCTACTAATACATTGCTTCCTCCTCTAGAAAGGACACTTTGGACGAATCCAGCCAAAATAAATGTCTAGGCCATTTGGATACTTCTCACAGACCTGGGCATAGAGTAGTTGCTATGTCCAGACTTAGGAACTAGACAGTTGATTACTTCTTGAGGAAATAACCTGTGGGAGGTGGAATAAAGTAAAAAGGATTATCTTGCTGTTGTGGTTTCATGGTTTGTTGTGGGGGGTCATCTTGAATGAATTCACAGAGTCAGACTACCTCTAATCCAAGTATAGTAATTTACTGAGGATAGACCCCCCTCACAGCTTGGCTATGTTCCAAGAGGAACCAGCAACTTGGTAAGATAACACAAACAAATGTAATGAGGCTGATAACAGGACAGAAGTGATGAATGTTGAAAAGGCAGGAGGGATTTGTTAAGGGATTAGGTAATGGAGAAGGGGTCCTTTCTATGGTTGGGTGGTCAAACATTCTGGTCCTACTGCTGTCTGATTGGTTAGTTATTGTGGTCCTGTCTGGTAAAGGTGGATAGTTAGGTATTGCAGTCCTGTCTTGGGCTAAATGGCTGATTTGATTGCAATTGAGTACGAGGATACACCTGTTCAAATATGTGAATTGGATCTGGGGGCAGTGGCTAGCTAGAGGCAGTGCCTATATTGAGTTTGGGAGCATTGGCTTTCTAGGGGCAGTGGCTATTTTGAGTCCAGGGGCCTGTGGTGTGGTTAAAATTAGATTATGTGGTTAAATCAGGACATGCCTACTGTTTCGTGGGGCCCATAAAGAGGTTAGAATAGTGGAGCCGAGGGCAGCTTTATTAAGATTCCATCAGTCACTCTAGAAGAATGTATTTTATAAATACAAGGCAATTCAGTTATTCTCTACAAGTTTGTGTTCAAAATTTGGAATTATGCACTTCCCCATAAAAAACGATGTTCTCCATCATGGTTAGGGTCCCAGGCCAGCTCACAAAAGCCTATAACCTATAAAGGATTTACCTATACATGCTAGATATGGAAACAGTAACACCTGGATCCAAGTACTGCTCTTGACACAAGCATTGTGACCCTGGACAAATGATTTAACATCTATGAGCCTCAGGCAACTCTTGGAGCCTTAATTTCAAAATTATAGATGGAGATGTAATGATAGATATGTCGAGGAGTTTCTACATCAAAGAAATCACATATCCTTTGAAGTGATCCTTATTCCTGAAAGGAAAAGTGTTGGAGTAGAAAGAAAGAGTCTAAGACTTTGGAGGCAGAACAGGTCTGGATTCAACTCCTGCCTCCAGCATTTACTAGCCATGTGAAGTTGAATAAGTAAGTCAGTCATTCTTTGAACCTCAGTTCTTCACCCATAAAACGGAGATAATACCTCTATTTCTCAGGGTTGTTGTTGAGGTAAAATGATTTAATGTACGTAAAAACTTTGTAAACCATATATATGTAAACCATATGTGTGTGTATATACGCATATGTATATACTCTTATATGCACATACATGTGTGTATGAGTTATTATTAGCACTGGACTTGGAGGCTGAAGACATTTATTTGGCATAATGTCATTCTAGGCAAATCACAACTTTTCTGAGAGTTTGTTCAGAGCTTTTAACCACCTGTGCAACAATGGGAATGGTGACTGTCCCAGCTCCTAACAACTGACAGGGAGGTACTCTAGGATATGATGGGAAGGTAGTTACTGAAGGTAGTGAGTGAAAGGAGGATTTAGGCAGGAGGATTATTATATAGAATAATCTAAAGCTAGAATTTGAATAAACCTCAGAAATAATCTAGTCTGGTCTGGTCTCATTTTGTAAGATGACAAAACTGTGGTGGAGAGAGATGAGGAGATATGCCTTGAGTCACACAAGTCCATGACAGACCAAGAATTGAAACCACTAAATTATAGGACTCTTAGAATCACAGATTTAGGGCCACCAGGGACCTTAGAGGTAAATTTCAAGAGTTACTAACTTTTTTGTGTGTCATAGGTGCCTTTGGCAATGTGGTGAAACCTATGGACTCCTCAGAATGATGTTTTTAAATGCTATAATGCAAAAGATTACAAAGAAAACCATTTGTATTGAAATACAATTATCAAAATATTCTTTTAAAAATTCACATAGTTCAGACTAAGAATGCTTGACAGATTAACCCCCTTATTTGATAAATGAGAACATTGAAGCCCAGAGGCTTATTCTACTTGCTTTAGCACCTGGGGCCTACTTGCCTTGGAACAACCTACTGTTCTTGTGACCTTCTCACCCTGGAATATTCTACTGCAAGGTTCACTCCCCTTCTCTCACTGATGAATTCCTTCTAGAGCCTCCATTTTGTGGAAGGACTCAGCTCAGTCTGTCTTCCTTCTTCTCATGGCCCTGTTCCTGACTTTCTAGACTTTAAAACTGCACCTCAAAGTGGGTTACCTTCCTCCTTTCCTCTTTTAACTACCTACTCTGTGATGTCTTTCCCTATTAAAAGCTCTTTGAGGGCAAGGACTCTATTTTTTCCCTATATTTGTATCCCCAGTACTCATCACAGTGCCCAGCACATAATAAATATTTAATAAATACTTAATAAATCCTAAATTCCTTTCAGAGAAAATAAATGATTTGGCCAAGGACAGGAAGGACAGAGGAACCCCAGATAGTCTGACTTCAAAATTGACCATATCTCTACCCTTGGTCCCAGTTTGCTGTCCAATCATCTTTTCTCCTTTTTTTCTAAGTGTTCTAGGGTTTGTTCTGCTTATTTCCTTTTTCACTGACATTCCTGCCTTATCAGACTCACCACTCACTCATCTCTCCCCTATCACAACTGCTCTTTTCCTTTTATCTTGACACCCTTTTGAAGAACACAATTTCCCATTCTACTTTCCCCTCCTGTCTAGTCCCTGAAACAATGTTGTACCCTTTAGACAGTCTCTTTGTTTTTTTTTTATTGGCTGCCTGTTCTCTTCATCAAGGATGCCTTTGATATGTACATAGATTATTACTATTACTATTACTACTACTACTACTATTATTATTATCATTATCATTAGCTTTTTGGAGGGGGGAAGGCAGGGCAATTGGGGTTAAGTGATTTCCCCAAGGTCACGTGGCTAGTAAGTGTTAAGTGTCTGAGGCTGAATTTGAACTCAGGTCCTCCTGACTCCAGGGCTGGTGCTCTATTCGCTGCACCACCTAGCTGCCCTGTGCATAGATTATTTTAAGAAAAATTCTATGAGAATTGAAGTTTAAGAATCATTGAGAATTACCCAAAGAACAATGGAGAGGTATGGAGTGGGTCTAAGTGGACTGCCACACAGTATAAACAAGAAATGATGCAGAGGAAACAGTGTAAAGGAAATTGTCAAAGACACAATATGACCAAAAAAGAAAAAAAACCAACCCCACAAGCATATGGGAGTGAAAGAGACAGTGCTAGACAGTCCCTCGGATATGAAGGGAACTGAAGGAAACTGTTAGCATAATGAGTTGACCTCCTGTGGTGGCCTTATGGAAGGATATGGCGGAGTCACACAGGATGAGGAGGCTGAGCTGGGTTTAGAATATAAATTTGTTAAGAGTAGGGATTGTTTCACTCTTTGTATTTCTATCCCTAGCTATCTGGCATATTGTTGGTGCTTAATAAATGCTTGATGATTGTTGATTGGGATTTGCATCATTGGAGGCAATTCCCACATCAGTGAGATCCCAGACTGATAGGTATTGG
>CM053599.1:183113395-183124308 GCA_028646575.1 Pseudocheirus occidentalis
CCCATCTACCTGTCTACATGTTTCCCTTAGAGAATTCAAACTTCTTGGAGCCAAGATGGTGGAGTAAAGGCAGAGACTCACTTGAGCTCACCCACACCCCCAAACCCTCCAAATACCTTTAAATAATTACTCTAAACACATCGTAGAGTGGCAGAATGCAAGCTTCTTGAAGAGAGGGACTGTTTCACATATCAGTATCCCCAGAGATGAGCACACTATCTGACACACGGTGCTTAAAAAGTGTTTATTGTTTCATAGATGGTTCTGCTTCCTTACCTTTATTAATGAACTCCTTGAGAACCTAGAACTGGAAAACTATAACTGGCAGAGGACCATCAGGCATCGGCATCTAGAAGCACAAATTTCCTCTCAAACATGCTGAGCAACATAGGGTCTGTGGAGGTTTGTGAGATGCAGAGGAATGGCACAGGGATAGAGAGCACCCCCTGCCCCAGACCCAAGTCAGGGCTCCTGGGAGCCCCAGTCTGAAACCCACTGAGGGTACAATTAGGCTACAATTACATACCCACTCTCATCCCGGTTCATTTGTCCCAGGTGCTGCAATTGCTAGTTAAAATCTCTACTCAAATATCCTCCTTCCTTCTTTTAACTTATCCAAATCATAACCATTCTGAGGCAGTTAGGTGGTACTGTGGATGGAATCACAGACCTGGAACAGGAAGACCTGTGTTCAAATCCAGCCTCAGACATTTACTAGCTGTGTCACGTTGGGCAAGCCATTAACTTTGGTCTGCCTCAGTTTCCTCCTCTGTAAAATGAGAATAATAATAGTACCTACCTCCCAGAGTTGCTGTGAGGATCAAATAAGACAATATTCATAAAGCATGACACAAACATGAACGTGCCATATGAATGCTAGCTGTGGTTGTCATTATTATTATGTAAGGGTTCAGGCCTCACTTCTACCACTAAGTGTATCTTGACCCGTCCAACAGTTCACTCTAGGGATTCTCCTCCCTGAGTTCCTCCAGTACTTATAATGACATAGAAGCCTTTAGTTGTCTTGATGTCCTCACATCATTGTTTCCCTGGTATGAACCTTCCCCAGTGTAAAGAGGCTCGATATCCACCTGTTTTCCCCAAAGATACAGGGCTGGGCTCACAGGACATGCTACATTGGGACTAAACTGGATATGGTCTCTTACACAGATTCTGAACATGGAAGATGACCAGAATTGGTACAAGGCAGAGCTGCATGGTGCTGAAGGATTCATCCCAAAGAATTACATCCAAGTCAAACCCCATCCGTAAGTTCAACCCAGGCTGCTTCTCTGCCGCCTGACTCATCCAGCTCAGACCTCTTACAGGTAGCAGCAGTAATATGCTTCAGAGCTTAAAACCTCTACTTTTATAGGATTCACTATCTAGCAGACTGGGCAAAGAAGACTCACCCCAGCCACCAAGTAGAGGGAAATAAGCCTTCTTATCCAGTGCTTGATTTATTCCAATCAACCTCAAATTATCAAAAAATGGACTAAGGGGTAGAAAATTTGGGTTCTAATCACGGGGAGAACTTAGGCAAGAGATTCCCCTTTTCTAGGGTGTCAGTTTCTTTATGTTAGCTTAGATGATCTCTAAAGTCCCTTTCTGTTGCTTGAATCAACAAATGTCTCCTGAGGCAGCCTGTCATAATGAATAGTGCTGGACCTGGAGTCAGAAGATGTGGATTCAAATTCTGCCTCCCATACTTCCTAGTTATGTGGCTGCTGGCAAATCACAAGAACCCTTGGAGGGAGGTACTATAGGTATCATCATCATTTTACAGATGATCAGTCTGAGGCTCAGAGAGCTTTGGTCACAGAAGTAGTGTTAGAGAAGGGATTCAGACCTAGATATCTCTGGATGCTGGGCACCCTTTCGATCCTACTGCACTTCTTTTCCTTAGTCATGGCCCCTGCCTTATGGGGAAAGGGAAGGAATGGGTTATTTCCAAGGGAAAAAACCCAAAGAATCTCCCAAGTATCCCCTCCACCCTTACTGTGAACACCAGAGAGAAACTGTTATCTGCTCACTGTAAGATGGAGATTCATTTTCTATCATTTCGTCTGCTTATTTTAAGCTACCACCTCCAGCTTCCTGTGCCTGATGGGTACTTTCAACACAAATCTCCAGACCCTTTTATCATTGCCTTCCTTCCCTTGGCTCCTTCTGATCACTGTCTCCAGAGCCAGCCTCTTGTCTGTCCATAGGCTTGAGACGATTTCCCCCTGTGCCTCTTGTCTCAAACTGAGAACTTCTCTAAGGGTCTGATAACCAGACCATATCCAACTAAGGGAGGCCACATGGTGTTGGGTCTTCTGGTTTTATATGGAGAGACTTAATTCAATGAATAATAGTCACAAGCTAAATTTATGCAATACATAACAGCTTATAAAATACTTTCACACGTATTATCTCACCTCATGCTCACAGTAATCCTATGTAGGGCAGTTATTCTTATCCTAATTTCACAGATGAAGATGTGGAAGCACAGAGATGCAAAATAACTAGCCTAAGGTCACATACCCCATTGTTTAGGACTGACGCTCAGGATTTACATGGACTGGATTCAGTCTTGGGGGCTTTTTACTTACCTTTGGCTCCTTTGACCACTCAGGTTATCCCCTGGGGTTTTCTGAATTTGGCTTGTGTCTAGTTCTCTAGAGGAAAGTTCCCATGCAAGTACTTGGGCTAACAATATATCCAATATAAGGTAGGTTTTGTTTCAGGATGGGGACTGGACCTTGTGATTTCACTGATGTGGTAAGATGCAGGTTGGCATCTTCTCTGTCTTCAGGTTTTCATTTGCAAGCCTTTATTTAATGTAACACAAAGCTCAAAGGACTCATATCCTAGGCCATAAACAGGCAAGTAAACTCTTCTTTCCTTTTCAGTGTGCTACCATCTCCTTGTGGGGACGTATATAGCGCACCAGTCTTTAACTATTGTGGTATTGACATTTCCCCCTCAAAAAAGAATACTCAGAAAGTCAAGCAACCTTTTCTTCTGGTGAGCCTTACATTCCCAGGGGCCAACACAGTCCTTAAGAGTTGTGGTATTTGATTGGGGCCTCCTAGAATGAGAGAAGAACTCAGGGTCAGTTTCTCAGATTTCCACAGTCCAAACAGCTCAGTAGCAGTGAAGGGCAAAGTCTGGGTTGACTTATCCATATCACAGCTCTATTCATTGATGCTCCTTGGCTCAAGCTTTCACTTGATACAGGCACTCTGCTATCCAGTCCAGGAATTTCTTCACCACTTTGATACTTATACTATCTCTGGGGCTAAGAGGATCCCTGGGGAAACTGTCTGGATAGACTTTTCTGCCTGTCCCTCCCTCCTATCCTAGGGCCCAAGCCCATTCTCCAATGTATAAGTCCTCTGTCTTTATTTCCTCTCTATGGACTCCAGCTCTCTTTTTAAGAGAAAGTAGCCTAGGGAAGTAGCTCAGATGTTAACTTCATCAGGCATCACTTGGGTAATAGGTACCAGTGAACTTCATCACCAGCCCAGTTGTAATCTTGACAAAGAATTAACCATGTAAAGAATCTCATACTTAAAAAATTTTTTAGGAGATATCCTCAATGCCACAAAAAAAAAATCACTAGACAATGACAACTTTTTCTCCTTGTACAAAAAATTTCAAGCATTGACAGGAACTAGGGAGAGTTTGGATGGAGACTGGCAGATGCTGGTATATGTTTTATGATTAGCTCTGGGAGGGGGCAGAATGCCCACACAACACACTTGAAGTTGAATCTGCATTATTAAAAATGCCTTCATTACTTTCTTAAGTACAGACAATCAGACGCACCCTCTACATAGAAAAACCAACTTCCAAATCTACCTCCACTCTGAAGGGAACATAAGGTTTTCCCCAGGGCATCTACATTTAGAGGGCAATGACTGCACTTGACCTTCTTATCTGGCTATGGAAACTGTTGAATTTGGAAACTGGCTATCAAAAATTAATTAGTGAAAATAAGAAGCTGCCGTGTGATGCTTCCTCCTCCTCCCCTGTCACTGAGGCAAACCATAAGCGAAGGTTTCCTTGCCCTGTTTCCCATAGCAGCATTTCAATGTCCCAGGGTCTCTTTCTCTCCCCTCTCTTGCCATACCTCCTCCATGGGGGGAGATTATGTGCCAAGGGCCAAGATTTCTCTTAGGGGTATGCTGGGACCAATTCTAACCAATACTTAGAGAGTTTGCCTACAGCAGAGGCTGTGCATTGGAGACTAAGAAATAAGACTGAAGGGTCAGCTGGGTTCTAAATGCCAGGCTGAGGATTTTACACATCATCCTATAAGTAATAAGGAATCTTTGAAGGCCATTGAGCAGGAGAGTAATACTGGCAACGATAAACCAGGAAATTTCATGTGAAATGTGTTCTATTTCGTGAGTTTCCCAATCTGTTTTGGGGAATGAGTGAAGGTTGGCAGCATCTGACTTTGTCTTCTTCTGCCTTCCTTCCTGTTTTGATACACTCATTTTCCTTCCTGAGAAACCTCACAGCTTGGTTCAAGGTCCCCCATTCTATTAGTGAGTTTATATAGGGCATGTGACCTATCCCATCAGCCACCATGGGGGAAGGATAGCACAGAGAAGAAGGTACTCCCTGACTTTCATCTCCCACTGACAGATGAAGGGGAGGTGGTAGCATCAGCTGCCAAACTATAGCTTCTTGTTGATATAAAACAGGTATTCTTTAGGTCCCAGAATAGCTCTGGGGGGGAATCTCCCATCTGTGACTGATTCAGTCTGAAACTTTCCCCTGTGGGGCTCACTGGGGTATGGGGGGAAGAGGAGGAGTAGGAAGTATGCAGAATGGCTCATCACAGACCTAGTTCGGAGTTAACCAGACAGTAGAGAAGGGAAAATGTCCATTTTTTTCTTGACACTAACAAATTTGTCCTGTGTGCAAATGTGTAAAACATGTGAAACTCAGAGCAAGGGAGGTGAAAGCAAATGAAGACTAAGTCATTGTCTCATTAGAAAGGGGATCACATACAGAAAACTGATAGGGAACAAGCCTTGTTGATGTAATACAAGATAGACATTATTTCATGCAACATCAGAAAACCTGGCGAGGTGTTAACTCTGATTTATAAATGAAAAAAAAAGTCTCAGAGACCTTGCCCAAGGTCTCACAACTAGCTCGGGATGGAAGTAGGACTCAAACCCGGGTCTCCTGCCCTCCTCCCTCTGTCTATTAGTGAGTTTATATAGGGCATCTGTGTGACCTATCCCATCAGCCACCGTGGGGGAAGGATAGCACAGAGAAGAAGGTACTCCCTGACCTTCATCTCCCACTGACAAGCCGCTCCAGCCCTCCTCTCACTGCCTCCTCTTTGGGGGCTTTGTGTTTATCTGCAGTAAGGCAAGCCATTTGCATGGACAATTTTCCAAGCAAGAGACTCCCTGCTAGTATGATTTTAAGGGTCCCAGCTTTCTATACCTGTTGACTGCCATTGTTTACCAGGGGCAAAGCCTCTGGTCCCATCATCAGAGGTTGGAGGTCTAAATTAGATATACTGGGATTGTGAAGGAATGTGGTATAGTGCCAAGGAACCTGCATTGGGAGTCAGGAGGGAAGAATTTCCAGCCACCTCTTCCACTAATTTACTGTGTGACCTCAGGCATGTGGTTTTCTTTCTCTAGGCCTCAGATTCTTCCTCCTCTGTGAACTGAGAGAATTGGCCTAGTCACCTGATGACCTCTACGTTCTCTTCCAGTTGTCATATTCCATGGTTCTAGAGGTGGAATCAATGCCTTCTATGTTCTCAGCCATTTGCTTAGAAGGAATTTCTGACTCCAAATGCCTGAATGGTCCTGTTTTCCCTCGGGGGCAGTTTTCCCGTTCTTTGTTCTTTTCTTCTCACTTGGCTCCCTTGGGAACATCAGGCCCCTCAGACTATCTGCCCTTCTTTCCACAGGTGGTTTGCAGGCAGGATCTCCAGGCAGTTTGCAGAAGAGATTTTGCTCAGACGAAATCATCTGGGAGCCTTTTTGATCCGAGAGAGTGAGAGTTCCCCAGGAGAATTCTCAGTCTCTGTGAAGTAAGTCTTTCTTGTCTATCTCTTCTTTTCCAAACTGGCTGCTCTTGGAGGCCTCTGATGTCTTTGGGGCCTCCCATAGGGAGGTACCTAGAATGGGTTAGTCTGTACTACCGAGGTGAGGAGAATTGAAGAGAAATTGGTATGGTGATAAATGACTGATAAATGACTGCCCAATTCTGTAGGCAAGATGGGAGAAGGCACAGTCTTTGACCTTAAAGGAACTACAATATAGTGGAGGTAGATCAGACACATACACAAATGACTACAATACAAAGCTCAACGTGATGACTGCCAAAATAGAGCACACCCCCCAAAAGTGGGGGTTTGCTATGGAGAATCAGAAGAAGGGGTAACTTCAAGTTGGGGAAATAAGAGAAGGCATCATGGGTTTATGTGTATGTGTGTGCCAGCATGGGTCACACGTGATTCTCTGATGTATCTGCTACGGGAAGGATGCCTCTTAGTACCTACTAAGTAAACTCTGCTCTTAAGTATTGTCAAGCAGTTAGGGAGGGTGTCCAGTCTGCTGCCCTGACCCCTATAAGCTGATGTGCCATTGGAGAAGGGCTAGAAGAGTGATAAAACTCATTGCTAGCTAGGCCTCTTCCCAGAAGAACAAGATGCTGAGTGGGCCCACATTCTCTTGAATTTGCTCACAGCTGCAGAGCCCAAAGTTGGGCCATATGGTACCACACATCTTTTTGGACGTATGGTTCCTGCCTTGGGAAAAAGAAAGGGGTTTCTTCCAAAATCATCCAGTCTTGGCCCCTGATGGGTGACTGGCTTAGATGTCTGTTTTCAAGCCCTCATCCCTCTATTGAGACATACATAACATCTGTAAAGCAAAGCCAAGCCACAGGCCTGAGGGCCATTACTAAGGGGAGAGAGAAGAACTGTGGCTACCAGGAAGGACCTGCTTTAAGCTCAGTCTCTTCAGGTCACTGCCCTCCCCTTCCTGTGAAAATAAATCCACTTACAAACCACTGGGTTTTTTACTTCTACTTTTTTATTTGAATATTCTTCCACAGGGATCAGGTGACATGAGGGGCCAGTTTAACACAGTGAACTTGTGACACCAAGTGGAACAAAGTGAGGGGTAGCCCAGGTGGGGCCCTAGAATTAGACATTTCTTGTTTAGAGGCCCAGCTATCAAAGGGTGGGGCAGTAGGGAGAAGTTACCTACTCGAATCAGTTGGAAGGTGTCTTAGAGGTCATCTGGCTAAATGTCTTTGTTTTATTGACGAGGAAACTGAGACTCAGAGAGGGTCAGTGATTCCTACGGCTAGCTGTCCTGCCCAGATGCCTAGAGAAGTGCCCAGCCCCAGTAGCTCTGGGATAGAGAGGTTTGTTTTTTTTAAACTTCTTGAGGAGCTAGGTCTGTGCATTAAGCCCTTTGGACCTCAGTGGTGGGAGGCAGACATGATCTAATTATCCCCTAAGAATAAAGATGTCGAAACATCCCAACTTCTCAACCCTGCCAGATATGTAGATGGGCTGGACCAGGGATGGGGAGCCTTTGGCCTTGAGGCCACTTGTGGCCTTTTAGATCCTTAAGTGAAGCCTTTCGACTGAACCCAAATTTTACAAAACTTTTTCTAAAGTTGGGTTAAATCCTTCATTTCTTTAGACTAAATTTTGCTTCCTCTAGGCTCCATTTTTACAATATAAATACTTAGAGGGAGAAGACACAGAAGCTCACTATATCTCAGTAGGAATAGGAATGATATTGCTGGATACCAGAGATAAAAATATAGAGTAATAGAACAACATAGCATAACATAACACATAATGTGATATGATGTGGAAGATTATAATATGGATAAAATTCTTAGGTATTAAAAATGTGAGAAGGTTTTTAGTAGAAGAAAGTGCTACATCTGTAGTTAGCATCATGAATTCATAGGGTACTGGAAGCATAAATTTAGAGCTGGAACTGGAAGCATAAATTTAGAGTTGGAAGAGAATGTAAAGGTCTTACTCCTTTGTTCTGCTAGAATTTCATATTTGGAAGGGACCAAAACATAGCTCTCAAAGGAATCTACCTATAAGATACCCAAAGAATGTAGTCATTCAGACTTTTTTTTTTCTTTTTGAAGGGGGGAAGGCAAGGCAATTGAGGTTAAGTGACTTACCCAGGGTCACACAGCTAGTAAGTATCTGAGGCTGGATTTGAACTCAGGTCCTCCTGACTCTAGGGTTGGTGCTCTATCTATTGCACCATTTAGCTGCCCCCATTCTGGCTTTTTTTTTTAATCTCCAACAAGAGGGAACCCACTAAACTTCAAGGCAGCCCACTACTCTTGTTGATAACTCTAATTGTTAGGGAATTTTCTTAAATTTGCTTTTCTGTCCCTTCCAAACTAGTGCTTTTGGTTCTGCCTTCCTAGAAACAAATTCACTGCCTTCTCCACATGACAGCCCTTCAAATACCTGAAAACAGCTACCACATTCCTCTTGAATTGTCTCTTCCCAGGATTAGCATCTCTACTTCTAACCATCATCATGGGGTAGCTAGGTGGTACAGTGGATAGAATGCTGAGCCTGGAGATAAGAAGTCTCATCTTCCTGAGTTCAAATCTGGCCTCAGATACTTAGTAACTATGTGACCCTGGGAGAGTAACTTAACCCTGTTTGCCTCGGTTTCCTTATCTGTAAAATGAGCTAGAGAAGGAGATGGCTAACCACTCTAGTATCTTTGTCAAGAAAATCCCAAGTAGGGTTATGAGGAGTCAGACACAACTGAAAAACAAGTCACAACATACCCGAGGCACTTTACTTGGAGGGTAGAAGAATATTAGCTTGCCTCTGGAGGTTGGCATAACCTCACCAGTATGACAAAGGGAGCAGTGTGGTGTAGGAGAAAACAGCAGACCTACAGCATGCAGATCCTGGCTCTGATACTCCCTGGCTATGTGTCCTTGGGCAAGTCACTTCATTTCCCTATGCCTCCATTTCTTCTGCAAAACAGGGCTAATAACATTTGCAGCCTCACAGAGTTGTATGAAGCAGCATTTTGTAAAACTTAGAGAGCTGTGTAAAGTTTTGTCTTCTCTTTCACAGGATCACTGGACATTTGTTGGGGATGTTGTCATAGGGATTTGTGATAGGCATAAGGATTGTACTAGATAACCTCTGAAGTCATTTGAACCTGAAGCCTCTCTTAGGACAGCTCTTCCCACCTCCACTTGCATATTTTGGATATCCAAATCCCTGAACCATGCAAGGTCACAGAAAAAGGAAAATCTGTAGGATTTCTCCAGTTGCAAGTCTCCCTGCCCTCCTTCTCTCCCTTCTTCCCATAGAGAAGTGGGAAAGTCTTCCCATAGACTTTAGTCTTCCCTACTTTGGGAACAGAGGTAACCACTTCCTGTCTCTGTATTGGGTCTCTCTGTGTGTATATGGGGTGGAGGAGAAGGGCAAGCCTGCTTATAAAGCATCCCTTTCCTTAGCTATGGCCATGCCCAGAAGGCATGGTCAGGTCCTCCATGAAATCTTGTCCATTAGGGCTGCCATGGGGTGGTGCCAGCTTCTCAAGGAAGGGGGTTGTGCCACCTCCATTCTCGCTTCTAGACTATGTTGACTTTGGACTCTTCTCTGAGCAAATCCTTAACTCTCTGTCAAGAAGACACAGTACTCTGACCTGAGGTGGACTGTCCCATTCTAAGGGAGACAGAAAAAACATCTACTCTTGGCTTACCACGAAGCCTCTAATACCCTAGACGCTCTGCCCTGGATGGACCTCCTGAGGTAAGGGTTGGATTCCCCCGGAGGATAACCAGGCATTTGCCTTGTGCCCTGGGAGGACAATAGCAGCCTGCTATCTCCAGCACCTTGGTCAGTGTGGCTTGCCCAATCCTCCCTAAATGTGGTACAGAATCCTAGGATCATAGCATTTCATAACTGAAAAAAAAAAAAAAAAAAAAGACACGCTGCGCTGTTTCCCTACCCGAGCTCCGTTCCTCTATCTCTGCCGCCGCCGCTTTCTCCTCTCCCCGGTCCCTCCCACCACCACTATGGGCTTCGGAGATCTCAAGACACCCGCGGGTCTGCAGCACCTCAACGACTTCCTGGCAGACAAGAGCTACATAGAGGGGTTTGTGCCGTCCCAGGCTGACGTGGCAGTATTTGAAGCCGTCTCGGGCCCCCCACCCGCCGACCTGTACCATGCCCCCCGCTGGTATAACCACATTAAGTATTACCACGAGAAGCAGAAGGCCAGCTTGCCAGGAATAAAGAAAGCTTTGGGCAAATATGGGTCTGCTGATGTGGAAGATACCACCGGAAATGGGGCTACAGGTAGCAAAGGTGATGATGACATTGATCTCTTTGGGTCTGATGAGGAGGAGGAAAGTGAAGAAGCAAAGAAGCTAAGAGAAGAACGCCTTGCTCAGTATGAATCAAAGAAATCAAAAAAACCTGCCATTGTTGCCAAGTCTTCCATCTTACTGGATGTAAAGCCTTGGGCTGATGAGACAGATATGCCAAAATTGGAGGAATGTGTCAGAAGCATTCAGGCAGATGGCTTGGTCTGGGGATCTTCTAAACTAGTTCCAGTGGGATATGGCATCAAAAAGCTTCAGATACAGTGTGTGGTTGAAGATGATAAAGTTGGTACAGATATGCTAGAGGAAAGGATAACTGCCTTTGAAGACTATGTGCAATCCATGGATGTTGCTGCCTTCAATAAGATCTAAAACCTACCATCCTCAAAAATTACATTGAAATAAAAACATTTGCAAGCAAGACCTTTTGGGTCTCTGGTCTTAAAAAAAAAAGGGAAGGGTGCAAGTATTTATTAAGTACTTACTCTGTGCCAAGCATCATGCTAAGTGATACAGAGATATTAGGTCATTTTACC
>CM053599.1:183124808-183151143 GCA_028646575.1 Pseudocheirus occidentalis
GTTCCTGCTGCTACAGCCACCTCCCACTGCTTCCTTGCCCTGGGAGCAGTTTGGCCAGACCCGCTCTCCTCCTGAGTTAGCAAAATCCACTGACCTTTGTCTTAGACTTTTTTTTCTTCTGTCCTGATAAATGTGGTAACTGTGCCTCCATTGCAGCGGATCTGCTCTCCTATAGACGCGGCTCCCCGCCCAATGCCCCAGGGCCTGACGTGGCTGGAGTTTCAGCCCTGACTCCCAGACTTCTGTGAAGAGCCCCACCTGCTGAACTGCCTGTAGCAACAGATGTGCTTTCTGTCTTTTGGAGAGTTTTGGAGCTTGAAAATCTGTTTAGAGTCCCATTTTATGAGATTTTTAGCATGTTTGTGTGGGAGCTGTGGTGCTTTGCTGCTTCTGCACTGCTATCTTGGCTCCGCCCCCCATCAACAATAATTAATAACCATGTCGATATAGAAGAAGGTATCTAGTACAGCATGCCAGAAAACTGTTGGATCCTATGTTTTCTCAACATTTTTATCAAATAATTTAATCTAATGACTAATAACTTAATATTATCTTGTATATAGCTTGCTCTGTATATATTTTTTTTGTATGTTGTCTCTTAAAGAGACATGTTGCTTTGTAAAGACAGGAACTGTCTTTTTTCCTTTTTTATTATTTTGTATTCTCAGTCTTAGTACAGTGCCTGGCACTGTATGCATGTACTTAATGCATGTGTCTTGCTTGACTGACTAATTACTTGGATAAATGACCAAATGATATGCTGATTAAATTTGCAGATGACACAAAGCTAACACATTTGATTACAGAGTCCAAAACAATATTTACAGATTAGAATATTGGGCTGAATCCAATACGATGAAACATAATAGAGATAAATGTAAAATCTCACATTTGGATTAACCCCCACCCCCCCTCCACAAACATCAGATGGGAAAGTTATGGCCAGATAGCAATTTCTCTTGGTATCCAAGAGTCTTAGGACACTGCTAGCTCAAGATGAGTCATAATATAACAGACAAAAAAAGCAAAGCCACTGTGATCTTACTCTGCTTTTAGGGGCAGGATGTCCAGTGTGAGGTAATAGTCCCATTGCTAGAACTATGTTTACTTCTAGGGGTCACAAAGGATATTGAAAAGCTAGAGAATGTCCAGAGGGACTGGGGGGCAGGACATGATGTCTATCTTCAAGTCTTTGAAGGGCTGTCACATGAAAAAGGAATTAGATTTGGGTTACTTGGTTCCTGAGGGGAGAGGTAGAAGTAATAGGAAATTTATTACAAGTAGCCAAAAAGAAACAATTCAAGTATTGTGGAAACACAATCAAGATAACACAAGATTTAGCAGTTTCTACATTAAGGGCTTATAATATGATATTCCAGAGGTCAAGGGAACTAGGATTAAAACCAAGAATCACCTACCCAGCAAAACTGAGTATAATGCTTCAGGAGAAAAAATGGACATTCAATGAAATAGAGGACTTTTAAGTATTCTTGATGATAAGACCAGGGCTGGATAGAAAATCTAACTTTCAAATACAAGAATCAAGAGAAGCATGAAAAAGTAAACAGGAAAGAGAAATCATAAGGGATCTTTCTCAGTATTAGGGTAGTTGGAGGGAATACATATACACACAGAGGGCACAGGGTGAGTTGAATATGAAAGGATGATATCTAAAAAATAAAATTAAGAGATGAGAGAGGAATGTATTAGGAGAAGGAGAAAGGGAGAGTTAGAACCAGGTAAATTATCTCACATAAAAGAGGCAAGAAAAAGCTTTTACAGTGGAGTGGAAGAGGAGGAGGTGAGAGGGAATGAGTGAAACTTACTCTCCTTGAAATTGGCTTAAGGAGAGAATAATATATACACTCAAATGGGTATGGAAATCTATCTGAGCATGATATTCAGTTTTGCTGGGTAGGTGATTCTTGGTTTTAATCCTAGCTCTTTTGACTTCTGGAATACAATATTCCAAGCCGTCAATGCCTTAATGTAGAAACTGGTAAATCTTCTGTTATTCTGATTGTGTTTCCACAATACTTGAATTGTTTCTTTTTGGCTGCTTGTAATAAATTTCCTATTACTTCTACCTCTCCCCTCAGGAAAATGAGGGGGAAGGGGATAAGAGGGGGGAAGATAATAGAAGGGAGGGCAGATTGGGGGAGGGCATAACCAGAAGCAAACAATTTTGAGGAGGAACAGGGTCAGGAAGAGAACAGAATACACAGGGGTTATAATAAGATGGAGGGAGATACAGTCTTTCACATGACTATTATAGAAGTGTTTTGCATGACTAAACGTGTATAACCTATATTCAATTGCTTGCCTTTTCAATGAAGGTGGGTAGGGAAGGAGGAAGGGAGAGAATTTGGAACTTAAAGTTTTGAAAACAAATGTTAAAAATTGCTTTTACATGCAACTGGGAAATAAGATATATAGGCAATGGGGTATAGAAATCTATCTTGCCCTACAGAAAAATAGTAGGGGAAGGGTATAAGAGAAGGGGGAAGGGTGCTAGAAGGTAGGGCAGATTAGGGGAAGATGTGATCAGAATACATGCTGGGGGGGAGGAGAGAGAGGGAGAGAATTTGCAGATAAAAATCTTGTGGAAGTGAATGTTGAAAACTAAAAATTAATTAATAATTTTAAAAAGAAGTGATGGGAAATTATAGACTTGTTCAATAGGCAATTTTATTGTTGATATAAAGAAAAATTTCCTAACCAGTAGAACTATCAAAAAATGGAATGGGCTGCCTGAGAAGGTAGTGAGTTCCCCATCACTGGAGGGCTTCAAGGAGAGCACTAAATGATGATCTGTCAATTATTTTGCAAAGGAGATTCTTGCTTAGGGTTTTGAAGGATGGGTAGCACTAAGACAAGTGTAAGAGGTGAAAGGGGACTTTGGAATTTTCAAAATGGCCTTTGAAGTGCCTTCCAGTACTAAGGTTCTGTGATTCATAGTATATTTAGTGAAAAAAAAAAGGAGACTGTCTTGGTTAGAGTGGTGAGTATATGTATGGAAGCAGTGGGAGGTAAGTCAGGAAAGGTAGAAGTGAAGGATCTTGAAATGATATTCTGGATGGTATCTAGAGGGCAAACGGGGAACCATAGAGGGTTGCTAATCAAGGGGTATGACCTCATAAAAAGCAGGGTTTTCTGATGAGTCATTTGGTGGTGGTTTCTCAGAGCTATTCTACTGATTTAGCTGAGGTCCTGCCAGTGGTGAGGGAGAGTATTGACAGGTTCCCTTAGACTAGGGTGAGTCTGAGGTCAGGTTGATCTCTCCCTAGTACCCATGTTCCTACAGTAACAAAGTCTTAGGGTTCCTAGGGTCTTCTCTTTCCTAGCATCCTGGTTCCCACTTTGACTGATGTCAGATGATGGCTCCCTGATGAAAATGCCCTCCTTTATGCTGCAGTCTTCACAGATTAAAAGCCCCCAAACCTGGAGCTGGGACTACTCAGACAGTGGGTAATTTTGAGGGGAGAAAAAGGCCTCTGTCCAATCCCTACTTCCTACAGATCTCCCTCTCACAAAGCAAAGGAGGGAGAGGTCAAGTGGTTAAGGGAGAATGAAGTAAAAAAAGACCTGACTTTGGGTTGTGCAATGAGAGACATGGTCAAACCTTCCTATGTCCTACTCCTAGGAAGGTCAGGCTTTTCTGCAAGAGTGAGTCACCGATGTTGACTTTTCTCCTGACAACCCAGTGAAGTAAGTGGCGCAAAAGAGATTATTCCCATTTGACAGATAAAGAAATTGAGGCACAAAAGAGTTAGTTGACTTGTGTGGAGTCAAACAGTAATTAAAGGTCAGGGTTAGGACTCAAACATAGATCTTCTAAGTTGAAAATCAAGGTCTTTTTATATGTCACCAGACTGTCCTCCATTAACCAGCATGTCACTTCACCCAATCAATTGAACTCTCTGGGCCTCAGTTTCCTCATAGGTAAAAACGGGCATAGTAATGCCTGGACTAATTACCTCACAGATGTAAATAAAATGATTTAAAAATGCTTTTTGAGCACTCAGGTAGCAGATAGAGTATCTGGCCCAGAGTCAGGAAGACCTGAGTTCAAATTTGTTTTCGGACACTTACTAGCCAGGCCACCCTGGAAAAAATCATTTAATCCTGTTGACCTTAGTTTCCTCATTGGTAAAATGAGCTGGAGAAGGAAATGGCAAATCCTCTAGTATCTTTGCTGAGAAAACCCCAAATGGAATCACAGAGAGTTGGATATGACTGAATGACTGAACTACAAAAAAGAGAGCTTTTTAAAAGACTATAAGTTCAACATAAAAGAAAGAAATCATTATTTGTTATTATTGTCTTAAGGTTTTATCTCTCTCCTTCAACTGTTTTGCCAAGTGGTCAAAGGTTAGGGAACTTCCATCCTTAGGAACAAAAGGTGGACTTTCCCTAAACTTCCACAGAGGGGCCAAGTTAGCCAACTTGCAATGACCTCTGAGCTCCACTAGATGGCACCCTTTGCCCACCATGTCTGACTTGAAGTCTAGG
Organism: Pseudocheirus occidentalis; assembly: GCA_028646575.1. Taxonomy (NCBI): domain Eukaryota; kingdom Metazoa; phylum Chordata; class Mammalia; order Diprotodontia; family Pseudocheiridae; genus Pseudocheirus; species Pseudocheirus occidentalis. Next base: position 183,129,321 of record CM053599.1, read on the forward strand.
CAAGGAAAAGAACCATTCCCTACCTCAGTCTTCCCTAGCCCATGAGGTGAGCCAAGAAGAGAAGAAAAGGGAAAAGCAGAGAAAAGGAAAGGAGAGAAGAAGGGAGGGGAGGAGACGGGAGGAGAAGGGAGGAAAGGACTAGTCTCTAGTTAATTAATGAACTATATCCTGACCCCCTCCTATAACAAGCAACATCAAATGTGATCTTAATCTGCATAGAGGCGTACACATACAGCCACCCACCCACATGCACACAGGAGCCAAAGCTAGTTTATTCAAGTTAGGCCTGGAGAATGGTCAGGACCAGAAGAGTGTTGGAGCCAATTGGCTTGGAAGGGCTGATTGTTTCATTTTCAGGGCGAGTATTTACACCTCAAAAATTGTAAGCTTTACAAATCAGGCTTGATTTGTCATTTTGGTTATTGTCTAGACTTAAGAAAATAATGGAGAAAATGTTAATAATGCAAACTAAGATTTAAAAGTCTGTTCTGTCTACATGGATTTTGTCTGCTAAACACTTACCAGCATATTTCTTGTTGGGACTTAGGGATAAAGTATAGACAAGTAGACTGGCCAAAGGCCATTGTTGGGATCCTACTAGAAGATGTCATAGTATAGGGGAAAGACCATTGGACTACGAGTCAGGGATGTGAGTCTGGATCCTACTTCTGTGACTGCCCTTGTGACTCTGAGTACTTATTGTCTCTGGGCCTCAGTTTTCTCATCTGTACAAATAAAGAAATTGAGGCACAAAAGAGTTAGTTGACTTGTGTGGAGTCAAACAGTAATTAAAGGTAATTAGTAATTAGTAATTAAAATAATTTCTGATGATCTGGTTCCTTCTAATTCTAAATCCTTGAGCCCATGAACACTGGATCAGATACTTTGCCATCTTATAACTCTGTTACCTTCTTAATAAAACTAGTGTTTTGAACTATGTCCTATTTCTGACATTCTATGTGATCAGTGTGTCAAGACAGTAGAGGAGGCGTCAATGGGAAAAGAGGACACGACATTACAAAGGAAGAGCTGATAAAGCTTGACAACTGATGGATGGCGTAGAGGTCGGAAGTTGTCATGGAAACCAAGTCAAAGATGGCTCCAAAGATTGGGAGTCTGAGGGACTGACATGGTGGTGTCAAGAACAAAGTCACAAGGAAGGCCTACTTCTGAGGGCAGAGGAGTTTGGTTTTTGGAAAGCGTGAGATCCTGCCAGAGTACCCTCCCTCAAAGGCTCCCATGTGACGTGTGATTTCCTCCAAACGAGAGAGACTGGAAGATAATAGACATATAGCTAAAAGAGAGCTCAGAAATCATCCAGTTCGACCTATTCTTTTTTTTGTCTTTTAAAAAAATATATTTGTTTATTTACTTTTAGTTTACAAGATCCAGTTCCACAGTCCCTTGAATTTCAAATTTTCTCCCCTCCCTTTTCTCTGCTTCCCCCCCCCCCTCATGGCAGCATGCAATCAAGTATAGGATCTGCAAATACTTTCTTATTGGACATTAGTCTGGTTGTAACCAATGGAGTGAACAATGGGAAAAAAGAAACAAAACCAAACATGGAAAAGAACTCTAGCATGTAGATTGCTTCAGTCTCCTTTTAAACTCTGGTCTTTCTAGATCTTTCACCACAAAGTAAGCTGCAATAAATATTTTTTAGGTATAAAGGCTGATACTGTAAGAAATCTGGGAAAGCAAGAAATAGTTTACCTATCAGATTTATGGAGTAGGGAAGACTTTGTGACCAAAGAAGAGTTTGAGAGCATTATAAAATGCCATATGGATAATCTCAATTACATTAAATTGAAAAGTTTCTATACAAACAAAGCCAGTGTAACCAAGATTAAGAGGGAAGTGGGAAACTGGGAAAGAATTTTTACAACCAGTGTATCTGATAAAAGTCTCATTTCTAAAATATATAGGGAATTAAGTAAAATCTATAAGAATACAAGTCATTCCCCAGTTGACAAATGGTCAAAGGATATGAATAGGCAGTTTTCAGAGGGAGAAATTAAAGATTATCTATAAGCATATAAAAATGTTCCAAATCACTATTGATTCAAGAAATGCAAATCAAAACAACTTTGAGGTACCACATCTCACCAGATTGGCTAAGATGACAAAACAGATCTTCTGGCTTCAGATCCAACACTTTCTCCACTATACCACTACCTTCTTTTGTCTTAAGACATCCCCCCAGCACCAGGCTAATGCTATCAATTCAATTCAATATTTGGTAGACATTTATTAAGCATCAATAAGCAACAATATGCCAAGTATAGTGTTAAATACTGGGAATATGAAGAATGGCAAAAGATAATCCCTGGTAGTTGACAATCTAATTGGAGAGAAATCATGCAAATGACTATGTACAAGCAAGCTGTCTACTAGATAAGGTGAGTTCACTTTTGGATATGTTGAGTCTTGACTCCAGGATAATCTATCTGAAATATTTAAGATGTAGTCAGACCATTATTTTACTCATAGATGGTAGGATTTCTTCTTTGCCAATTTTTGCAATCAATTTGTGTAATAAGAATTAATTGTCCTTTCACTGTTTTATATAATTCCTTTTTGAATCTCTCTTGTCCTATTCCCTCCCTTTTGGTATTTCTCTTATGGCTTGTTCAGTTTCTTTTTATGAAATTGGGTTATTAAAATTTTCTTTGTTATTAATTTAACGTGGATAACATGTTATGATAAATATTCAACCACTTCATTTGTTATCAGTTTTATTGGCAAATAATTTGACAAAATAGTTTCTAATAATTTTATTTATTTCTTCTTCATTTGTTATAAATTCTCTCTAGGCAACTAGATTGCAAAGTGGATAGAGTGCTGGACCTAGAAGTCAGGACGACCTGAGTTCAAATCCAGTCTCAGATATTTATTAGCTGTGCGTTCCTTACTAAATCACTTAAAGCTGCCTGTCTCAATTTCCTCAACTATAAATAAGGATTATAATAGCACCTATCTCTCAAGTTTGTTGTGAGGATCAAATGAGACAATATTTGTAAAGCTCTTAGCCTGGGATATAATAAAATATAAATGCGTATTCCATTTCCCTCTTTTAAAATTTCTATCTCTGTCTCTTTCTCCTTTCTCTCATCAGACTAGTTAACAATTTGTCTATTTTGTTAAGTTTATAAAGAAGCAGACATTAATTTTATTTACTAATTCAAAGACTTTTTTTTTTGGAGGGCAATTGGGGTTAAGTGACTTGCCCAAAGTCACATGGCTAGTAAGTGTGTCAAGTGTCTGAGATCAGATTTGAACTCAGGTCCTCCTGACTCCAGGGCCGGTGCTCTACTCACTGCGCAACCTAGCTGCCCCCTGCTGCCCCCTAATTCAAAGACTTTTAAGCTTTGTTTCCAAATTTATTTTTCTTTGATTTTTAGAATTTCTATTTGAGTTTGTTTTTTGTTATTTACTGCTTTTTAATTTTTTTAGTTGCATGCCCAGTTCATTGATTTAGTCTTTCTCTTTTTTGTTGATGAAAGCGTTTAGAGAGAAAAAAAAATTCTCTATAGACTGCTTTGGCTGTATCTGAAAAGTCTTGGTTCTTTAATGAAAGAATCTAGTTTCTACGGTCTATTCTTTTGCCCATTACTTCTTGGAGTTTGATTAGCCTCTATTTAAATTTGAATCCTGTTTTTTTTGCCTTTCTTTGTGTCTCCAGCACTTACATACTTAATAAATGCTTGGTGACTGACTTTCTTCAAGGTCTTTGTTGGTTATAACTTATTGCACTGTGGCCACAAAAAGAGTGTTTTTCTGCATTTGTTTATGAAATTTTTAACAGTTGATTTTTGTAAAGATTTCAGTCACAGTTGAGAAATAGATCTGTTCTTTTTATTACCATCTTGTAATTACTGGAGATTTATTATATCTAACTTTTCTAAAATCTTACTCATTTCCTCCTTGATTATTTGTGAGATTTGTCTAAGTCTGAAAGATAACATATTAAGGTCCAGGTATGGGGGACAGTCATCAGAGAGAATGCCCAGAGGCAGAGATGAAGTGTCTTGTTCATGGAACAGCTGGGTAGCCAGTGTCACTAGTTCAAAGAGTATATGTTGGGGAGTAAGGAGTCAGAGTGGAGGAGGGAGAACATTCCAGGCATGGGGGCAGTCATCTCCATGGCAAAGAACTAGAAGCAAAGGGGGAGGTGACCATCAGTTAGGGAGTTGGTATCTATTAGAGTTGGTGTCTATTTCTGCTTGTAATTCAATTAATTTTTACTTAAAATACTTAGATCAGGCTTGCACAGTATATGGCCCATGGGCCAATTGTGGCCCTCAAAGGATTTCAGGGGGCTAGTAAAAAATGTAGGGTTGTCACTGCATATGCGTCTGTTTGTCACATGACCTGAGACAACCAACCATTGTCAGTCTGTCTCTAGTCTAACCTATCTGTAGCCCAAAGAAGTTTAGCCTATTTTAATTTTGGTTCCTACTTACTGACAAGTTGTAGAGGTCTGACTTAGGCCATATGGCCTCAAAGCAGCAGGTTCCCAACCCTGTCTATGCCATTCAAGCATATACATATATGGGTATGTATATACATGTACACACACATACCTACATATGTACATACATGTATACACATATCCATGTATATAAAATATATAATTTCATTGTCTATTTTTGAAAAAAACTGCATTCTGAATACCCAAAAAGAATATTTCCACATGCAAAGCAGAATAGAAACTATGCAATCATATGTGAAACCATGAATCTCCATTATATTCAGCCTGTTTCTTTCCTACTTGTAGGTTTCCCTCTGAACTTCCATCTATTTCTCTTCTATGCATTTTAAGTATTGCTTGAAAAGCCCTCTTTTCTTTCTTTTCTTTTTTTTCTTGGTAGTTATCTCTAGCTTCCCTCTCCTGTTTTGGAAATCTTCTCCACTAATAAAAAGTTAAAACACAGTCGTTGTGTCAAATAAACAAATCAAACAAAATGACTCCCCATATTTGCCGTATTCAACAATAGATCTTGTACACTCTGGGTCCATCAGTCCTCTGTAAGCAAATGGGTAGCCCATTTCTTCACTGTTCCTTGTGAGTTGTGATTTGTCATTGCATTGGTTAGAGTCCTTAAGTCTTTCTAAGTTGTTTTTCCTTTTTTCAAAAAAATATTTAAATTTTATTTATTTATTTTAGTTTTCCACATTCATTTCCACAATATTTTGAGTTCCAAATTTTCTCTCCATCTCTCCCCTACCCCCACCTCAAGATGGCAAGCACACCGATTACCCCTTCCCCCAGTCTTCCCTCTTTTCTATCCCTCCATCACCCCTTACCACCTTTCCTCTTACTTTCTTTTAGGGCAAAATGGATTTCTATATCCCATTGTCTGTATATCTTATTTCCTGGTTGCATGTAGAAACAATTTTTTTTAACATTTGTTTTTAAAACTTCTAGTTCCAGATTCTCTCTCTTCTTCCCTCCTCACCCATCCCCATTGAATATAGGTTATACATGTATAGTTGTGCAAAACATTTCCATGGAAGTCATATTATGAAAGACTAACTATATTTCCCTCCATCCTATCCTGCCCTCCATTTATTCTATTTTCTCCTTTGACCCTGTGCCTTTTCAAAAGTGTTTGCTTCCAACTACCCTCTCCCCCAATCTGCCCTCCCTTCTATCATATCCCCTTTTATCCCCTTCCCCCCTACTTTCCTGTAGGGTGAGTACCCAATTGAGGGTGTATGTTATTCCCTCCTTAAGCCAAATCCAATAAGAGTAAGGTTGATTCATTACCTTTTACCTCCCTGCTCTTCCCCTCCATTGTAACAGCTTTCTCTTGCCTCTTTTATGTGAGATAATTTACTCTATACTACCTTTCCCTTTCTCCTTCTCCCAATATATTCCTCTCTCACCTCTTAATTTTATTTATTATGAAGATCATCCCTTCATATTCAACTCACCCTGTGCCCTCTCTCTATGTACACATGTACTCATATACACATATATAAAAATAAAGTGAAGAGTAGTTAGATACAAAGTAGTTTGATGGGGAGAGAACCAACAACTTGGGATGGGGGAGTAGATCAGGAGAGGTTTCATGTAGAAGGAGGAGCTTGAGGTGTGTCTTGAAGGAAGAGAGGGACCATATGAAGCAGAATTGAACAGGGAGCACATTCAGTCATGGGAGACAGCTATGCAAGATGGAATGTCATGCATGAGGAGCAGACAGAAGGCCAATTTGGCCAGACTGAGGAGTGTAGGAAGTGGGGTAATTTCCAATGAGGCTAGAAAGATAGGTTGAGGCAAAGTTGTAAAGGGCTTAAAAGCTAAACAGAAGAGCTTCTGTTTTATCCTAGAGTCAACAGGGAGCCACTGGTGTTGGCTGAGCAGGGACTGACATGGTTGGATCTGCACTTATGGAACAATTACTTAAGCATTGGCGTGTAGGATGGAATAGGCTAATGAGAGATTTAAAGCTAGGAGCCTTATTAGGTTGTCACCATAATCTAGGTGAAGTGATGAGAGCCAAACAAAGGTAGTAACTGTGAGTAGAGAGAAGGGGTTGAATGTGAGAGGTGTTGTGAAGGTAGGAGCTATAAGACCTGATGACTGATTTGTGGGGTGATGAAGCTAATGCTGAGATCATGACCTTGGGATACTGGGAGGAGGAGGATGCCCTGAATAGAGAAGTTCAGAAGAGAATTGGGTTTGAGGGGAAAGACAACAGGTTGAGTTTTGGGCAAGCTGAGGCAAGGCACCCTCTTACCTTCTTGTTTCTCAGCACTCAGAGCTAGAAAGCTGTGTACCAAGACCATATGCCAGTCCAGGTAGAAAGAGCTCTGACCTGGGAATCAGCAAAGAGCCAGGTCTAGGGTTAGATAAGGTTGGCCATGGCCTACTAGGGAATAACACACAGGGGGTGGGAGAGTTGGAATAAAGGAGAACACTTTATTTTTACCATTTTAAAATATACACATTTTTAATGCCAGAAAATTCCACTCTATGTGACCTTCCAGTCTTTATTTTGTGTTATATCCACATGCAAAGTCTAATAAAGTCTCAAGTAAACAGAACATCCTGACCACAGGCGCAATTTTCAGACCTTTGTCTAGATCGCAGAAACACTTTGTCCCAGTTTATAGACCCATAAAGTGTTAGATCTAGAGAGGACCATAGAGACCATCTAATCCATCTTTATTTTATGAAGGAGAAAAGTGAGACCCAGAAATTAATCAGTCAATCAAGCAACAAACATTCACTAAGTTCCTACTATGTACCAGGTACTGTCCTAGGCCCTAGGGATACAAATACAAAGAATGGAAATAATCATTACTTGCACGGAGAAGTGACTTGCCCAAGGTCACACAGCTGGTATATGCCAAAGCTAACACTGAACTTCTGTCTCCTTACTTTCAAGACCACCATTTGGGCCACTACTATATTCTGCTCAGTTCTGGTCAGAGCTAGTCTTAAGTCTTCATAAAATTAATTCACATTGCCTTGAGTTAGTTATTACATCTTTCTGGGGTTTCAGTTTCTTCATCTGTGCTGTGAAAGCACAGGTGGATTAGGTCCAACCTTTCTAGATCTGCTATTTTAGGGCCCCTTCCAGGAGTGTTTGCATTTGGACAGGAAGCTGTATCTTAAGTCAAAGGGATAAGTTCTAATGGTGGAATTTTAAGATTATTTGAAGAGCTAAAATGGATGAGGGAGGTGGCTGCCTTTTCAGTGCTGCTCAGGTCTCCACTGCTCCTTTATATGCTATGAGGAGATACATGGAGGATGGATGGGAAGATCAAAATCCAGGGATTATACTGGCAAGGATTCCCACCTCGGTAGGAACCCACAGTTTAGGACACAGTTCAGGGGCAAAGTGTCTTAGGTGAATGATTAAGGGTCTCCCAGAGATGAAAGGCTCCTTCACTTTCCAGTATTGCATCTGCTCCTGAACATTTATCCATCCATCCATCCATCCATCCATCCATCCACTCATCCTTCTGTCTATCTATTCATGTATCTCTGAACATTGGTTTGCACTGAGGAAAATCTCACTCCCCTTATGCCTTTATTTTCTAGTCAGTCAATAAACACTTATTAAGTGCCTACTGCATGCTAAGTAGTCTGCTAAGTATTGGGGATACAAAAAAGGCAAAAGACAGTCCCTTTCCTCAGGGAGGTCACAATCTAACATTAAAAGCAACTATGTACAAATAAGCTACATACAAGACAAATAGGAAATAATCAATAGGAGGAAGGCTCTAGAATAAAAAGAGATTGAGAAAGGTTAGTTGGAGAAGGTGGGATTCTTAACTAGGACTTAAAGGAAACCAAGGAAGCCAGGAGTCAGGATTCAGGAAGGAGAGCATTCCAAGTATGAGGGACATCTAGAGAGAATGCCCGGAGACAAGAGGCAGAGTGTCTTGCTCTTGCTCGAGGAAGAGAAAAGAAACTCATATTACTAGATTGAATAGTGTGTGTAGGTGGGGGTTGGGGGGTGGGTAGTTGTAAGGTATAAGAAGACTGGAAAAGTAGGTGGGGGCTAGATTATGAAGGGTTTTGAATGCTAAAAAAATATTTTGTATTTGATTTTTGGGGCAATAGGGGAGCCACTGGAAATTATTGAGTAGTGAGGTGACATGGTCTGATTTGCACATTAGGAAGATCACTTTCTTGGCTGAATGGTGGCTGAATTGGAATGGGGAGAGTCTTAAGGCAGGCTGACCAACCAGGCTCTTGCAATAGTTGAAGAATGAAACGAGGGCCTGCACCAAGATGGTGGCAATATCAGAGAAGAGAAGGGGGCATAGTTGCAAAGGTGAAATTGACAAGCCTTAGTAATACATTGGATACATTGGGGTGAGCTATAGTGAGGAGTCGGGGATGATTCCTTAGATTGTGAGCCTGGGGAACACTGGGAAGATGGTGGTACCCTGAACAGAAACAGGGAAGTTTGGAAGGAGGGAGTGTTTGGGAGGAGCGATCATGATTTTAGCTTTGGTATGTTAAGTTTATAGGGTTTACTGGAAATACAGTTCTAGGTATCTGATAGACAGTTGGAGATGTGAGACTGGAGGTCAGCAGAGAGGTTAGGGCTGGCTAAGTAGATTGGAGAAGTATAAGCACAGAGATGATAATTAAATCCATGAAAGCTGATGAGATCACCAGTGAAGTAGTACAGAGAGCTCAGAAAAGAGCCCTGTGGGACACCTACCATTAGTGGGCATGACTTGAATGAAGATTCAGCAAAGAAGGCTAGAAAGGAACGGTTAGATAGGTAGGAGAAGAATCAGGAGAGCACTCTCTCTCTCTCTCTCTCTCTCTCTCTCTCTCTCTCAGTGTGCCCTGAAAATCCATAGAGAAGAGAGTATGGAGGAGAAGACAGCAGTGGATACTGTCAAAGGCTGCAGAGAGTTCAAGAAGGATGAAGGTTGAGAAAAAGCCATGGGATTTGGTGATTAACAGATCATTGACTGGTAACTTTGGAGGAAGCAATTTTGCTTGAGTGCTGACTTTGGAAAACTGATTGTGGAGAGGAGAGGAAGAGGGGGCATCTATTGTAAAAAATCTGCTCAAGGAGATTAGCCATAAAAAACCTAAAGAGGAAGCCATGTGGCCAAGAGCCTCATTCTTCTCTTCTGGTCTCTTGCTTTTTGGAGACTCTCCTTACCCTTCACTACCATTCTCATGATTACCCCCTTACATATTTCACAAACTCACAGAAACTCAGAATTGGAAGGAACAATGATACCATTCTGACTCTTTGTAATCATGAATCACCTTTTTTGGGGGGTGAATAGTACTTTACTTTTTCCAATTACATGTAAAGATAGTTTTCAACATTCATTTTTTATAAGAGTTTGGGTTCCAAAATTTTCTTCCTTCCTCCCCTTGTCCCCCCCACACCCCCCAAGACTTCAAGCAGTCTGGCTATACATGTATCATTGATTAACTTTCTACATTTTCTTTATGTGATATTTTACAGTTTACTCAGCACTTCACATACAATTATTTCTTTTGATTTTCCAAATAACCTTGTGAGGTTGGTAGCACCTAATTTCTCTACCTCAGCATATTATTTATGATAATAAGCCATGATATATTTGTTTGTGTACATGTTTATATCTGGGTGTATATTTGCTTCTTCATTTGGGACTGCTCCTAAGTCCTAGTTCTCTTCAGAGGGTACAATTTGTAAAAGAACTTAGAGCAGTCTGGGAAGCCAGCAGTGGGAGAGTCCTTTATAGGGGTCTGTGTCATAAGTGCAAAAGTGCGTTACTTAAGAACCCACAGAAGGGACCTTGAAGGTGCTCACTGTTTTTATGGGTGTGTATGTGTGGGAGAGTGAGCATGTGCAAAAGCCTAAAGGGGACTGGGCGGCAGCTCTAAATTAATTCAAACACTGAGGGTAGAGGAATCAGTCCGTCAGCAAAGCAATGAGCTTGTATTAAGTACTTTCTATATACTAGGCACTATGCCAAGGTCTGGGGATACAAAGAGAGAAAAAAATTAGGTCCCTCCAGGAGCACATATTCTAAAGGAAATCAGGTGGTAGGACTTGATGAAATAAGGCCACTGAGCCAAATAAAATCTGGTTGAAGGTCTAAAGATAATAAGACAATTTGATTCCAAAGTCAGAAGGGCATCAGTTCTTTTCCCTTTCTCCATCTTCATTTCCTCATTTGAAAAGAGGAGGAGGCTGTATCCAATCATCTTGAAGGCCTCTTCCAGCTCAAACATTCTAGGATTTGAAACTCAAGGAACTTGGTTGGGTTCCTCCCCCTCATTTTTGTTAATGCCACCATTTTGATATCATTAATAGCATTAACTAAATTTATTTAACTTGGCCAGAGTATCTATGATTTTTGCGCTCTGTGGAGAAATGACAGACGAGTTATGGCTTGTAAAACACCCGTCCCTAATCCCTGGGCTAGTCTCCAGGATATTAGTCAAACTCCTATTGCGGATGTTGATATATATGTATATCTGTGCACACAGAGATGTAAATCAAACTGTCATTGATTTAACTTCACAGTAGTTTCTGTTTTGAGATAAATATCTATATCACAGCTAAAAGCCACATGTGAACTGATGGCCACATGAAAGATGAACAATTAGCAGATTCTAGAAATTGACACTTCTGTTATCGAAGGCTGTCATTTGTTTTTCTTAAGTAAGGTGTTCTGTCCTTTATTAGACCAATGGTAGTCATAAATAAATAAAAATGTACTTGTTTTTTCACATATGAATTTCCCATATTTTATCTTTCTCATTTTATGGATGATGGGTGTCCTCATTCTTAAAGGACCTCTTTTACTAGCTAAAATTAAGACATTCACAAATTATGATTCTTTGCAGTAGAAATGCAACAGAGCCTTGATTCATGGATATGCTAGCAGTTTTACATTATTCTTTTTTTTTTTTTTCTCTTTTTGGAGGGGAGAGGGCAGGGAAATCGGGGTTAAGTGACTTGCCCAAGGTCACACGGCTAGTAAATGTTAAGTGTCTAAGGCTGGATTTGAACTCAGGTTCTCCTGACTCCAGAGCTGGTGCTCTATTCACTGCACCAACCTAGCCGCCCCATAGTTCTACCTTATTCTTGATGTCATTTGCCAAAATACCAGGGCAAAAGATCTGGAAGAACTACTCATGCTTAGAATGTAAAAGAAGCTGGGCAGCTAGACATTGCAGGTAGTTAGTAGTGTTATGTCTATTTTTCATTCAGCATTCTGAATCCTAGAACATTAAGCCTCCTCATTGTGCAGACCCAAAGAGAGTGACTGCCTTATTCAAAGTCATACAGTGAATTAATGGCAAAACTGGGGTTGGAACTCAGGTCTCCTGGCTCCCAGTACAAAGAACAGTAGGCTGGCCTCACCTAGAGTTTCTCTCTTTCTCTCCACCCCCTCCCCGGCCCGCCCTGACCTTTAATCATAAAATCTAAGAAACTTAGAATGTTAGAATGGAAAAGTCTTTAAAGATCATCTAATCCACTCTCCTTGTTATATACTGAGGACAAGGAAGCTCTAAGAATTGAAATGAATTGCCCGAGGTGACATGACAAGTTGATTTCAAAGCCACTACTAGACCCGAGGCTCCTGATTCCCTTTCCAGTGTTCTCCCAACCTCACTGTTAAGATACAGTTTGTTCAGTGAGGCTGAACCATTTGTCCTATCTACTTGGTCCTCCAAATTGGTTGGCCTTGAGAACAGAGAATAACTCTTCCCTAGACGGCCCGTGCTATCTCTTGGTTCTTCTAGGACAGTGGCCTAGGCTAACAGGGGACAAGGATGGAGGCTGTGCCTACCCAACTCCTTGTTTTTTCCCGTCACCCATTCGTGCACCTGTCCAGAAAAACCAGCCTGGCAAGCTGTATTGCTGATGCAACCCACAAAAAGTTCAGTGGAACTTTTCTGCTGGGCTCAGCGTTTCCTTGGCTCTCTTAGCAGTAGCCTGTCCGCCCCAGCTCACACAAAGATACTCGCCCTTGGCACTTCCTGTTGAGCATCAATTCCTTTGGCTTCTGCCCTTGAGGGGGAAGTCCTTCTGGCCCCATCCCAATCCTGAGCTCATCCATCATCCATACCCACCATCACCAGGCAAGAAACTCAACCATCAACAACATCTTTATCAATACTTCCTGAGGCTCAGCAATGCAGGAGGAACAGGAGAACAGACACTCTCTGTCCTCAGAAGGAGTGACAAGATACTTAGCAATGCCTAGCAGTGCCAGATGAGTGGGATAGACAGCAAATGCTCAGGAGGAGGAGTGAGAGATCATTGTGAGGGAGAGTGGGCAGGGACAAATTCATAGAGATTCATGGAGCACTGGGGTCTTCAAGGCAGGATATTAGGTCTCTGGAGGAGGAGAAAGGACATTTCAAGAAGGAATTTGGAGATGAGCAAAGGTGACAAGGTGAGAAAGCACAATTTGTTTTCTGAGGATGGTGATGAAACCGCCCATCCACTAGGATGGGAATGAGATGGGATGTTCACCACAGACACTAGGAATCCCAGGACCAGTCCCAGCCTCCAGATAAACGAGCCTGTTAGATTTATATGGAAAAATAAGAGTGGATAGGTGCTGAGTCAGGGTCTAATGAACTTTCCAAAGATAAAATGTATGAATTCTATTGTATGGGCTTTGCTGCACTTTTCTGCTTTGCTTTAAGGTCTTTTTGGTTTCCATGTTGGTCCTTGCCTATGCCCCCCGATGGAGAAGGGATTCTTTTTCTTGGCCTTCACTCGGAGGTTAGTGATATCTGAAAATATTTTCAACTGAACATGCTTTAATGTGACTTTCTTCTAAAGCATAGTCCAGGGAAGGGGAATCTTCGGCCTCTAGGCCATATGTGATCCTCTAGGTCCTCAAGTGTGGCCCTTTGACTGAATCTAAACTTCACAGAATGATTTGTTCTGTAAAACTTAGACTCAGTCAAAAGGCCACACCCAAGGACCTAGAAGGCCACATGTGACCTCAAGGCCCCAGGTTCTCCACCCCTGGCATAGTCCCTAGGCTCTAAGGTAAGAATACGCATGGCCTGTTGTGGTGGACATCCCAGCTATACTCTTAGTATAGGCCTGCTTGGGCCTCCCTATTTCCATTCAGTGCTAACAAGTCTCTGTGAACTTTTCATCTTCCAGCTGTCCCTCCAGGCGCTGGAGTCATCCAGCTTTATTCAGAGAAGGGAACATCTGGGCCAGACAGGACGGGAGTTGTCCAGTCCCCACCCTTGTTCTTCAGCTAGGGAACAATCCTCCAGTTGCCCACGTGCTAGATGCTGGTCCCATAGGTGGGTTACTCAGAGTAGAACAATGCCCCTGGCTCTGTGAATGCTATTGCCACCGCTGCTGCTGCTCCTGCTGCTGCTACAGCTGCCGCCGCCGCTGCTGCCTCTAAAGGTGTCTGAGACCTATTGTCTGCAAAGTACTTGGGAAGATTGCTTCATGGGGTGTTGTGAAGCCAGACGCCTCTCCCCTGGGGAGGCTGTGCAATTGTCTGCACAGCAGGATGAGCCAACATATGTGAAAAGATGCAAAGCCTGTGAGTCAGGAGACCAGAGTGCTAGTCCTGTCTCTGTCACTGAATTCAAGACCCTGGACAAATTACTTCTCCCCTCTGGGCCTCAGTTTCCCCATCTGCTGAAATGAAGGGACCATGTTAGGAAATTTCTAGTCTGTTCAAGGACTGATAGTCTGAATAATATTATGAAAAGACATAATCCCTCCTGCAACTTCCCCAGCCGATGTTGCAATTCCATATTATACTTATTTAGCAGATCTTCCTTACTAGGTTGAAAGCTCTCTGAAAGCAGGAACCCTGTTTTGTTTATCTTGGTGTCTTCTATGCCGAGCACAATTTTTTCAATAATAATATTTAGTTTTTATGTAGCAATTTATGATTCTCGAACTTAGGTCACAAGTGCTTTACAAACATTATCTCAATTTACCCTCCCAACCACCCTGGGATAGGATTATTATTATTGCCTTTTTACAGATGGAAAACCGAGGCAGAGGTTGTTTTTTTTTTAAGTGAGTTGACCAGAGTCACACAGCCACTGTCACACAGGGTCAGCAGCTCTGTGCATTACTTTACCTAGCTGGTCCCCAGAGAAGGTGATTTATACTGGTTGTATCTCCCATACCTGGAATGCTCTCCATTCTCACTCCTTTCTCCTGGCTTCCCTCAAAATTTTAATCACATGTTATCTTCTGTAGTAGGCAGAGGCATCTAGGCCTGGAGTTAAGGAAGCCTAAGTTCGAATTTAGACTCAGTTACTAGTTGTGTGACCCTGGACAAGTCACTTAACCTTCATCTGGCTCAGTCTCCTTGCGTGTAAAATGGGGGTGATTCTTCCTCCCGGGGCTGTTGTGAAAATCAAATGAGATAATAATTGTAAAGTGTTTCATCTAGTGCCTGGAACATAATCAGTGCTTTAAAATATTCATTTTTTTCTTGGTCCCATCTCTAACCCCTCCAGTTCCCTCCCTCTGAGATTACCTTCCATTTACTGTGTATGTAGCTCATATATACAGCTCTTTGTATGTTTTCTGTTCATTAGAATATAAGTTCCTTGTCTTTGCCTTTCTTTGTCTTCTTAGCACAATGCCTGGTACATTCTAAGTAGACGCTTAATAAATGCTTGTTTAGTGATTGACTTAATGTTTGTGAAATTGTATATTGAATATATATATATATATATATAGTAGAATGTTTGTGGAATTAAATATGTTACTAATTTTTTTAAAAAGACGGTCTAATTTGCTCTCCCAGCCCCCCCCCATTTGTGTGTGTGTATGTGTGTGTGTTGTATCACATACACACACACACCCATGGTGCATTTTTCTGTTTAATCTGCATTATTACAATTTTCTCCATGACTTCCTTAAGACCAGACAACCAACAAAACAATAAACCAAGCCCTCATCTGCAGGGTCTGCGCTGGAACTGGTTTCATACCCCCAAGGACCCCTGAGGCTCCAAGGAGAGCTCTCTCAGTTCTGCTATGTTACCTCCAACAACTGTTTTTCATGAGTTGCACAGTGTCCTCAGTTGGCCTAATTGTATGACATGTACTAACATCCCAGAATATTTTCTAATCTGACTTTCTCAGTCATTTCATTTGTGTCTGACTCTTTGTGATGCCATTTGGGGTTTTTATTGGCAAAGATACTGGAGTGGTTTGCCATTTCCTTCTCTGGCTCATTTTACAGATGAGGAAACTGAGGCCAACAGGGTGAAGTGATTTGTCCAGGGTCACACAGCTAGTAAGTGGCTGGGGCCAGATTTGAGCTCAGGAAGATGTCTTCCCGACTTCAGGTGTCCATTGAACCACCTAGCTCCCCTTGACCTCATCTTAGAGCAGAGCTATGTTTGTCTTAATAAAAACTCTTTATATATTTGAAACAAATTCCAAGGTTTTGGTTCTTGATAGAGGATTAGCCTGAAACCCACCTTTGCTTGGCAAACCTTGTTCAAACCTTAGCTAACCTTAAGGGACTCAGAATCTGGCAAGGCAGGGAAAGAAGACTTATGCATGCGGAATGTTCAGAAGGCTATTTGATATTAAGATGATTATTAATGATAGAAGAGGTTAAAGTGTTGTTGTTTAGTTGTGTGTGACTTCATGACTTCATTTGGAGTTTTCATGGCAAAGATACTGGAGTGGTTTACCATTTCCTTCTTAATCTAATTTTACAGATGAAGAAACCAAGGCAAATAGGGTTAAGTGACTTGCCCAGGGTCACACAGCTAATAAATGTCTAAGGCTGCATTTGAACTCAGGAAGAGGAGTCTTCCTGACTGAAAAAGCCTGTTACTCTGTCCACTGCGCCACTTGGCTGCCCAACATTAATGTAGGCTGGGGTTGTCAGGGAAAGATTCTTGGAAGAGAAGTTGGTTTAAACTCATGCAGATTCCTCACCTCTGGAAGAGTCAGCAGAAGTTTTAGAGAAAGGGAAGTATATTGTAGGTGGAGGAGGGGGGACAGGATGATGATCAGGAGAAGCTGTAAGCATGCTGCTTTACATAACTTTATCTGGAGAATAGACTCCTTGCCTGGCTAACACTCTGGCTCATGGGGCACTAGCATTATGATTGATGTAAGCCAATATGGCCCATGAGTGACGGCTTCCTGTCCCCATTTGTGGTGGCGTGAGGAGGACCTCAGCACATCCCTCGGTTCTTTGTCTGCAGAGGAGTCACCAAGAGGAGCTGGTGGCACAGACAGTTTCATTTTCTTGGGTCGTGGGCTCAGACCCCAGTGTAAATGGGCATGATCATGAGGGCTGATGCTCCCATCGTGCTTTATGGTTACCAAACTCTTCACCTAGATTATGTCATCTCGTCCTCACGGCTCTGTACAGTAGACCGTACGTGTATTACTACCTTTATTTTGTAGGTGGAGAAACTGAGGTAAAAAGAACTTCAATGTCTTGATCAAGGCAAATGTCTTACCATTAAGACTCATAAATGGTAGAGTCAAGATGTATCCAGATCTCTGGACTTCAAACCGGTTCTCGTTCTAATGAGGACATGCTTATACAGCCTTTTAGGGGCCTTTCAGAGCGTGTTAACTTCCTAACTCTGACACTTAACTGGCTTTGACCCTGCATCCATTTTTATTAACTGTGACTGTGGATAAGTCACTTAATCTCTGACTCAGTCACCAACTCCCTGTGTCTCTGTGGCTCAGGCACCTCCCTAGAACTCATAGGTGGATTATAATCTGCCCCAAGTAAAGGAAATTACCCTGATAGGACATTCCCTTTGATGAAATCATAGGTGCTCTAAGTCTTAGGCTTACAAAGCACTTTTAGCCACAACAACTATCATTTAGTTAGCTATCATTTATCTAGCTCTCTAAAGTTTGCATATAAAAACACTTTACTCATTTTGATCCTTACAACAACCCTTTCAGATAGGTGATGTTATTATCTCCCCCCCCCCCCTTTTTTGGCTTTTGTTTTGGAAGGGCAGTTGGGGTTAAGTGACTTGCCCAAGGTCAGTAAGTGTTAAGTGTCTGAGACCAGATTTGAACTCAGGTCCTCCTGACTCCAGCTGGTGCTCTATTCACTGCACCACCTAGCCACCCCTATTATCTCCTTTTGAAAGATGAAGAAACTGAAGCATAGAGGGGATGTGACTTGCCCAGAGTCACACAGCTAATAAGTGGCAGAGATAGATTCAAACTCAGATCTCCTGATTCCAAGTTGAGCATTCTTCTAGTTATAATACACTACCTCCAAGAATTGTTTCTCAGGAAGTACTTGCAACGTGGGCAATTACTTCTTAGCTGCCTAGGTGGTGCAGTGGCTTAGAGCTATAGGTCCTGTAATCAGGAGGACCTGACTTCAGACATTTTCTAGCTCTGTGACCCTGGGTAAGTCATTTAACCCTGTTTGTCTCAGTTTCTTATCTGTAAAATGAGCTGGAGGAGGAAATTGCAAATAACTCCAGTATTTCTACCAAGAAAACTTGAAATGTGATCCTGGAGAGTTTTGCACACAACTGAATTGACTCTATAACAACTTTTAACATACCCTAAGTTGGCCCACTGAATGACAGGTGCCGGTAGCCTGGAATATTTTCTAATATGACCTTCTCTTAGAGAACAATTATAATTGTCCCAACAAAAATCTCTTTTTACATGTGGAACTAATTCTGAGTTTTTGGTTCCTGACATGGGATAAACCTGAAACCCACCTTTGCTTGGCAAATCCTTTCTGCATGATGCAAATGTAGAGAAAGTATTAAAACTGCTAATGAAGGAATTAAAATGAGTGAGATATATAAGAAAATAAACTATTTTCAAATACTTCAAACCATGTAGAAGCCCCTATTTATACACAAGCAATTGTATGCCATTTATAAACTTGTTGTGTATTAGACACTTAATAAATGTTTCCTAAAGTGAATTAAAGCAGACCCTTTATACTAGACAACACTTTTAGGGGGGAGGGGGACTTAAGTGACTTGCCCAATGTCGCACAGCTAGTAAGTGTGTCAAGTGTCTGAGACTGAATTTGAACTCAGGTTCTCCTGACTCCAGGGCTTGTGCTCTGTTCACCTCTGTGCCACCTAACTGCCCCTAGACATCATTTTTTAACCAAGATCTAGTTATTTTGTTACATAAATGTAACAAAACTATATAGCTCTAGAACCCAGAAAGTTTCTAGGCTACCGACTTTTCAAGAATACAGATTCTCTGCCTGTCCTTGCTCTCCACCCTCATCCACTCCTTCAGGCTGTACTCTTAGTTTATCTTGTTATTGTGGCATTTCTCTTTTTTAAATTAAAAAATTATTTAATATTTCTCAATTACATGTAGATTTTTTAAACATTCATTTAAAAAACTTTTGAGTTCCAAATTCTCTCCCTTTCTCCTCCTTCTCTCTCCTCGAGATGGCAAGCAGTATGATATCGATGACACACATCATGGTATTTTTCCAACAGCATATTAGGTTTTAGGCAGAACATGGCAGCCAGCACTGTCTCTGACACTCACATCACCATCCAAGGGCCAAAATATGTGTAAGGCCCAGGCCTGAGAGAGAAAGGGGAATCTCTCCGGGCAGCCAAGCAGGGTCAGAAGTCCCGTGACAGGTATTTCGGGTCATCCGGTCTATCTTTCTAGATAGGTCACATTGCTTCACTTCACACACTGTGTCATAGCCAGTGTCCTTCTAAATCTAACTGTTCCCTGAACTCAAAATTCTGTCTCCCAACCCTTTCCCTTTGCCAAGGCTGTTCCTGGTGCCTGGAATCCATTTTCTCCTTATTTTGTCTTCTTTCATGGTTTAAATCAGGTGTTCTCTCCCACACAAAACCTTCATCTTTCTCAGTTCTTGGTACTCTCTTCTTCCTTTAATTATCTTTTATCAGGGATTCTTAGACTTTTTTTTGTGTAACGAACACTTCCTCAGAATAATTTTTTTTCTTTTTGGACTAAGGAAGGCAGGGCAATTGAGATTAAGTGACTTGCCCAAGGTCACACTGCTAGTAAGTGCTAAGTGTCTGAAGTCAAATTTGAACTCAGGTTTTCCTGATTTCAGGACTGGTGCTCTATTCACTGTACTACCTAGCTGCCTAGAATATTTTTTAAAATGCATTAAATAAAACACATAGTATTACAAAGCAAAACAAAGTCTCTTGGTGAATTTATGAGGAGCTCAACGTGGGAAAAGTTTCCCAGAAGCTTCCCAGTCAATTAAGAGAATAAGGTCAACTATGTCTCTAGAAAGCTTTGTTATTCAGTTGTTTCAGTTGTGACTGATTCTTTGTGACCCTATTTGGGGTTTTCTTGGCAAAGATACTGTAGAGGTTTGCATTTCCTTCTCCAGCTCATTTTACAGATGATGAAGCTGAGGTAAGCAGGGTTAAGTGACTTACCCAGGATCGCATATCTAGTAAATATCTGTGGTCATATTTGAATTCATGTCTTCCTGACTCCAGGGCTGGCACTCTATCTACTGTACTACCTAGCTGTTGGGAAGCTTGGGCCACTGCTACTTTTTTTCTCAAAGAAGTCAAAGAATTGTTGTGTACTTGTGGACCACTAGGAAAATGTTGCACTGCTCTTTTTTTAAAAAAAAATATTTTTAAAAAAACTTTTATTTTTAGATTACATCATTCATTTTGATGAGATTTTGAGTTACAAATTTTTTCCCCATCTTTCCCCTACCCACTATCCCAAAACAGCGATCCCACTGTAGACCCCCTCCCCTAATCTCCTCTCTCCTATATCCTCCCCCATTACCCCTCTGACTTTCTGGTAGGTCAAGATGGATCTCCCTACCTCAGTACCTGTATATCTTATTTCCCAGTTGTATGTAAACAATAATAATTATATAGATATGTATGTATATATATATGTATATACATATATATTTTTAACATATAATTTTAGAACTTTATATTCTAGATTCTTTCCCTTCCTCCCTTGTCACCCACCCCCACTGGAAAGACAAGCAATTCAATGCAGGCCATACATGTATAGTTACGCAGAACATCTCCACAATGTACATATTGTGAAAGACTGACTATATTTCCCTCCTTCCTATTCTGCCCCCAACTTGTTCTATTCTCTACTTTGTCCCTGTCCCTTTACAGAAGTGCATGCTTCTAACAACCCTCTCCCCCAACCTGCCCTCCCTTCCATCCTTCCCCTTCCCCCCTACTCTCCTGTAGGCTAAGATACCCAATTTAGAGTGTGTCATTCCTTCCCTAAGCCAAATTCAATGAGAGTAAGGTTGACCCATTCCCTTTTGCCTTCCTATTCTTATCCCTTGCTTCTTCTATATGACAGGATTAACTACATTCTGTCTTTCCCTGTCTCTTCTCATACTATTCCTCTTCCACCTCTCAATTTCAACTTTTAAAATATTATCCCATCCTATTCAATTGATCCTGTGCCCTGTCTATGTACACATATATACACACATTCACATATATATTCCTATGCATATATACCCTCCTATATAGACATACGTGAATGTATAAATATATATACATATTCCCTTCAACTATCCTCATACTGAGATAAGTTTCATAAGTTACAATTATCATTTTTCCATGTTAGCATGTAAATAGTTTAACTTCAATAAGTTCCTTATGAATTCTTTTCCCTGTTTACATTATCATGTTTCTTGTATTTGAGTGTCAAATTTTCTATTCAGTTCTGGTTTTTTCATCAGGAATGCTTGGAAGTCCTCCACCTCACTGAATGACCATATTTTTCCCTGGAACACTATACTCAATTTTGCTCAGTAGGTGATTCTTGGTTTTAATCCTAGCTCCCTTGATCTCCAGAATATCATTTTCCAGGCCCTTTGATCCCTTAATGTAGAAGCTGCTAGATCCTGGGTTATCCTGACTGTATTTCCACAGTATTCAAATTGTTTCTTCTTGGCAGCTTGTAATATTTTCTCCTTGGTCTGGGAACTCCAGAACCTGGCTGTGACATTCCTAGGAGTTTTCTTTTGGTGATCTTTTTCAAGAGGTGATCAGTAAATTATTTCGAGTTCTAGTTTGCCCTCTGGTTCCAAAATATCAGAGCAATTTTCCTTGAGAATTTCTTGAAGGATGCTTTCTAGGTTCTTTTTTTGATCAAAGCTTTCAGGTAGTCCAATAATTTTTAAATTGTCTCTCCTGGATCTATTTTCTAGGTCAATGGTTTTTTCAAGGAGATATTTCACATTGCCTTCTATTTCTTCATTTGTTTGGATCTGCTTAATAGTATCTTGATTTCTCATGAAGTCATTTGTTTCCATTTGCTCCATTCTAATTCTGAAGGAATGATTCTCTTCAGAAAGCTTTTGAGATTCTTTTTCCATCTGGTGGATTGAAC
>CM053599.1:183151643-183181727 GCA_028646575.1 Pseudocheirus occidentalis
CATTCTAATTCTGAAGGAATGATTCTCTTCAGAAAGCTTTTGAGATTCTTTTTCCATCTGGTGGATTGAACTTTTTAAGGCATTCTTCTCCTCATTGGCTTTTTGGGCCTCTTTTGCCATTTGATTTAATCTGTTTTTTAAGGTGTTATTTTCTTCAGTCAGGTTGTTGACTCTTTTCATGATTTTTTTGCATCATTCTCATTTCTCTTCCCAATTTTTCCTCTACTTCTCTTATTTGGTTTTCAAAATTCTTCTTAAGCTCCTCTATGGCTTGTAACCAGTCTACATTTTTCTTGGAAGCTTTTGGTGCAGGAGTTCTGACTCTGTTGTCTTCCTCCCATTCCATGCTTTGATCCTTTTTGTCCGCATAAAAGGAATCTAAAGTTGGGTTGTTGGGCTTGCTTTACGTCCTCTGCCTGCTCATGTTGCCAGTCAATTACTTGGCTTTTTAGCTCTGTGGAACTCTGCTTCCAGAGGGGAGAGCTTTGTCCCAAATTGCTAGGGTTTTTGCAGCTTCTAGAGCTATTAGGAGGCCACTACAGCCCCCATCAGCTTTGGCTCACTGAAAATGCACCTCAGGACCACCATCTAAGACCATGATCCTGATCTAGGAAGCTCAAGGTAAGAACACTTAGCCTCTGAATGATTGCTTGGCTCCCCTGCAATCTGCAAGCCAGGAGCTTCTGAAGCAGCTATGTGGAGGTGGCTGCAGGTCCACTGCTTCTGCTGCTGTCTTGACCTGGAGTCAGATGGCTGGACCCACTTTCCTCCCCCCAGATTTAGCTGAATTCCACTGACCTTTCACTTAGTCCTTGTTTCTTATGGGTTGCTAATTCTAGAAATCACCACATCTGCTGGTGATCCACTCTCCAGAAAACTCCAGCCATGGCTTGTCCTGGCCTCAGGGCTGGTTTCAGCTCCCAGCACACTGTGATGAGCCCTTCCTGTCCCACCTGCCAGGCTGCTTTCAGTTGGAGCTTTGTTTCTCTGTACTTTGTGAATTCTGGAGCTCTAAAATTTTAGTCATATTTAATAGGTATTCGAGGTGGTTATAGGGGGAGCTGTGGAGTTTTCTTGCTTCTATGCTGCCATATTCTGTTGCATTGCTCTTTAGAGGCAGTCCCCCCTCTTGTACCAACTCCCAGGAGGTAGGTTATTGTGTTCAACAAGCAATGATGCAGGAGGCAATGAATTTGAGTTCAAATCCTGGCTCTAATATTTAACATCTACTATGTGTAGGACTCCTGAGATACAAAAACAAAATCATCCTTTCCCACAAGGAAATTACATTCTGTGTAATGGAATACTATTGTTCCATAAGAAATGATGAGCAGGCAGATTTCAGGAAAACCTGGAAAGACTTACATGAACTGATGCTGAGTGAAGTGAACAGAACCAGGAACACATTGTATACAGTAATAGCCACATTGTGCGATGACAAACTTTGGTAGACTTACTCTTCTCAGAAATGCAATGATCTAAGACGATTCCAAAATACTAAAGTTGGAAAATGCTGTCCACATCTACATAAAGAACTGTGGAGGCTGAATGCAGATTGAAGCATACTATTTTCTCTTTTTTTTTCTTTCTTGTGGTTTTTCCTTTGCTTCTGATAATTCTTTAAAACACGACTAATGTGGAAATATGTTTAACATGATTGTACATGTACAATCTATATCAGATTACACATTATCTTGAGGAGGCGGAAGCAGAGGGATGGGGAGAAAATTTAGAATTCAAAATCTTATAAAAGAGAATGTTGAAAGCTTAAAATAAATAAATGAACAAGAAAAAGGAATTATATTCTAATGGATTTTTGAAGGCTCCACTTTCCATGACCCTGGCTGCTAAGCCTAAGAGATCATTCTTTTCCTTCCTCAGCTATGGTGACCAGGTTCAACACTTCAAGGTACTTCGGGAGAACATGGGGAAATACTTCCTTTGGGAGGAGAAGTTCAACTCACTCAATGAATTGG
Source organism: Pseudocheirus occidentalis (assembly GCA_028646575.1). NCBI lineage: Eukaryota > Metazoa > Chordata > Mammalia > Diprotodontia > Pseudocheiridae > Pseudocheirus > Pseudocheirus occidentalis. The sequence goes on from CM053599.1 coordinate 183,153,620, forward strand.
TGGACTTCTACCGCACAACTACCATCGCCAAGAAGAAGCAAATCTTCCTGAGGGATGAGGACCCAACACACAAGGTTGGCCCCATCAGGAGCATGGTATCCAGCCCTGGGTTAGCTTAGCTGGCCAAAGGTGGGGCTACAATCAAAGACGCTACCCACTGAAGGCCAGGGTGGAATTAGGACACAGAGGCAGGAACTAAAAATCAGGCAAATTCCCAGTTAGGACCTAGAGGTCCAGCACTGAGCACAATGCTTGGCATGTAGTAAGGGTTCAAATAATGCTTGCTGACTGACTAAATGACTGGTCACAGTGACAGGAGAAGAGTTTGGGTAAGTATCAGGAACTCCTTGGAACATTAGGAGGGTGGGGCATCCCTAGCCCCATCCTTCCAGCCCCTTCTCTCCTAGGTAGTGACTCTCCCTGATGAGTTCAGACACTAGACAAGGGTGTGGAACCGAGGCGAGGAGGAGGCTTTTGCAGACAGTAGTCCCCAAAGCCTCTGGAAACCATGGGGAGGTGTGGACTGGAGAAGGTGTGAGGGAGAAGGGGGGGGGGGGGTTGACTAAGGATTAAAGGAATAAATGACGGCTTCTAAGAATCTCATACCTCCTGTCTACCTCTGAAGAACTAGCTATAGGAGATGTAAGAGACACAGTGTCTCTTCAATTCCCACCCCTACAACCAAGGGAGATTTTCCCAGATGATCAAGTATTGATTCTATCTAAAGGATTTGCCCCAGAGAAGAATGGCAGCATCTGAAAGAGGGATTTTGTGAAACACGGCCACCCTTAGCTAGGAGTGCCTGCTCCAGGGATCTATGGGTGGCAAAGGATCTTGAAGGCAGGGCAGGACACTGAGATTGGGAGAGCCTGGGAATTGAGAGTAAAGGGCCAGGAATAGAAATGGAGTGGATGTAGAAAATTACCTAAAAGGTGATAAGAAGAAACAGTAGGGTCAGGGAGTCAAGGGCACCACAGGTCAGAGCAAGGTGGGAACCAAAAACAAAATACATCTAAGTAAGTCACTAGATTTCAAAGACAAGAAGCCAGGAAATATCCAGGAAATCTATAGAGACCAGAGAACCAGGCAAACCCCAACATCTAGAATGTAGGCAAGCCACTGGAGCTACAGAGAGACACCCTCAGAACAAAGGGACCTGAATGTCTCCTGGTTACCTCTCTCATAGGGGCTAATCCCCAGGCGATGGACATCCCAGAGCAGGAGTTTTTGACCTTTTTTTTGGTGACTTGGACTCTTTGGCAGTCTAATGAAGACTACAGGCCTCTTCTCATAATAATGTTAAGTGCATTAAATAAAATACGTATTGTTTTTAAATGCATAAAATAAATACATGGGATCACAAAGGAAACCAGTTATATTGAAATAGTTATCAAAATATTAAAAACAAAAAAATTAATTCATAAACCCCCAGGTTAAAAACTCCTCTCCTAGAGCCTGTAGGTAAGAGAAGATGAGCCATACTGGGAAACTAATCAATTTATCTCATGCAAAGTAAGAGTACATGACAGCAGAGCTGGACAGAAAGAACAAAAGTCCAGTCCCCTTTCTAGACTCTTTCATGTTATCTCTCTCAAAACGCTGAAAACTCCCTCTGGTAGTGGGGTTCTTAAGGTGGGGTTCATGAACGTTTTGACTTTTAAAAAAATTGAAAACGATTGCAATATAATTGATTTCCTATGTATTTTATTTTATGCATTTAAAAACATTATTCCAAGAAGAAGTCCATAGGATTCACCGGACTGCCAAAGGTTCTGCAAGCACGACACAGACAAGGTTAAGAATCTCTGTTTTGGAAACTGCCTACCAATAAGAGAGGGCAGCTGTTTGCCTGGGTAGATCAATGCTACTGGCCAGCAGCCTTGCAGAGCCAGGCACAGCTGAAGCATCTTCAGAAGATTAAGGGTAGCAAGGAGAGCCACAAATAAAGAAAGCAGCTTACCCAGTGACTTGTCTGGCCTCGTGGTAATTTGGTGGTTATGTTCGGCCCTCTAGGCAGACGTTGGCCAACCCTTAATTCACATTCCAATCCTGCCTGGGCTGCAGCATTCGAAGTCTATGACCTAGGGAAGGACAGGACAGGGAAGGACAGGACAGGGCAGGACAGGATGAGAGAATCACTGCTCCTCAGGCAGCTATTGTTCCCTGCCTGGGTGGAGTGCTGGGACTGCCAAAAGAAAAGGGCAGCAGCCACCCCCAACTGTAGCTGACTTTTGTAATAGTTGTTGTTCTTCACAATAACATAAACGTCCACTTCTGGACTCTCTCATTAGAAGAAATTTCGACATTCTTTATACCCCTCCCTTAATTAAGGCTAATGACACCTGTAAAGGTGAAACTTTTGAGCTAAGGGAGATTTTTGAATTGTGGGGTAGGGGGAAGAGGTATATTCAGACCCTGAGATGTCAAGATTACAAAAAGGATCAGAGCAGAGTTTTGTAACTACAACCACAGACAGATTTCAAGAAATCCGTAAATTTGGATGGAGAAATCACATTTATTTTCACCAACATCTAACTGAAATTGTGTGTTTCCTTCAATTATAAATTGAAAAAACCCAACACATTATCTTGGAGAGTCTGTTGGTTTTAACAGAATGCCAAGGGAGCCCATGTAACAAAAAAGGTTAAAAACCCCTGGTTTCAATAGTCAAAATCCATAATGGGATGGGGCTTCAGGGCTCTCTGCTAAAAGTTTGGCTGAACCAGAGAATCTGAGAAATGCGAAAATAAGGCCTTCAAAATGTATTGGGGGTTATTTGTTCTTAGACACGGTTTAATAAGTAGCCTGGAGACCCTTCATCATGGCCTTCTCTTTCAACTCCACCCAGGTTCATAGTTCTGTTGGGGTAGCTGTCTATTCAAATTATCTAGCTCTTAGCCCCCACCTATGTAGTTTTTTTTTTAAATACCAAACCAAGCCAGATGACACATAAATTCAAAGCAAGTAGTGCTTCATGAAATAGAATGGCAAGGTAATAACAGGGAGCTGAACAAGGTATTAAATATTTTCTGCGCCCATTCCCAAATGATTGCCACCAGTCTATTTGTGGAAAGATGCTAGGGAAACACCCTAGAAGCTGTCTCAGGAGCATCAGCATTCTGCAAACCAACCAGACAGCATTGTAGAAACTGATGTTGACTTCACTCGGCTCTGAAACAACATGGGATAGGCTGGCCTGTCCTAGTGGGCTCTGCTACCTGTACTAGTCCAAACACTATCTAGAGAGTTCCTATTTTCCCTTTCTCTTTTCTCATTAGTCTCCTTTGTAAGACTCCTCAGCTTTTAAAAACTACACTTAAAATGCTGAAAGCACACCTAACCATCTTATGAAGCCCCTTAAGGGGCTTCTGACAGATGGATGATGGAAGGTTTCCTCCAGTTAGCAAGACTTTTCCCTAGGTACTATGGGTAGATTGGTCCTTGAGTGGACATTCTCCCCAATCCATATAAAGCAATTGAATTTTAGGAACCTTAATGGAATTTCAGAAAACTAGATGGTTCAGTGGACAGACCTGTGGGTCTAGAGTCAGGAAGACCCAAGTTCAAATCTGACCTCAAACACTAGCTGTTCAGTCCTGGTCAAGTCACTTAAACTTCTGTCTGCCTCAGTTTCCCCCATTTAAAATGGGAATAATAATACCACTTACCTTCCAGGATTGTTGTGAGGCTCAGATGGGACAATGGTAAAACACATCATACCATGAAACACATAGTGTGTGCTTGGTAAGCGCTTATACCATCCTTCATAAGAAGAGTTTGCAAATATGTGTGCTAAAGAATGGTAGGGAGGGAGGAGTGTGGAACACAGGCCTTCTGTAGCCTCAGAAGTCATTGGCTCTGGAGTCAGTCACACACAACCAACACAGTGGTTCTCAACCTTCCTAATGCCTGACCCTTTAATACTCGTATGTGGGCATGTCTGCATGCGCGTGAACCTGCCTGGAGATGGATAGAGGAGCAGTGTCTTGGTTCCTAAGACCAGTGGAAATATGTTGAGAACCACTGTCAGCTGAGGTTCCATTCTGGGAAGAATTAATAGACCCTCCCTCAGAAACATTGGCCTCCTGATTCATTCCCCAGATATACTGGTGGCTTGGCCTCTGCTGCCTACCCCTTCCCATCTCTCTCCTTCCATCCAAATATACCTGTCCTGGATGGGAGAGGTCCTATCCCATGGCTCTTTTTATTCCCTTTCCTCAAAACAGAAGCACGCTGACATACGGGCCTTCTGAGATATTAAGCTCTCTTGTCACCTGATCCAGTGGTGACGTCCTCTCATTAAAGAAGGGGGGGTGAGCGTCCCTTGGCAGGACAGGGAGGGGAGAGCTTGTCTCACCTGCTTGACTGATCACTGACTCTGCCTATACCTATCACCAAACCTGATGAACCTCCATTCTCCTCCTGCCCCATTTCTTTACAACGAATCCTATTGACTCGTGTCACCATTTTCTTTATTGGAACCAAGAACTCTGGGTTCAGGAATCCTACCATCCACTCCTACTTCCACCTTTGTTTCCTTAAAAACTTTCCCCCCTCTTAGCATCTTCCTGGTCCTAATTATGAGAATATATCATAGTGGAAAGAGAATTGAATTGGCCATTAACTTGCTGTGTAGCCTTCTCTCTGGGCCTCAGTTGTTTTCATCTATAATGTGAAAGGGTTAGATTATGAGGGCCTTCCTAGGTCTGATAGCCTGTAACTAGACATTTGAAACTTCTCTTTAATTAAGCCATCTATTGGACATAGACACAGTTCTGTCTCAAATGCCCCACAACTAAGAGTCAGCTGCACTAAATGGTAATCTAGAGTGCAGGCCGGACTGGTCCATAGGATAGATGGCCGCTGAAATCACCCTGCCTCAAGATACTGGAGTGGTTTGCTATATATATATATATATATATATATATATACATATATATATATATATATATATTTTACATATGAGGAAACAAGGCAAAAAGGGCTGGGTAACTTGCCTAGTCACACAAATAGTATCTGAGGCTGGACTTGAACTCAGGAAGACAGTCTTCCTGACTCCAGCACCAGCACTCTACCTCATTGCACCACACAGCTGCCCCATACCAGCTCCTGTGGTTCCATTTTCAGTGTGAGCAATTACACTTGAAAAATCAACAAATAGCTACAAATCAGGCCTCGATTTATTGTCTTTTTGATTGTCTCAACTTAAAAAAATGGAGAAAGTGTTCATGCAAATTAAAACAAAAAACATCCTGTGTATAAAAGAAAGAGAAAGAAAGAAAAAAAGAAGTCACTCTGCCTCATGAGGGCACCTGCTCCAGTCATTGGCCTATTCCTGAGGATATGATAGCCACAAGAATAGTAGATACTTATTAATACTAAATAAATGAATTGGGTAACAAATTAATAGGAGACCAATGATACTGAGTTGCTGAGACCTCCAGAAGGAAAGAGTCCCAGAAATCCTACTCTCTGCTTGAACTACTTTTAAGTGGTTAAGATTTCTTCAGGCCATTGCCAAATCAGTCAGATTGAAGTCTATTGAGCCCCTCCCCCAAGCCCAACCTTCTCTGCTCTGTACCTCCCTTTATCCCAGAGACTTGGAGAGGCAGAGATGGGGTACAGAGGTGAGGGGGAGAGCAGCTAAATCCCCAGCTCCTATACAGACCTCTGGTGGGGAGAATAGGGAGACAGTACTCTGTCCAAGGGAATAGGGAGCTCTTTCTAGGCAGAGAGAGTTTATCCCACATTTATACTTCAGAGTCTGGCCTGAGCCAGCCTACAAATGGAAAATGTAGGAAGGAAAATCCATCCTTTGGAAAAATGTTGATGACCATTTTAGCTTCTCTGTGAAAAGGTAGAGTGGGAAGTGCCCTTGATTCTCTCCAAAGAGAACAGATTAATTACACCTTCCCTGGGTGGGGTCACCCCCTTGAGCTGATCCTATCACTGCAATTAACCAAATCCTATAGTCTGGAGTCTGGAAGATTAGGTTTCCTTCTGATTGGTCAGATAGGTTATCATCCATCTTTGCTACCAGGTTATATGAGCCTGGCCTGAGTCTTCTGGTGACTCTCTGGTGGCTCCTAAGAGATGCCATGTCCAGAGTAAGGTCACTGTCAAGGATGGGGGCTAGAGAGCAGAGACTCATGATTCTCCCAAGGATACTAGACTCTGGATGGGTGGCTACAGGTAGTAGTTAGGGAGTAGGAAGAGATAAAGAGCAAGAGACTAAGAGATTAAATTTCTGCTTTGGGTGAATGGTGAGCTATAGGCCCTACCCATTAAAAAAAAAATCCCTATTCTAAGTCTTATTCTCCATAAAGGCCTGAGATGACCCAGAGGTCTGTCCATGGTTGGGATATGGCGTTGGTTCACATAGGACCTGGTGGGACACTGAATCCCCAGACCCTGAACTTTAGGAGCTGTAGCTTTAGCTTTAGGAGCCACAAGATCAGTCTTAGGTTTGGCTCCAAGGACCAGACAGAGATATCCAGCAGACAGATGGGAAGGGGTTGCCTACCCCAGGGGTAGATGATTCAGACTAATCTGAGCACGGGTGTTGCCTGAGCCTCAGAGATTTTTCTGATACCTGAGAATGGGAAGGGAATAGCTTTCAGTGGCTCCCTAGGGGAAACCACTACCTTGACTGACAAAACCAAGAGACCCAGATCCTTCAGGAAATGTCCTGGGCTAAGGTCACTCTCAAGAGCTTTCAATGAGGCTGAGGGCCAAAGAAAAATCAGATTTGAGAGAATTCCAGGCAGAAAGGGAATTTAAACTGGGAAGGAATTGGCATTAAGACACTAGACTGAAGGAACCAGGACTTATCTCCTAAGCTGCATAGAGGTGTGTACTCTTTGACTTTGCTGACTCAGAGAGAATTTGTATCCTAAAATTCTCCCACCAGAACAAAATGTCCTTGAACCTCCTTCCTGAGTGTGGGGCTCACATCTTAGAAAGGATTCAGAAGAGGGTAAGGGCTGTAGAAGAGAGGCTATGGCCCCAGAAGGAGACTTCCCTCCCTGACCCATTACTTGAGTACTGGCAGCAGAACTGGTCAAGGGAAACTTAGTGCCCACATGGAAACTAGGGGGTCTAACCCATCAACCCAGAATCTTTTGCCCCCCAAGAGGAGGGAAAAGCCAGAAGAAGCTTCAAAGTCAGCTGGTTGTTGGCCCCTTTTTTCCTAATCGCTTCTCTTTCTCCTTCTAGCCACTCAGAGCCAAGTTCGCCAAGGCCCAGTTTGACTTCACCGCTCAGAATTCATCACAGCTCAGCTTCTACCAGGGTGACATCATTGAGGTGCTGGAACATTCTGACCCCAACTGGTGGAGAGGCCAGCTCAGTGGCAGAGTGGGCTTCTTCCCTCGGAACTACGTCCATCCCATCCACATGTGAACTGTTACTAGGTCCTCTCCTCTCTCCACCTCTCAGAGTTGCTTTGAATGACCCAAGACTTTTCTGGATGAGCAAGCACCCACAATGGGGAGGAGTCAGTGGGTTCCCTACTGCTCTAATATCAAGAGTACAGAGCAGGTTTCCTGCTGTATCCAGAGGGGCATGGATCAGGTTGGACCTAGGGAGGGGATTTTCTGGACCAATTCAATTCAGCAAACATTGATTAAATACTTATCATTTGCAAAGCATTGTTACAAAGACAAAAACAGTTCTTTCCCTCAAAGAACTTACATTCTATTAGGATGAAATCTGTACTGGGATGTCATGTTAAATCAAGAAACATTTATTAAGTACCCACTGTATGCCAGCCACTGTGCTAAGTGCTGGGTATACAAAAAAAAAAGGCAATAAACAATGCCTGATCTCAGGAAGCTCATCGTCTAACTGGAGGATAGAACATGCAAACAACTACACACAAACAAGACACATACTTGATAAATTGGGGTAATCTCAGAGCAAAGAGCACTGAGGGCGATAGGGAAGGTCTTCTTGTAGAGGGTAGGAAGGGGAGAGGGGGAGAGAAACCCAGGCAATGCAAAATTTATATAAAGTAATTTGAAAAGGCAGAGTGCTAATAGCCATAGGCCTGCAAAAAGTGTGGGCCAGGTGTGATGGTACACCTGTTGGGGAGCATTTCCATTGAATTATTCCTTGAGAAATAACAGATTTTTACTCTGTGAAGCATGACTACTTTTATTACTCATATGTAAGTTAGATATGGAATTTGTCTCTATTCCTATATAAATGGGCTTCCAAGCGCAAAGGTACTTAGACAAGGTCTTGCTCATAATATGCCTGTACATGTGAAAAATATGCCCATGAATAATAGTGGTCCCACACATGAGAGGAAGCATCAGGCAAAATAATAAAGATGCTAGTTCTAAGATAATAATACATATATGCGTATATGCATGTACATAATGCATAGACACAAAAGCACATGTATGTATACACATGTGAATATATATGTATATGTATATATTTACATGCATATTTAATATTTTCAGTGGTTTATTTTTCTAGGGGAAAGAGAAGTCATGGTTACAAAGAGCCAATATGACTTCATCAAAAATCAACTAATCTCATTTCCTTTTTTGACAAGATTACTAACATGGATAAAATTCACTGGGACGTTAGCAAAGTTTCTGATAAAATGTTTCATACCATTCTCAAGTAGGGGATGGGTGAACACTTATTGGGTGTGTCATAGTTGGGGTTCCTTTCATATTCGGGTTGGACTAGATGACCACCTTTCCCACCTCCAAATTCTCTGATAATATGGGGGTAATTCTGATTTACACACTTACCCTCAGTGGTGTTCGAGGGATCCCTCCAGTCTCCCACCTCTAACTTCACCTAAGCTCCCCTTGGAGGGCAAAAATGTCCCTGGCCTCTTCAAGGGCAAAACCTCTTCCTAAGCCATGCCTGAGGTATCAACATGAAATCATGCCAGTCAGGATTCAGTGGCCACCAGCATTTTCTTTTTTATACCAAACAATTGAAATAGCATAGAAATTAAAAGGGTTATTGCTACTCTCTCCCTTTCTCTTGCTTTTCCTTTCCCTCCCTGGGCAGAAAGGAGATCAGGAAATGATTGTCCCAAAGTTCAGATTGAAATCTCTTTAGCAGGTGGAGAGAAGGAGCAAAAGCCTGGCTGTCTCTCTTCCCTACTTTCCCCCATCATTGCCCCCCTTGCAGTGCTATAATATGTCAGTTCCCAGCAGTTTCTATGCCATCCCTTAAGTTCCTGCTCTCCAATATCCAAACAGCAACCTGTCTGCCAGCTAAGTCCCAGGGATGCAAGGGGGATGGGGGAGGGTCCTCAAAGCAGGATATATCACCTCCCCCCTCAGTCCATGTTCTTGTGACTCAGCAAGACAGTTTCTCTTTTTGCCATCTTCCTTCTTGCTGTAGCTTCCTTTTTGTCCTCCTCACAAGCCCCTTTGAGATCAAAGTCACAGTTGACCTTGAAACTTGGAAATGTGGGCATACCACTTGTCCGGAAGATCAATCCCATCCCTGAAGTTTCTCTACCCGCTGGCTGTATAACCAAAGGTAGGTTACTTTCAAAAAGTCCTCAAGGCATCTTATTTGCATCTTGAAGGGTGCTAAGGATTCTGGGACAGATGAAGAGGGAGTGCGTCCCAATAAAAACAAGCAGACAAAAGCGATGATAAATTCAAACATTTATTGTCTGCTGTATGCAGAGCACTGTGCTAGGCACTGGAGGAAATACAAAGTTGAAATGAAAGCATCCCTGTCCTCACAGTCTTTACAATCTAGTTAACAATTTTTAGACTGAGATACCAACACATAACTATAACATACAATGGTGCAGGACAACTGTATTACAGATTATGTGAGGCCTCACAGGGAAGGCTGTTGTTAAACGGGAGGATCAGAAAAGGCTTTTGAGTTGAGCTTTAAAGGGATGGGTCAGAACTCAGGAGGTGAAGAGGAAGAAGAAAGATGTCTTCCACAAAGTCATAGAGGCATGACAGGGTGGTCCATGGCTGGAAGAGCAGAGAGGGGACTAACATGAGAAAAGTCTGGAAAGGCAGGATGATACCATATTAGGCATGGCTTTGAATGATGGGCATTCAGAAAGAATTTGAATTTTGCTCAGTAGGCAAGAAGAAGCCACAGTTTTTTGAACCAAGAAATCACATGATAGATTTATACATAAGGAAGGTTATTTTGACAGAAGATGAGGTTTGCGACCATCAGTTCAGTCCTAACCTTGGAGCCAAATACTCAAATCTTGGCCCAGTGAATCAGCTGGGATTTAGGAATTCTACCACATCTTTAGAAGGCTGGGGTTCAGTAAGTCCTACTATGCAGCCTGGGTTTCCCATTTCTATGGTGGCCATTGCTCTGATCAAAAGAAAACCTCTTTTACGACTGCCTCTCCAAGTTGGCATCTTTGGTGGCGGGGAAAAGGATGTTACAAAAGGGCAGGATTTAGTTCCTCTATGCCCCTCACACCCCACCGGGTCTTCTCTTAGCTTCTTTGTTTCTAGTCAGTTCCTTGACCAGAGGCAGCTAGGCACCAGACCTGGAGTCAAGAAGACCTGAGTTCAAATCCTTTTTCAGAAACTTACTAGCTCTATGATCCTGGGTAAGTCACTCAAACTCTCTGAGCCTCATTTTTCTCATCTGTAAAAATGGGAATAATAATAGCACCTACCTCACAGGGTTGTTGAGTGAATTAAATGAGATAACAAGTACAATGCTTTGCAAACTTTAATGTTATAAAAATGCTGACTATAACATCCCCTCCCAAACTCTCCCCTTTAACAACTTTAGCAGTTCTGTCTGTATAATGGTTCTTGTATAATGGTTCTAATTCATCCTAACTTGAACCAATCAAATAATTTTCAACATTAACTGTTAATCACTCCAAGAGGATGTTCATGAACTGATCAAGGAGGCGCAATCAAAATCCTCCAAATACAAGAGTCCCAAATAACAGCCACCTCCCTGTATCCTCATTGAATTGACTGAGCTCTTCTGATCAACCCTCGACAGATGAACTGGAATATGGAAAAGTGAAGGAAGAGCTGAAGGGGAAATATCTCTATAGCCACAACTCCAATAGTCTGGGCCAATGATCCTAAACTCAAGTAGAAACAGAGGCTGATAATTCATACGTAAAGATCCCTGCAGGCTATGTATTGACAGTGTTAAAATGTAGTAATATCTAGGTTTTATTGTATTTTTATTTATTTTGGTAAATATTTTCCAATTACATTTTAATCTGATTTAGGCCATTCTTGGGAGTGTCATAGGCTTCATGCAGCCCATAGGCTGTGTGTTTGACACCTGGTCTGGGCACATGCTAATGAGGGCCTGTGCTAGCTGATGGCCATGAGAATGGGGGGGGAGGGAGACAAGTGGGAGAATAAGAGAATCAAGAGGTCTTAGTAACTGATAGAATGTGAGAAATGAAAAGTAAAGTAGAAGAGAAGCAGGTTTAGGGAAAAAAGATGATGAACGAGACTTTAGAATAGACTTTTATGCTGGCATCTAGCCCCCTTCCTCCACCCCCACCCCCCAGGGACTATGAGATCTAGGCTTCCCACCCTCTAGTGCCCCAAACTCCTGCTACTCAGACTTCCTAGGTATAACTTCTTCCCTCTTTTTCTATGTACATCCAGATAAGATCCCAGGATGCCGGTACCTCTGTGTGGCATCTTGCTTCAAAGCTCCCCAGAAACAATGGGCTGCATGATCTCATTGGGATGGGTAGGGTTTGGCAGAGGATATTAATTTTTTCCACCACCTTATAGTTTGGATCAGGGTCACAAGATTTTACTCAGAGGAATCAGATCTGAATTCTGGTCCCAGCTGTGCTCCTGAATCACTGTTATTGATGTTGGGCAAGTCATTAATGGTTCTCCCTTCTCTTCCTTTATACTTCCACCAATGTAGAAGGCATTTCATTTTCTGTCAAGCTGTACTCCAATATGACTTAGGTTCATTCATTCATTCATTCTTACGTTCACTCATTCATTAATTTAACAAAGATAACCCTGGGACACTCCACCTACCTAGGTATTTATTTGCCTGGCTTGATTGGCTTCACACCTCCCTCTTTTCCCCAATCTACCAGTCTACCCCTTACTGCTACCTGTGGAAGAGGACAGGCATGGAAAAAATGTAAGAAATGGGAAAGAAAAAGAATGAAAATTCAAAGAAGGGAAGGTTAAATTTTTTGATTAGTTCAAGCTAGAATGAATTAGAACCATTAAACAGGGCCTAAAAAATACAGACGGAACTGCTAGAAGGGGGAAGAGTTTGGGAGGGGATATTATAGCTAGTATTTTTATAACGCTTTAAGATTTGCAAAGCTTGCAGGATATAAAATAAACTCACACAAATCCTCAGCATTCCTATGTATTTCCAACAAAGTCCAACAGCAAGAGATAGTAAGAGAAATCCCATTTAAAGTTACTGTAGACATTATAAAATATCTGGGAATCTACCTGCCAAAACAAACCCAGGACCAACATGAACACAACTACAAAACACTTTTCACACAAATAAAATCAGATCTCACTAATTGGAAAAACATCAATTGCTCATGCCTGGGTCAAGCTAATAGAATAAAAATGACAATTTTACCTAAATTAAATTATATATTTAGTGCCATACCAATCAATCTACCAAAAAATTACTTTATAGAACTAGGAAAAAAAAGTGACAAAATTCATTTGGAAGAACAAAAAGTCCAGAATATCAAGGCACTTAATGAAAAGAAATGCTAGGGAAGGTGGCCTAGCTGTGCCAGATTTTAATCTCTATTATAAAGCAGCAGTCTTCAAAACTGCCTGATACAGGCTAAGGAATAGAGTAGTGGATCAATGGAATAGACTGGGTACAAAAGGCATAGTAGTCAATGATTATAATAATATACTGTTTGATAAGCCCAAAGACCCCACTTTATGGGATAAGAACTCACTATTTGACAAAAACTGCTGGGAAAAATGGAATATAGTATGGCAGAAACTGGACATAGATCACCATCTAACGCCATACACCAAAGTCAAGTCTAAATGGGTGCGTGATCTAGGTATAAAGGCTGATACTGTAAATAATCTGGGGAAGCAAGGAATAGTTTACCTGTCAGATTTATGGAGTAGGGAAGACTTTATGACCACAGAAGGGTTGGAGAGCATTATAAAATGCAAAATGGATAATCTTGATTACATTAAATTGCAAAGTTTCTATACAAACAAAGTCAAGGTAACCAAGATTAAGAGGGAAGTGGGAAATTGGGAAAGAATATTTACAACCAGTGTCTCTGATAAAGGCCTTATTTCTAAAATATAGAGAGAATTAAGTAAAATTTATAAGAATACAAGTCATTCCCCAATTGATGAATGGTCAGGCAATTTTGAATAGGCAATTTTCAGAGGTAGAAACTAAAGGTATCTTTAAGCATATGGGAAAATGCTCTAAATCACTCTTGATTCAAGAAATGCAAATCAAAATAACTTTGAGGTACCACATCTCACCAGTCAGATTGGCTAAGATGACAAACCAGGAAAATGACAAGTGCTGGAGAGGATGTGGAAAAATTGGAACACTAATGCATTTTTGGTGGAGCTGTGAACTGATACAACCATTCTGGAGGGCAATCTGGAACTATGCCCAAAGGGCTATAAATAATTGCATACCCTGTGACCCAGCAATACCACTTTTGGGGTTGTATCCCAAAGAGATAATAGAAGTGGGAAAAGGACCCATATGTTCAAAAATATTTATTGCAGCTCTCTTTGTGGTGGCAAAAAACTGGAAATTGAGGGGATGCCCATCAATTGGGGAATGGCTAAACAAGTTGTGGTATATGAATGTAATGGAATACTATTGTGCTATAAGAAATGAGAAGGAGATGGACTTCATAATTACCCGGAGAGGCTTATACAAATTGATGCTAAGTGAGAAGAGCAGAACCAGGAAAAATTTGTTCACAATCACAGACATGTCATATGTGTGACGACCAACCTTGATAAACTGGACTCTTCTCAGCAATACACAGCTAGAAGACAACTCTACAAGTCTCAGGATGGAAGGAGATGTCTACATTCAGAGAAAGATCTAGAAAGATCTATTAAATGGGACTGAAGCAACATATGCTATCGTTCTTTTTCATGTTTGTTTTTCTTTCTTTTTTCCCATTGTTCACTCCATTGGTTACGACCCTTCTATACAACCAGACTATTGTACAATGTGAAAATATTTGCAGATCCTGTACATGATTGCACACCACCATGGGGAGAAGGGAAGGGAGAAGAGAAAATTTGAAACTCAAGGGATTGTGGAAGTGAATCTTGTAAATAAACAAGTCAATGGAAGAAAAAAAAGATTTGCAAAGCACTCTACATATGTTATGTCATTTAACATTGGGACCTGTGTAATAAAGATATTGAGGCAAACTACATCTTACCTAGTCTTTCTACACAGAGGCCTTTGTAATATGGTAAATTAACAGCTCCACCTGAAGTCCAAATATGCACAGACCTCTGGTGATGCATCAAAGTCTTAATTAAAGAAGGGAAAGATCCTGCCTTGTTGACCCTTCCTCCAGGTGGAAGTGAGGAAAGTAGTAGGGGAAAGCAGCCATAGCTTGATACCCTTAATATAATTTGGGCATGTAGCCTCATTCAAGTTTGGGGAAGCTGTCACCTCTGTCTTCTGTTGCTGAAGATTTCACTACAGGATGCTGTGGTTAGTAAGCCTCTTCCCTCTGCTTTTCAGACTCAACTGTCTCCATGGAGAAAGGGAGGAGGAAGGTGAGGCTATAAGGAAATGATTGAGCCCCTGAAGGGTTATCATTAATAAGTTATAACAGAGTTTTGGTTTTTTTTTGCAATGCTAAGAAGACACAAGAGCCAATGGGTATAAGTTACAAGGATGTAATTTCAGTTCAATATAAAAAAAACCTTTCTAATATTCAGAGCTGTTAACACAATGGAACAGGTTATTTCAAGAAATAGTAAACTTCTAATCAATGGAAATGTTTTAAACATAGCAAAAGCTATCCCCAGTAGATAAGTGGTCAAAGAATATAAGCAAAAAATTTTTGAAAGAACTGAAAACTACATATGATCACATGAAAACATGCTCCACAAATCACTAATAGTAAGAGAATGCAAATTAAAACAATTCTGGAGTTTCTTTCTATACTATACAAATTAGCCAAGATGACAAAAAAAAAAGGCAATTGTCAATGTTGGAGGGGCTGTGGGAAAACGGGCACACTGACATACCATTGGTAGAGCTATGAGGTGGTCCAACCTTTCTAGAAACCAGTTTGGAATTATGTAAGAAAAGTGACTGAAGTGTTCAGACATTTTGACCCAATGATCCCACCAAGGGAGTCAAGACAGGAACAAAGGTGCAATATATATTACAATATTCTTCACAACATGCATTATGATAGCAAGGAACTGGAAACAAAGTGGGTATTCATAGATTGGATAATAGTGGAAGAAACTATGCTGTATGAATACAAATTAACATTATTGCTCACTGAGAAATGACATATGTAAGGAATTCAGAGGAACATCAGAAGATTTGAATGAACTGATATAGACCAAAATAAATAGAACCAGGAGAACAATAATAATGACCACAACAACGTAAAAAGATGAATAGAATGAAATTGAACTCTAGTAATGGAAAATCCAGTAAAGGTCCTAGAGAACAGATAAAGCATCCTTTTTCCCTCCTGGTAGAGGAAACTACTAGGACAGAATTCCTACACATTGTTAGGAAAAGTCACTGTTATTAGATGTTTTGTTAAATTGCTTTTCTTTGTCACAGAGAAGGATTTAGTTAGGGTGGAGCTTGAAATAACTGTGTTGTAAAGACATAAGGTATGAATGAAACATTTTTTAAAATAAAGAGAAGACTGGACAATTACCTGCTTGAACTGTTGCTGAGGGGACTGTTACTTTGCTTATTATAGGGGGAATTAAGGCAGCCTGGGCTTTCTTTGGGTTCAGTGTGTCCTAGTGGGGTCTGAATGATCTATAGGTTTTCTTCTAACTCTGAAATTCTATCATTCCTTGATATCAAAGGAACAGAGATCCCCAATGGATCTGTCTCACTCTCTGGGACCAGGAACTCTAACATGTCTTCTTGTCTTTTTATCTGGCTAGGTGTTTCCATCCTCAGCAAAATGAGTCGGTCATTATGAACTGGTCTGAGTCTCCTAATTCAACTAAATTCAATTCAACAAGAATTAATGAAACATCTGCTACTGTGTGTCAGACACTGTGCTATTGACAAAGGCAGAGAGACAAAGACTGAACAGCTCATGCCCTTCTACTTGAGGTAGGGAAGGAAGCGTGGAGCAAAAATGGAAAAGTAAATATAAAAAATATAATCAAATCAGTTCCTCTGTTCATATTTTGCAGCCACAATGAGGGATAGGAGAGTAAAGAGAGAGGACATCTCAAGGAAGATTTTCATCTAGGAAGGGATTTCAAAAGGCAGGAGGAAAACCTGAGAAGTCAGGAATAGGGGTGGGGAAACGATGGTGTGTATTATGGGAGATACAGGTACAGTGACTGGATTTTCCAAACCCAAGATTAGGGTCCATGCTCTGACAAAGGATATTCCTTTTGCCCTGCCCTGCCCTACCTCATTTTTTTCTTCAGGATTTGTATATTGTTTTATTTATTGGCTTGACTTCAGAAAGTGAGGGGAAAATGTTAATAACATAGATTAAACTTAAAATGTGTGTCATGGGTATATACTGGTTGTTAAACATTTATCAGCCTGCCCTGGTAGAATGCTACATTTAGAGTCAGGAAGACCTAAGTTTGGGTCTCATGTCTGACACTAGCTGGATGTCCCTGAGCAAGTTAATGTTCCTGATTCTCAATTTCTTCATCTATTAAAAAGGGGAGAGTAATAACTGTAGTTCCTCTCTTGTGGAAGTTCTGTGAGGCTCAGATGACAGACTCTACGCAAAGCTCTTTGCAAACTTTAAAGTGTTATATGTGTCAGTTATTAATGTCAAGACAAGATGTGGTACCTGAATATAGTAGAATAACACTGTGATGCAAGAAATGACAAGCACAATGAACACAGAGAAGCATGTGAAGACTTATGTGAATTGATGCAAAGTAAAGTAAGCAAAGCAAGAAAAATAGTATACATGATGACTACAGCCATAAAAAGTGAAAAAGGAAGAAATGAAATGAAATCCTACATAATTAAAACAATCAAGACCCCATAAAGAGAAGAGAAAATGCACTTCCCTCCATTCTTTGCAGAGGCTAGAGTACTCTTTTGTGGAACTTTTGTTTACTGTGAGACTTGGAAATGGAAGCGAGGGAGGGAGAAGAGAGAAGGGAGGAAGGAGGAAGTAAGAGAGAGAAAAGGGAGGAAGGCAGGGAGAGGGAGAGAGGAAAGTGAGAAAGAAAAAAGAGGAAGAGATAGAGAAGGATAGGAAAGGAGGTAGAGAAAAAGGCAAAGGCAGATAAAGAAAGAGGGAGGGAGATGGAGAAAGAGACTTAGAAATGAAGGAGATATAAAAACAAAAGATATCAATAACATTTTAAATGCTAATTATTATTAGTGTGCTTTTGTTGGGTCATCCTCCTGAAGAAAAGCCATAGGTTAGGTGTTGACACTAGGGCTGTTGAGGATGAATTATATCCCCTGAAACAGAGCTACCTACAACAAAATCCTGGTTTGCAGATAAGATCGGCATTTTCTCTGGCCCCCATGACTAGTAAGAGAAATAGATTTTCCTTTATCTTCTAGGTCTCTTCTCCTGCACTTGGGCTAACAGGATCATGGATTTAGAGATGGAATGGAACTCAAGTGCTCCAATCCAATCACTTTATGTGTTCATGAGAACCTGCCTCATATTTTAAAAGTTTCTTTTTTCTTTTTGGAGGGCAATTGGGGTCAAGTGACTTGCCCAAGTTCACACAGCTAGTTTTTGTGTTGTGTCTGAGGCCAGATTTGAACTCAAGTCCTTCTGATTCCAGAGTCGGTGCTCTATTCACTGTACCACCTAACCACCCCCTAAAAGTTTCTTTAAATCAGGACTGTCTAGGAAAAAAACGAGATGTA
This sequence comes from Pseudocheirus occidentalis, assembly GCA_028646575.1. NCBI lineage: Eukaryota > Metazoa > Chordata > Mammalia > Diprotodontia > Pseudocheiridae > Pseudocheirus > Pseudocheirus occidentalis. The sequence continues at coordinate 183,171,677 of CM053599.1, forward strand.
TATTATTGGGGAAAGGCATAGTCACTAAAATGACTAGACAGCGTCTGAGCAAATGAATCAAAAAACATTTATTAAGTGTTTACTATGTGCTAAGAACTGGGAATATAAAAAGAGGTATCTGCCCTCCCCCTCAAGTCCTTGGGGATTAAGGGATTTTAGGAATTAGGAATGAGGTCAATTCCTCTTGGTAAAGTAGGAAAAGACTGGCTTTGAAGTCAGAGGACCTGGGTTCAAATCATACTACTTATGGTTCCCATCTGTGTGACCTAAGGCAAATTGCTTACTTTCCCTGGGCTTGTTTGCTTATTTGTAAAAAAAAAAAAGGGTTTGGACTACATGGCCTCAGAGGGGCTCTCCAACTCTAAATCTGTGATGTTTTCCTCTCCTAAGGACTCAGACAAGTTGATGTATTTTTTCACAGTTTCCTGGAGACCTACTGCTTCTCTGAAAGCATTCTTTGAAATACATTATTAATGCTGATTATACCTATATATTATGTGATAAATGTAACATAATATTTTATAATTTATATAATTTGTTTATAATTTATTATAATTAATAATCATTAATTATATATATATTATTATAGGCAAGCTAGATGGTGTAGTAAGTAGAGCCCTAGGCCCGGAGTCAGGAAGAACCTGAGTTCAAATGTGGCCTCAGACATTTCCTAGCTGTGTGACCTTGGGCAAGTCATTTAACCCCTGTTTCCTTCAGTTTACTCATCTGTAAAATAAGGATAATAATAAGACCTCCTTCTAGAGTTATTGGGAAGCTCAAAAGAGATAATATTTGTAAAGTGCTTGGCATGGTCTGACATGTAGGGAGTGGCGCGATGTAACTGTTGACCATCATTATCTTCTGTTTCTACATCATCTGCATTTCCAGATATGTCCTCCTGCCTGGTGAACAAGGTAAAGAAAGGGACAGCACGTGCTCCATTCTGTGCCCTCCCAGGCCCTTGCTCACATCATCAAAGAGGGGAGGGAGCTTCGTTTTCTCTCCTCTTCTTCAGAGCCAAATTTGGTCGTTATAATGACTCAACCTTCAGGTTGTGGTCATTGTTTTTCATTTGCATTGTTACAGTCATTGAGTATATTGCTTTTCTGGTTCGCTAACTTGAATGAATGAATGAAGAAATGAATGGATAAATAAATAAGCATGAAGTGTTTGCTATGTGCCACTTCATTCTGTCAGTTTTTCCATGCTTTTCTGACTTCTTGTATCATCAAACACTGATGGCTACTATGAAAATGCTGGCATAGTTCTGAATCGTAAAATATAACAGACTCTCCATATAGAAGACAGAAGGAAAATATTTATTCAGAAACCAGAAAGTAAAATTCCAACACCAGAAAACTGAATCAATCATAGCAACAAAGAAATCTATACACAATAACACCACAGAGGGCAACACCATCCCAAAGCCTACCCCCCTTCTCAGGCCTTCCCATAAACATTCACAAGTCTAGCTGTCTCCTTGCCTACATCCTCTCTCTCCCTCCACACTAACCGCTCTGACTCCCAGCTTCCTCTCAGTTCTGCTTCACCCTTTCATCAAATTCTTTCCATCACAGACTACATGTGATTACATTTTGGCCTATTTAAGGGGCAGGGAAGATCTTCAAATTCCCATTACCATTACACTTCTCCATATTTGTTGTTTCTTATGGCAAAGTATATTCCCTTATATCTGCGTATCACAATCTGTTTAACCATTCTCCAATCAATAAGCATCTACTTTGTTTCCAATTTTTTGCTACCCTTTTCCCCTATTGTTACTATGACCATTCTGGAGGTAATTAGGGCCTCTCTAAAGTGATCTTAAAATTGATTTGAACCTCATAACTCAGTTCTGCACTGGTTATATCTTTGGTAGGATAGAAAAGAAATGGGGAACCTGTGGTCTTGAGGCCACATGGGACCTTCTAGGTCCCTCACATGCAGCCTTTTCACTGAGTCCAAGTTTTATATAACAAATCATTTTATTAAGGGGATTTATTCTGTGAAGTTTGAATTTAGTCAAAGGATAGCACTTGAGGGACCTAGAGGCCTCCACGTGGCCTCAAGGCTTCAGATTCACCCCCCTGGAATAGAAGATAGCCTGTGATAGAGCTGGGGGAATCCACGTATCCATCCACCAACAATACGAGACTGAGGTCTCCAGAGCACCTGGGCCTGTGCTTGGTTGGACCTTTGGAAGAGATAAGAAAAGGAATGGTGTCTCCTTCATCAAGAATCCAGAGGAACAATCTTCCCCAAACAGATTGGAGAAGATTATTTCAAGGTCTTTCCAGCCCTAAAATCTTATGAACCTAGGTTAGAGACAAAAACACATCAGTCATCGAATCAAACAGCAAATGTTTATTGCACACCTTTTGAATATAAGGTCCTGGCTCGCACAGACCCAAGAGAAGATTCACTCTCTGCCCTTAGGGAGCTTACAGTCTAGAGGCAGACATAATATGTACAGACATGATAGTAACAGGCAATACACAATCAGTACCCAATGTATGTACCGAAAGAGGAGCTGAGTCCAAGTAGTCAGGTCCAGAAGGATGGGAATGATTAGCCATGGGAGAAACATTTTGAGAAGGGGAAACAATAAGAGCAAAGTCTCCCAAACAGGAAGGAAGCTACCAGTGTTGGACTTGGAGTCAGGAAGACTTGAGTCTGAATCCTACCTGTGACATTTACTATGTGGCCTTGGGCAGGTCACTTAACCTCTCTGTTTCTTTATCTGTGAAATGGAGATGACAATAAGTACCTACCTTCTCAGGATTGTTGTTGTGAGGACGAATGTGATAACGTATAAAAAGTGCTTTGAAAACCTCAAAGCGCTATATCAATGTTAGCTATCATCATTATCAGCGAGGAGATAGTGAAAGAACCAGTGTGATCAGACTATAAGTCTCATAGAGAGGAAGAGTAGGGGATAGGTTGGAAGCATAGTATGGGACCAGACTGCGGAAGGCCTTGGGTAGTTGGGGCTTTACCCTACAAGTGACTGGGAGACCATGATGATTCTTGAGTGCAGAGGAAAATGATGAAAATAGAATCTGGGGAAGATGAACTTGGCAGCATGTATGAGTCAAGGAGAGATTATAGGCAAAGAGAATGGTTGGGAGGCCACTGCAATGACCCAAGCACAAGGTGATAAGGATAGAGACCACCACCCAAGGAAGTCAATACAATGAGCAGTGTCCAAGGACTCAGGCTGGGTAGTGGGCAGGCACTCAGTTCCATTTTGGAGGAGGAAAGGGGAATGCATGAATGCCGCTGTCATAGGGTCAGCCTTCTCCAGGTTCAGCCTATAACCTGAGGGGATCTGATTCTCCAACCATCAGCCCACATGTTCTAGATCCCTAGGAATGATCCCATTGACAACTCTGTACACTTAACCTTTTGCTCCCAAAGCTCTGGTCCTAACAGACAGATACCTAGAGCACACTGGAGTTGTTCAGTGGCGAAGGTTCCCTTGTTTAGACTTGAAAAATGGGATGAGGACTCCTAGATCAGGATTCCTATGATCACTGTGACAATGAGAGTGTGGCTAACAACTCCTGGGAGGGTTTAGGAGGGACTGACTCAAAAATGCACATGCCAAGGAGCTCTTGGGAGGCATACCAAGACCTGAGTTAATTTACCTTTGCATCAAGCTTTATGAACATTGTAGAAGTGTTTGATTTTTGGCCAGAAGCCAAGAGATATAAACAGGAAATGTTCCCTGAGGGGCCTATAAAGTTTTGTTTATGGTATTTGGTTACCGGCTGGTTCTATTAGATGGTATCCAGAGGCCCATGTCACATTGGTTTGGGCTGAGTGAGGCTATTTGGGTTTTTCCCCCTTCTACTACACTCAGACTCATGGCTTCTCAATCAAACCTCAGTGAACTTCCAGGCCCATACATTTCCCTCTTCCCCCATTCCCCACCCAGATCTTGAGACTAGGGATTCACTGAGTCGCAGATTCAAACTGTGAGGGAGGGAGGAGCCCAGTCTGGGGAAGGTGGGCATGTGGAGGGTGCTTTGTGTGGACTGGGTCATAGGCTAGTGATAGAGAGAAGGGAAGAGTCATAGAATTCATAGCATCAGAAATAGTAGACCCCCCCCCCCCCCCCGAGAATCTATGAAATCATCTAATTCACTCTCTCATTTAACAGATGAAGAAACTGAACCCAGAGAAGGAAAGTGATTTGCCCAAGGTCATATACTAATTAGTGGTAGAACTAAGTTTCTCTGACATGGCCTTAAGTAATGGGGCAATTGCCTTAAGGAGTGGGGATGGAGATTCCTAAGCAGATTAAGTCCTATCTCAGGTTCTGGAATCTTCAGGTAGTGGCCTAAACTGAAGGTGTTTCCAAGGATTATAACACAGTGGTGGTTGGTGGTGATAGTGGTAGTAGCAGGACACTTTGTTGTCAAAAGAGACATGTTGTTATAAGAATTACCCACTGCCCAAATGCTTCTGGACCAGGAAAAGAAAGGAGGCCCAGTTTATCAGAGATCACATTGGCCTAGAAGGCAGGAGCCTTGGGTTTTAATCCTAGGCCTTCCACCCACAAGCTGTGTTAACTTTGGGTAACTTCCCTTCTCAAGGCCCCATCTATAAAATAAGTGAGTTGGACTAGATGGTCCTTCTAGCTCTAAGAGTCTATGATCCTTCTTTAGAAGTCTAATTAGGACGAATATCTCTTACATCCCTGAGGGCTTCTCCCATGATCCTCTGGCTTCCCAGAAAATGAACACCATTAGGCAAAATAGGCATAGAAAAATATGTTGACACACAAAAGCAGAATGGCATTGAAGTTGCAGACTCGGGTCCAGAAGAGAGTTCGCTTCTTTCCTGCAGATGGGGAGAATGGGATGCATGGTTCTGAGTGAACTGGGATGTATGAGGAACTTAGTGTGTCAGGAGTGGAACAAGAATGGAAAACAATAGTACAACACTTGGGCCTTTGGGTTTGGGAGGGGGGAGGCAGTGACTGGCTCTTTCTAGGGGTCCAGAGGACATCCTCCAGTCTCTGTCCCCAGTGCCTTTCTGCCATGCCAACTATCATCTGAGGATAGCCTACCTGTGAGGTGTCAGGTAAGGAAGGCCATTATAGAGGATAGACCCAAAGGAAGAATGGGGCTAGGTGGTATGGTAAGGACAACACTATGATGAGTTTGACTCTAGACTCAGGGGTCTAGAGGCCCCTAGGGACCACTTACCAACTTTGTCTCTCACATCAAGAGCCTCAGGCAAAGCTTCTAAAAGATTGTCCTTGGAAAGGGTCCACCATGTTAAATTCTTGATCTGAAGGAACCAAAGAGAGGTTTTGAATAGTGGGCAGAAAATAAGGAATGAGAGATGTGAGGATAAGAAAAGGAAGGAATGAGGATGGAAATGAAGAGTGATGATACAGAAGGCAGCAAAGCCAGAAGAGTGCAGTATGTGGAAATGAGGAATATTAGGATGAAGGAACCAAGAAAATATGGTGTTTGCGGGGGATGAAGAAATAGAGGTGAGGTATAGGGCTATAGGGACTGGAGACTCCCCAAGAGGGTAATCAGGCAGTGGGCTGGCCTAGGCTAGGGGGCACAGAGCAGAGAGATAGGGATTAGGAGGGGGCTGAGCCCTGCCCGTCAGCCAGGCTTCCTCAGAACGTGCCCAGCCAAGGAGCCGATACTTCCTGGTGTAGTGTGTGTGTGCAGGGGGTAGGGAAGAGAGGCTCAATTAGAACTTGCCAACTTAGTCCATAGACTATTAGACCTGCTCTACCAAGAAATGTCTCCTCACTACATGCACCACAGCATCTGAAATTCTGCCTTTGATTTATTAAACCCTTGCACTCATTTCACTCCTCTCAGAGGAGAACATTCCCACTTCTGTACTTCAGTGGATATGAAGCTATCAGAGACTGACTGGTGGGGTATTTGAGAACAGGGAAAGGGGTCAGAAAAGGAGGTGGAGGAGACCACACATAAACTTTGACAGGGCCAAAATTTTTTGCCCTTATACTACTTTTGCCTTGCTGGTTCAGGTGATGCTGTCCTGCCCCAGTTCAGGAAGAGAGGATTCCTGGGAACATCATCCCTTAGAACTCTTTGTTGGTGTCGTCAGCTAGTTGATTAGTTGTGTGACCCCATTTGAGGTTTTCTTGGCAAAGATACTGGAGTGGTTTGCCATTTCTTCCTCCAGCTCATTTTACAGGTGAGGAAACTGAGGCAAATAAGGTTGTATGACTTGCCCAGGGTCACACAGCTAATACATGTCTGAGGCTGGATTTAAATTCAGGTCCTCCTGATTCAAGGCCCAGCACTGTATCCACTGAACCATGTAGCTGCCTCTAGAACCCCTGGCACACAGAATAAATTGAGCCTAAGTTGCTTCTGTATGATGTGCCTCCACCAGGCCTTAAGACAAAGACTCCATCTAGATAGGTATGGCTGTCTTGCCTTTCATCACAGGATCCTGCAGTCTCCATCTACCAGAAAGGCTGAATTATGCTTTCCCCACATCAGTAGATAAACTACACAAACAACTTGAGTGCCAGCACCAGTTTTGTTACTAACTTCTTGTGTGATTGCTTCTCCTCACTAAGACTCAGTTCTCCCATCTATAAAATGAAGTTGCTGGACTAGTTCTTCATTTGATCTGGGTGCTACTTTGGGCAAGTCACTCTGGGACTCAGTTTCTTCATCTGAAAAGTGAAAGTGTTGGATTAGATGACCTCTAAAGTCCCGATAGGTCTGAATCTAGGATCCTATGACCCAAAGTCTATGTAATTCTCAAGCTGAGGGCAGATGGATGTCTTTCCTATCAAGACCAACCCCACTGATCAATATCCTGCTCAACCTGGCTGAGTCATGGTTATCATGAAAACAGTAGAGAGTTCCTCATTGGGTGGGGTGGAGATAGATTGCTAATGTCCTGTCCAACTCTCTGAGAGTCTTATGTTCTATTTTTCAATGATTCCATAAAATGCTTAAAGTTCTCTAAACTCTATAATTATGTGGATTAGTTAATTAAAGAGAATGAAGTATGGATAATTGGCTCCCTTGCCCTGAAGCAGGTACCTCCTCATGTTGGCAGTCTTGGCAGGCCCTCTCTCCTTGGCCAGGCAATGGGGGTCTGTGATGGTAGTGTTGGAAAAGAATGAGCAAAGGACTGCAGGGTTAGGCCATGGTACTCTCTTCTAGGTCAATGGTTCTCAACCTTCCTAATGCCATGACCTTTTAATACTCATATGTGGGCATATCTACATGTAGGCAGCCCTGCCTGGAGATGGATAAAGGAAAAGTGTCTCAGTTCCTAAGACCATTGGAAATATATGTTTTCTTATGGTTTTAGGCGACCCCTGTGGCCCCTGTGAAAGGGTCATTTGACCCCCAAAGGGGTCATGATCCACAGCTTGAGAACCACTGTTCTAGGCGATAGGACTGACCAAGAGAGCTTAAGAGAGGAGCATGTGCCAAAGTATATGTATGTATGCATGCATACATGTGTATGAGTGTGTATATACATATCTACACACATGCACATATATAAATATTGCTATATTATATTATAATGTAATACATTATATTATATTGTATTATGTTAATTATATTATATTGGGACACTTGAATATAGCCACTAGCTAGTTGTGTGACCTTGGGAAAATCTGTTCCCCTTTCCTGTATCTCAGTTTCTTCCTCTATAAAAATAATTCTTAGAGAATTGATCTCTAAGGTTCCTCTCAGGTATAACATTCCATGATTCTATGAATACAAGGCATATTATAAATGTCCTTAGAGAGGCAAAGAAAGAAAAAGCTGATGAAAGGGATTCTGGGTAGGGAGTCTAGAAGAACTATTCGATTTAGGATTTTTACATGCCAACACTTGAACATGGAGCACAGAAAAAAAAATTAAGTTCCAAGGATGAAGGCTAAAGGTCAGCCAGAGGATTCACCTAGGTGGGAATAGTAGAGAGGAACATGAGAGTGAAGAATAGGAAAAGACTGAAATAGTTTTTAAAGAAGTATATAGTAAACTATGTCAAGCTGAGTTAAATGACTAAGTAGAAAACTAGTCATTTATTTATTAATTTGCTTGTTTCTTCTTATTTTTTAGGCAACCAGGGTTAAGTGACTTAACTAGAGTCACCTAACTAGTAAGTATCAGAGGCTATATTTGAACGCAGGCCTTCCTGACGCCACAGCTGGTGTTCTATCCACTGCACCACCCTGCTGCCCCGATCATTTATTTTGGGGGTCAGAGAATCTGTCCTGGCTCTGTCACCTCTGACCAGGGCAAATCTCTTTGGGCTTCAGTTTCCTCCAGTGCAAAATAATTTAGACACGGTGACTTAAAAGTTTATTTTTTTTTCCCTCTAAGTCTATCAGGCTGTTTAATCTATAAATAAATTATGTCTGGAAGTTCTTTACATAAGATTTGAAGAAGGGGAAGTAGGCAGAGACAGACTAGGCGGGGGGGGATGCGGTGCTGGTCTTAGGGGAATGGCTTGATGAATGGGGACGTGTATCTAAGTCTAATTTCTCTCCTAAGAGGGATGAATCTAGACTCTGCGACTTTGCTGTGCAAGTGTAAAGGTTGACTTGTGGTTGATGCGTATCTCTAGTTGTTCTCACCTATGCAATACATTGTGTTCTGTGTCAGTCAGAACTGGTCTCCAGATGTTGCTGCTAGGGGGGGATGGGAGAAGAGGGAAAGGGCATTTTATGGTGACCAGAGCTTCTGGAGGAAGCCCTTCAATTAATTCAGCAGCCAGCGGATGGAACCGTGAAATTAGATGGGAGAAGGGAAGGAGATGCTCATGGCTGTATTTTTGCCATAAGGAACAGCCATAACCATGGGTCCTATGGTGTGAGACAGTGGTGGACTTAGTAACCAGAAAGAGTAACTCTTAGAAAATCTTTGGGAATCATGTTAAGAATGCCCAGCCCATTCTGGGAAAAATGGTAATGAGAATTTTTGGATGCCACTTCCTAGTCTTTATATTCCCTCACCTTTCTGCTCAATATCACTCCTCCACAGGAGGGCAGGTTGAGTTCAGATGACTCTCATGGCGCAAACTTTCCAAGAAATGACCCCATTTCTGGGTGATCTCCCTTCCCACACTGTATGTAAGAATGTGGATCACCAACAGAGTCATCCAGGCTCCTCTGGAGGCAGAAAGCCCAAAGTTTATCTATCAATGACTGCTTCTATTTAAAACTAGGTATATAAAATACAGTAGAATCTAGAATGAAAACCCAATTAAAGGTTGTTCCATTCCTGTGGCAGGGCCATCTCCCCATTCTAGGGAAAGATTCAGATTATCTGAGAGAGATGGTTAACTCACCCAGATCCCCTTGGGGGTAGGGGACCAGCTCACCTGAGACTCATCAGGGGGCGAGGTCAGCAGACTAACAGCAGCGACTACAGCAACTGTGATGGAGAAGAGCACCACGGAAAAGTGAAGATAGTGAAGGCTGTGAAGCACAGCTGGCCGGTTGTCTGGGAAACCGCAAGGTGGCTCAGGGTAAACAAATTCCAGGATCATTCTGGTAGCTCCCACTACCAGTCCTGCCATCAGGCCCCAGAAGGCCCCCTGCAGGAAAAGGAGATGCAACCATAGGCTCCCTGCTCCCCGCTTCTCTTTTTCTCTCTCTCTCCCTCTCCCTCTTCCTCTCTGTCTTTCTCTGTCTCTTTTTGTGTTTCTCTGTGTCTCTCCACATCTCTCTTTCTCTCTGTCTCTCTGTCTCTCTCAGCCTCTTCCTCTCCCTCTTCTTCTTCTCTCTCTTCCCACCCCTCTCTCTCCTTCTTCCTCTCTGTCTCTCTCTCTCTCTCTGTCTCTGTATGTGTCTGTGTCTCTCGGTCTCTCGGTCTCTCGGTCTCTCGGTCTCTCGGTCTCTCTCTCTCTCTCTCTCTCTCTCTCTCTCTCTCTCTCACTCCCTCTCTCTCTGTGTCTGTGCCTCTCTCTGTCTCTGTCTCTCTTTTTCACTCTCCCTCTCTTTCCTTCTCTCTCTGTTGAACATGCACATGCATACACACACAGTATACTACATGGCAGTGTAGAGCCA
>CM053599.1:183181827-183309963 GCA_028646575.1 Pseudocheirus occidentalis
CAAATCAAACTGAAGTGCCCTCAACCAGCAAGTTGTGAAGCCAGAACTATAACTCAGGTCCTCTGAATTCATAATCTGGACCCAGGTTACCTTTCTGAGCTTACTATACATTACTCTCTTTCACATACTCTATGGGTCAGCCAAACTGACCTACTTGTTTTTCCTCACACATAATCTTATATTTCCTATTTTGTGCCTTTTCACATAAATATATAGATATATGCATACACACATATAAGTAGATATTTATATCTGTCTATCCATTATCCAGCTATCATTTATCTATCTATCTATCTATCTATCTATCTATCTATCTATCTATCTATCTATCTATCTATCTATCAGACTTCTTCAAACAACCTAAACCCCCAATTCCCTAACTTACTCATTTTTCATGAACTACTTCTCTACCTGACCACAGCTACACACAGAGATGGCCTTAGTTTTCTGGTTTTTTTTTTAACTTTTTTTGTCTTTATTAATTTGTGTGTTTACTTTTAGTTTATAAAATTCAGTTCCACAATCCCCTGAGTTTCAAATTTGTCCCCTCCTCCATGCCCCCACCCCAGCCATGGCAGCATGCAATCAAGTATAGAATCTGCAAATACATTAGACATTAATCTGGTTGTAAAGAACGATTGTAATGGATGGAATGAACAATGAGGAAGAGGAAATAAAACCAAACAAGAAAAAGAACGAGAACAGGTAGTTTGCCTTAGCTTTCATCTTGTCATCACCTAAAAGTCATTCCCTCTCATGTTCATGAACTCTGAAATTCCTTTATCTGATTATAATCTGTTAGTATTCCATCTCACCTGCTTTGCAACCTGGAGTCCTGTTCTTCCTCCTAACCATGACTTCTAATCTCTCTACCCCTCAGTCCTTTCTCTGGTCATCACTCCTACACTATTTTCCTTTCCTCAAATTCACCCCTTGCTGAACCAGTTCAACTCTACATTGTCCTCTTCTCTAGGGCCCCTTGCCCTTTTACTCATTCAAAGATCTTTCCATGCTAAAACTTGAGCCTTGGATTATTCCCATTATCCACTGGTTTCACTCTTAACTCAGGTGCAAATGAACAAAGCTGGAGAAGATTATGAAATTCTGCTGAGCAGGTTCATTATAAATTTATGTTACATAATCCCAACTGGGTTCTTGTTGCATCAAGGCAAACCTTTTACACCTCCCTAATCAATTCACTATCCCATTCATCCCAGTGCCTTTTCCAAACTTTTTCATCCCTCCTTAAACCTCCCATAGTTCTTCTTCTCTCTACTTTCTGACTTTGTTTCATATTCTACTTTAAAAAAAAGTTGAGGCCATTCACCTAGAACTTTTTCTTTGCCCCTCCTCCTCATCTTATATCACTTAGATACATTTTGATACCATCTCTTCCATCATTCTTATTTCACATGAAGAAGTGGGCCTTCTCCTGAACAAGACAAATCCACTCCATCCCATCTTCTCCAGCAGATTGTCCCCTCCATCATCCATACTCTCTCACTAATCTTCAGTCTTTCCCTGTCTACTGGTTGCTTGTCTGCTGCCTACAAACACTCCAACACCTCTCCCATCCTCAAAAAACCCTCACTTGGTCCATCCATCTCTGCTAGCTATCATCTTGTAAGGCTCCTCCCTTTTGTTACTAACTCCTTGAGAAAGATATGATCGGTACCCTCAACTTCCTTTCCTCTCACTTTCTTAGCTCTCTACAGTCTGACTTCGGACTTCATACAACTGAAACTGCTCTCTTCAAAGTTATTAATGATCTCTTAATTCCCAGATCAATGGCCTTTTCTCATCCCCTCATCCTCTTTGACATTTCTTCAGTCTTTGACACTGTTGACCCTCTCTTCTCCTTGATACTCTCTTTTTTCTAGGTGTTCATGACACTATTTCATGGTTCTCCTTCTACCTGTCTGACAAGTTCTTTAGTCTTCTTTGCTGAATCTTCACCCATGTTGCACTCACCAAACATGGGTTTCCTCCAAGGCTCTGTCCTCATCTTCCCCTATACTATTTCTCTCGGTGACTTTACCAGTTCCAATGGATTTAATCATCTCTATCCAGATGATTCTCAGATCTATTTGTCCAGTCACAACCTGTCTCCTGATATCTACTCTCCAATCTCCAGTTACCTACTGAATAATTCAAACTAGATGTTCCATAGACATCTTAAATTCAACATGTCTGAAGTTGAACTACTTGTCTTTTCCCCAAAACTCTCTTCTCTTCCTATCTTCCCTCCATTGTAGATAGTACCCCCATCCTTGCAGTTACTTAGGCTAACAACCTGATACTGCCACAATGGTGGCCCAGATCTTCATCACTTTATACCTGGTATAATAGCCTTCTGACTGATCTCCCTTCCTCAGGTCTCTTCTCTTCACAATCCATCATCTACTTAGGTGTCAAATTGATCTTCCTTATGTGTAAGTCTCAACTACATCAACTCCTTTCCCATTCAATAAACTCAAGTGGTTCCCTATTACTTCTAGGATCAAATATAAAACCCTCTTGTTTGGCTTTTAAAGACTTTCATAATGTGCCCTTTTCTACTTTTCTAATCCTTTTATACCTTATTCCCTGACCATCCCTCACCCCCACCACCATATTCTGTGATCTAATGACTCTACTTTCCTTGCTGTTTCTTGAACAAGACATTCTCCTGACTCCATGCATTTTCATTGGCTAGCTCCCATGGGTGGAATAATCTCTTGCTTCATCTTTACCTCCTGGCCTTCCTAGATTTTTTTCACATCTCAGCTAAAGTCCCAAGGACTTTTCCCCAATTCTCCTTAATCTCAATGTTGTCCTACTAAGATTACCTCCAATTTATTTTCTCTATGTACCTCGTTTATACATGATGTCTTTTGCCCTTAACTGTGAGCTCCTTGAGAGCAAGGATTGCTTTTTGCATTTTAAAAAAAATTCCTAGAGCTTAGTGTCTTACTTGGCATAAAGCAGGTGCTTATTAAGTACTTATTGACTGACTGACCTTTCTGAGCCTTATTTCATCATGTATAAAATGAGGGGGTTGGACTTGATGACCTTTAAGATTCCTTTCAGCTTTAAATCTATGAACCCATGAAGGATAAAAACAAAACAGTCCCTGCCCTCAATGTGCTTATATTCTTTTGGGTGTAATCAGCAATAAATACTAAAATCATTAAAAATCAAAGTAGATAGAATGCTTTCTACAAGAAGTGTACTAACAACTATGGGCATCAGACTAGGCCTCCTCTGAAAAATGGCACTTAATAAATTGAGTTTTGAAGGAAGCCATGGATTCCGTAAGGCAGAAACAAGGAGGGACTACATTCCAGGTATGGAGGTCAGCAAAGGCACAGAGAGGGAGATGGAATGTCGTGCATAGGAAACAGCAAGTAGGTCGGTTTACTTGGCATGTAGAATGTTTGAAAGAGAGTAATGTGCAGTAAACCCAAAGGGGGAGGCTGGAGTCTGATTGTGAGAGATTTTAAAAGTCAAATGAAGAAACTGATATTTTATGCTGGAGGCAAATAGATCTGAGAATCATCTTCATCAAGCAAGGGAATGACAAGGTCAAACCTAGACTTCTAGAATATCAGTTTGGCAGTTCTGTGGAAGATAGATTGGAGAGGGATGAACCAGATGGAGACCAATTAGGAGCCTATCACAATAATTCAGATGAAAGGTGATGAGCCTACACCAGTCACCAGGCTGAGGAGGGGCTGGAGGTGGGCAGAAGATTCCCAAGCCCGGTTCTGATCATGGCATTACCCTACCTGGGAAGTTCCACTAAATCCTTCTTGACCATATAAATTATAAACTTTTCTATTTGACTTTTAAGGTTAAGGATGATTCTGAAGTTGAGAACCAAAGTTATTGGGAGAGTTGTGTTGCCCTCAGTACAAGTGAGGAATAAAAGGAGAGGAGAGGATTTGGAAGGAAAGATAGTAGGTTCTGTTTGGGGCTTTTTGAGTTTGACATGTCTATGAGACTTCTATGAGACAAGTGGAACTATCTAGTAGGCAGTTGGGGGAACTGGGACCTGGATACATGTATCTATTAGCTTTCTGTATAGGGATGATAGTTGACCCTAAGGGAGCTGATGAGATCACCGAGATTGTAGAGATAGAAAAAATGATGCAAACTTAGTGTACTCCTAGGTATAAGTGGGATGGGACACGGGTGATTAGCAAAGAAGACTGAGAAGGAGCAGCTAGACAGGAGCCAGAACAAGGAGGGGAGTGCGAGAAAAACCCATGCAGGAGAAAGTATTCAGGAAGAGAGAGTGGTCAGCAGTGTCACATGCTGACAAGAGATCAAAGAAGGACAAAGGAACTTAAGTTCCCTTCTCTTTTATTAGTTCCTTATCCATCCACTCTTTCCAGAACCCCAGGGTAGGGTAATTGCCACGCCCCCATGGGACCTGGCCTTTCTGGGAACTCTGTTCCTTCTAGTGAACAGACCCAGACATGGTTCTATTTTCTTTGTCCTGCCCATATTTCAGCTTAGAAAGAGTTAGAATTTTCCAGAGGAACTTTTACTAGGAAACTAAGGTATTCCCAAAATCTTGATAGTGAATTGGATATTTATTAGCATCAGGGTTTGTTTGTTTGTTTTTTAAGCCAAATTGAGCAAAAAAAAAAAAACCGAGGGTCAAGAAAGGCATGTTCTTGGACTGCATGGGGGAGAGAGAAGGGGACAAGCATTTATTAAGCACCTACTGTATGTCAGACATTGTGCTAAGTGTTGTATCAATATTATCTCATTTCATCCTCACAGCTGTAGAAGGTAGGTGATTTTATGACCCTTATTTTACAGTTGAGGAAAATGGGGACAATAGAGGTTAAGTGACTTGCCCCAGGTCACACAATTAGTAAGTGTCTGAGGGCAAATTTGCACTCAGGTCTTCCTAACTGGAAGAGCAGTGTTTCATCCACTGAGCCACCTAGCTATACAGGACAATGATGGCATCAGACAGAAGACAGAGCTTCCCTATTCTTATCTTGCCTCTATTTTCTCAACCAAGGAGAATGAGCCTTGTACTGGAGATGACAAGGCAAAAATGCACAAGATAAGTAAGGAAATAGTAAAAAAAAAAAAAAAAAAAAAAAAAGCTTCCCTTGTTGAACTAAGATCACCAGGTCTAAAGGAATTGCATGCTTAGGTACTGAAGGAACCGATGGGTGTGATTGCTGAAATATTGTCAATGATTTCTGAAAGACCATGGAAAACAGGAGAGATGCCTCCAGACTGGAGAAAGATAAATGCCCTAATTAAAAAGAAAAGAACACAGAGTCTGAAAACTAAGCCAGTGAGACTGACGTGGATTCCTTCTTCAGTGCCCTCCATTCTGGAAAGGACCATTAAAGGGATAGATAATGAATATCCAAGAGGGGAAGGGAAGCCGCGATTACAAAAGGCCGACACAACTTCATCAAGAACGGGTCATTAGAGACAAGTCTCATTTGCCTTTTTAAAAAAAACAAGATTATTAAATGAATAGATAAGGAGAATGCAGTAGATACAGTTTACTTAGATTTTAGTGAAGCTTTTGCTAAATCTCATGCTTTTCTTTGTGGAGAGGATGGGAGATTATGGACTATATGAGAATACAATTAAATGGGTTTAGAATTAATTGGATAATTGTGCTCAAAGAACTGTTGTTAATGGTTCAGGGTCAGAGATTCATGCATGGTCCCGTGCTATCTAACATTTTTATCAATGAGTCGGATGTTGACACTGATGGCATGCTTATCAGACTTGAAGATGACCCAGTGGTGGTAAGTATGGCTAACACATTTTCAGTGGTTCTCAACCTTCCTAATGCCGTGACCCTTTAATACAGCTCCTCATGTTGTGGTGACCCCCAACCATAAAATTCTTTTCATGGCTACTTCATAACTGTAATTTTGCTACTGTTATGAATCTATCTGATATGCAGAATGTATTTTCATTGTTAAAAACTGAACATAATCCACAGGCTGAGAACTGCTGCATTAGATGATAGAGTCAAGATTAAAAAGGATCGTGATAAACTAGAGTACTGAGCTAAATCTAATAAGATGAAATTCAGTAAAAGTTCAATGTAATATCTACACATGGGTGCAAAGAAGTCTGACTTCCTAAGTCAGCTTCAGAAGTACAAGATGGGGAAGTTATGGTTCACAGCAATTGTTCCAAAAAAGAGCTGAGGATTTAAGTGGATTGTAAATACCACGGAATGTGGCAGCCAAAAAATTTCATGTAGTCTTGGGCTATACCAAGTGGGGTATGGCAGACAGCAATAGGAAGGCAATAGTATTCTGCCCTCCTCAGACCTCAACTGGAGTATTGTGCTCTGGGTACCACAGTTAGGGAAGGACATTGACAAATGAGTGAATAAGCAGAGGAGGATAACTGGGATGGTGAAGGGCCTTGAGTCTGTCCATTTCATATGAGGATCAGATAAAGAAAGGGACAGGGCGGTCCCTTATTTAGCTTATAGGAGAGAAGACACATTTAAGTATTAGAAGGAATGATGTGGAGGAAGGACTAGACAATCAAACCAGGAGTAATGAGTGGAAGTTGAAAAGAGAAAGATTTCATCTTTATGTCAGGGAAATCTTTCTGAGTAGAATGACCTGCTTCAGGAAGTGCTAGGCTGGCCCTTCTTGGAGCAGAAGTTGGATAACCTCATACTAGGTCTGTTATAGAGGAATTCCCTTAGATATGAGCTTAGACTATATGACCACTGAGATCCCTTCCAAATATCAAATTCTGTGGCACTGTGAAGTCCCCTAAGTCCTTGGTGAACAGATGTGGGAAAACTTTTGGCTGGTTCAGCTGCTCCATGTGGGGTTGTAGTACACGTGGGGCAGGAGAGGCCTTCCCAGTCCTTTGGGCTGTAGAAACACTCTTCTTCCCTGTGTCCTCTCCAGTTCGGATTCTTTTTCCTTATACTCTCCCTCCCTTACCACCCTTAGCCATGATCTCTGAGAGGTGTGTCCCTCCTAGGGTTGCACCATATTGCTTGAGTGATGCCTGGCACATATTTTAGCACCTGGGCTGCCCACCAGTTCCTGAGAAACCACTGATCAGGTCTTGCAAAACATGTGGGTTAGCAGAGGAAATGAAACACTTCCTCCAAGAGGTCTGATCAACATTGCCTTGGGAATCTCCAGAAATATACTAGTACTAGTACTAGTACTATTATTACTACCAATAACTCACATGTATATGGCACTTTGAGGTTTATGAAATGCTTTCCTAACAATGATCTCATGAAGTAGCTATTGTAAGCATTATACCCTATTTTCAAGATTAAGAAGCTGCGGCTCAGAGGACTTAGGGGACTTACTCAAAGTCATGCAACTAGCAAGTTATTGGAACCAGAATTCCTGAAGTCCAGTGCCATTTTCACTAAGCTACCCTGCTTATATATTTCCTCTGGCTGAGACTGCTTTTATAATCACAGCTCTAAACGCCTGAACCTAAAACCTTCAATCCACTACCTAATCCTATTCCCATGCAGACCCAGGTTGATACTTTCCGGAAAAAGAGTCTCTTGTTATCTATTGGGTAGCTACTACTCTCCAGCTATTCTTGGTGTATATTGGCATTGATTTCCCTGATGACATCACAGTCCTACCTCTGGGAACTTTGGTATCATGGGCATTTACCCAACTTGCTGGGCAGAACAATCAACTCATTCATTCATTCATCTATCCCTGCTATTCCCTGGTCAATTCAGTTAGGAACCCTTGCCCCCCCCACCTTTTTTATTGACTTGTTTACTTTTACTTTACAAGATTCAGTTCCACAATCCCTTGAGTTTCAAATTTTCTCCCCTCCCTCCCCCTACCCTTGGTGGCGTGCAATCAAGTATAGGATCTGCAAATACTTTCACATTGTACAATAGTCTGGTTATATAGAAGCATTGTAACCAATGGAGTGAACAATGGGAAAAAAAGGAACAAAACCAAATATGAAAAAGAATGCTAGCATCTATTGCTTCAGTCTCCATTTAAACTCTGGTCTTTCTAGATCTTTTTCTAAATGTAGATACCTTCTTCCAACTTGAGACTTGTAGAGTTGTCTTATAGCTGCGTGCTGCTGAGAAGAGTCCCGTTTATCAAGGTTGGTCATTACACATACAAAGTGTCTGTGACTGTGTGTAAATTTTTCCTGGTTCTGCTCTTCTCACTTAGCATCAATTTGTATAAGCCTCTCCAGATAAATATGAAGTTCATCTTCTTCCCATTTCTTATAGCACAATAGTATTCCATTACATTCATATACCACAACTTGTTCAGCCATTACTTGCCCCTTTTTCTTAAATAGGTACATGTGACCCTTCTCCTTGACCCTTACTCATGGCTCTTTACCCACCTGTTCATTGGCCCGATTCCAAAATACTCCTAAGACGAAGACAGCTGTGACTGGGGGTGCCAAGGAACTTGTGACCACCTGCATGTAGATGAAGAGCTGGCCACCTTTGGAACCCTGGAGGACCGGAATCCAGAGTACACTGATGCCAATGAGGACCACAATAACAAGCCTGGAGAAGGAGAAACGCCATTATCACCCAGCAGTCAACATGCCATCCCCATTATTCACATCAATTTTTCTTCTCAGGACACTGTACTAGGGTTTGAGGCAGAGAAAGCTAGAATGAGAATGGCCCTCTACTCTCCAGCGACTCCACAGTCCCTTTTTCTGTACTTACTACTCTGGGACTTTTAGGAAATGGGGACAAGAGGAATGGAATTTAGGAGGGATTAGAATGATAATAATAGGGGTGGCTAGATGGTGCAGTGAATAGTGCACCGGCCCTGGAGTCAGGAGTACCTGAGTTCAAATCCGGCCTCAGACACTTAACACAAAAAACTAGCTGTGTGACCTTGGGCAAGTCACTTAACCCCAACTGCCCTCCAAAAAGCAAAAAAAAAAAAAAAAAGAATGATAAGAATGCTCTAAGATGGTCTGCTAAGGAAAACTACACACTCCTTATTCCTTACATTTAGCTTAACTACTCTATTCCCCATTTATGATTGTATTGTGTGTGTCCCCCAATGTTACCTAAGCTAGAAGTAAGGGCATAATAGGTGTGATGAATTGATTGACTGGTTAACTGGGTCCTGGCTACCAGGGCTAGGGTAGAAATGAAGACCAACCTAGCAGGGGCATGCCTAGGAATTTTTCCATCTGAGGCAAAAACAATTGGGAGGAGAGGTGGGGAACAGTGCTGGTATAGATGATGACAGTCCAGTGCATGCTGTTCTACAGTAGCTGTCTTCCTTTCCCCCAGTCATTTGCTGTTCTGAGAGTCTGATACTGTACCCTCTCACAAAGAGACATCTGTCCCCATCCTCAAGCCCCATAGACCCACTGGCCTGGAGAAGACCTTGAGTTATAGGGCTCTGGAATAAGAAACTCCAGGGAAGAATCAGACTACTCTATCCAGGAGGAATTGCAGCCATCGTGCCCATGTCAGCTTCTTTGGGCAAAGTCCTGGTCATTCTGCCCTAGTTCTGTTTCTGTTTAGAGAATCATGGACTATTGGAACTGGAAGAGACCTTAGAGATAATCCCATCCAACCCTCTCATTTTACACATGACAAAACTGTGGTCTAAGGCCACAGAGCAATTTAATGACAGAACTGGGACTAAGAAACCAGGACTCCTGACTCTCAGTCCAATGATCTGTTTCTAATAGTACACAGGTATGAGGGATAAGGGAAGTGGGAGGTAGGGCCCTAAAATTTCAAAACAGAAGCCACGAGGAAGAGTCCCAAGCACTTTTGTAGCAGTAAAGATGGGGAGTGGGTAGGGCTTAGGAGTCCTAAACTTCCATGTCTCCAATAGAGAGCAACTCTGCTCTTTCTAGTCCTTGGGTGGAGAAGAAAGGAGAGGAAAAGGGAAGGAATGAAGGTGACATACTAATTAATACTAATTAACACTTAGTTATGACACTTCTCATCTTCAAAGTCTTTTCCAGGCCTTCATTAACCACTGTTCTCTCCCCATAAACCATAATTTCCCATGTCTGTTGGATGTCTCCTCTTGGATATCTTGTTAAAAACTCATCATGGCCCAAAGCAAGCTTCTTATCTCTTCTCCCGTCTTCACTATCTCTGTGAACAGCATCAAGATCTTCCCTGTTGCCCAGACTCAAAACTTCTTCCTCACTCCCACATTTGGTTACCAAATCCTAGCAATTCTTCCATGGTGATATCTCCCAAACCTCTGTCTTCTTCGCTCCCAACAGACAGAAGGCTCATACCTTTAGCCTTCATCACCTAATACTTGGATTATTACAGCCACCAAACACTGTTCCCTTTGCCTAAAGAATCATCACAATGATAGTTCTCTGTTATCCCTTCTGATTTAGCAGTCCCCTCAATCCCCATAGGTCAGGGAAGGTTTGGTTAGAGCACAATCCATTGATTGTACACCTTTTCCTTCTCCCCCACCATTATGATATATATTCAAATAATTGGGAAAAATTTTATAGATAATTTCTCAGATAAAGGTCTTATATATCAAATACATAGAGAACATTCTCAAATATATAAGAATAGGAGTCATTCCCCAACTGATAAATGGTCAAGGGATATGAATAGGCAGTTTTTCAGTGAAGAAATCAAAACTATATGTAGTCATATAAAAATATTCTGATCATTACTGACTAGAGAAATGCAAATTAAAACAACTTCGAGATATCATCTTAGGAAAATGACAAATGTTGGAGGGGATGGGGAAAAAATGAGACATTAATACACTGTTGGTGGGACTGTGAACTGATCTTATCATTTTGGGGAGCAATCTGGAATTGTGCCCAAAGAGTTATAAAGCTGTGTATACCCTTTGACCCAGCAATGCCACTAGTAGGTGTGCTTCCCAAAGTAAACAGGGAAAAAGAAAAAGAACCTACATGTTCTAAAATATTTATAGAAGCTCTCTTTGTGGTAACAAAGGACTGGAAATTGAGGGGATGCCCATCAGTTGGAGAATGACTAAACAAGTTGTGGTATATGATTGTGACGAAACACTGCTGTGCTGCAAGAAATGACAAGAAAGTTGATTTTTTAAAACCTGGAAAGATTTGCATGAAATAATGAAAAGTGAAATGAGTAGAACCAAGAGAACGTTGTATACAGTAGTCTAGTTTGAAGTATCATTGTGAACAACCAAGTTATTCTGAGTATTATAAATGCTCCAATCAACCACAAAAGATCTATGAAGGAAAATGCTATCCTCCTCCAGAGAAAGAACTGATGGCTTTCTATAGTGTGGGGTATGGAGGGAGAGAGACAGTTCAAAACTTTAAATGTAACCAAATAAATGAAATTTAAAAAACAAACAAAAATAAATGTGCACTCAGAACTGTTTTAGTCTAGTTTCTGCATTGACCTATCCACTTTACATTACCTTATCCAACAGTTGTATTCTTTGAATTGGAATTGTCTTGGAAATTTGTATTTGAATCCTGCTTCAGACACTTAAAAACTGTTTCCTCATCTATAAAACTGGGGGAAATAATATTTGTACTACTTCCCTTACAGGATTAGTATGAGAAAGAGCTTAAATCACTATACAAATGTGAACTATTGCAATTAGTCTGATATCTCCTCCCTTCAAAAAAAAAAAAGCAAACAGTCTAACAAAAAGGGGTCCCTTCTACCCTCCCAGGCAAGTCACTAATAACCATAATAACTCTCACCTCTATTAGCACTTTCAGGTTTGCAAAGTGCTTTATATATATATATATATTATCTAATTTAATTCTCACAAACCTGTAATGTAGGTGCTCTTATTACCCATGTTTTACAGATGATGGAAAGGACTGAAAGAGGTTACCTGACTTGCTCAGGGTTATACTAGGCAGGAGATGAGGGTGGTTGTTGCCTTTCATGGAGCCCAGAGACATAGCATCATAGATTTAGAGGTAGATGGACTATATAGATGTGGTCTCTAATTTTTCAGAGAAGGAAATTAGGACCCAGAGAGATTAAATGACTTGTCCAAAGTCACTTAGCTAGTAAATGCCAGGGAAGATTTGAACTCAGTTCCTCTGACTCCAAATCTAACACTCTTCCTTCTACTACCCATGATATAAGAATAGAATATTCATACTTCTCTCACCCCAGAACAGGTTAAAAGTTCTTCCTGCCCTAGGCTTTCAGGGTCCCTTTTCTAAGGGCCCCAAAGCAATGTTATGCTAGAGACAGTTCAAGCCCCAATAGCTCATGTTCATGAGAGCTGATTGTTAAAATTTTAATATGGGCATTTACACTTTAGAGATCAGCAAATGCTACAAATCAATGCTATAATTCATTCTTTTGTTTATTACATAGATTTTAAAAAGGGATGGGAAAATGTTAGTAATGCAGATGAAATCTTTTGGAGAGTTGGTTGTAAAATACTGGTCCCAAGACACAGGGTGGAGGAGGTCAGGCTTGTCCTCTCTGATGTCAGCCTCAGAAATTCAAGGCTTCCCTCCCCAAAGAGGCTTCCCTCAGCACATCATCCTTCATCCCTCAAGAATCTGCCACTTACGAATTCCTCTGGACCTTGACTGAAGCTATGTGGTTTTTGTTTTCAGCCTTAAAATGATTATAATAGTAATAATCCCTCACATTTATATGGCACTTTGCTTAGGCAAAGTCTCACATCTCATCTGGTCCTTGACAAACCTGTAATCAACATTTGGCAGGTAAAACCACTGAACTTCAGAGAAGGGAAGATTTAGAGGAAATTCAAAGAACTTGCTTAATGTTGCTTGGCTAGCTAATGACAGCCAGGACCAGAACAAAGATCTCTTGCTTCCAGAAGTGTGCTGGTCAATATTTAACAATCTGCTTTCTGAAAAACTTGAGCTATTTTAAGTTTAATCTGAATTTTTAACATTTTCCCATCACTTTCCTATGCTTAGACAATCAAAATAATCAGGCCTTGATTTATAGCATTTGCAAATTTCTCTGGTGTAAATGCTAACACTGGAAATTTAACAACCAAATCTCACGAGCCAGCATGAGCCACCTCCAGCACACTCTTGGATTCACACGGAATAATGAACATCCTGGTCTACTTCCTCTCCCCATCCTATGCCAATCACCATCTTCTTGTACTCTGGATTCCATCTTATTTCAGAGAGTCTAGTTCACGCTCCTTGCTGTTGTGGAAAGGGAAAAGGACTGAGTTTTAGACCCAGTAAAATATAAGCTCTTTGGAGGCAGCCAATACTGTCTGGGCTTCTAGATGATGCTGTGGATGGCCCCTAGACCTGGAGTCAGGGGTACTCAATTCAAATCAGACAATTACTATGTAAATCTATTCAAGTCACTTAACCTCTGTCTACCTCAGTTTCCTTATCTGTAGATTGTAGATCGAGAATAATAATAATAATAATAATAGCACCTACTTCCTTAGGGTTGTTAGGAGGACAAAGGACAACAAGGAGAATCAAATGAGATGATGTTTGTAGTATGCTTTGCTAACCTTAAAGGCTAACTCATTATTCTTTCACAAATGAGGAAACTGAGGCCTAGAAATAATGGTTAAGCAATCTGCCCAAGGTCACACAGCTAGTAATCAATCAATCAACAATATTTATTAAGTAGTTACTATGTGCCAGAAATCGTGTTATATGTTGAGGATACCAGGAAAAGCCAAAAACAATCCCAGCACTCAGGGAGCTGAGATTTGGAAAGGGGACATTGAAAGAAATCGTTCAGGGGAAGGAATGAGCAGCGGTGAGGGAGGGGAGGGAGGAGAACCAGGAAAGACCTCCTTCAAAAGGTAGCATTTGAGCTGAGCCTTCAAAGAATCCAGAGTATTCTGAAAGGTGGTGAAGAGGGAGTGGATTTCAGGCATGAGAGCTGGCTAGTGTAAAGAGGCGGGGATGAGAGATGGAGCTGGACTGCAGAAAAAGCAAGTAGTTGAGCACACTAGAACTGTGGAGCAGGGTTTGGAGAAGGGTGCATAATTACTGTAAAAAAAAAATGTAAAGGCAGGAAGAGGCAAGCTTGCAAAGAGCTTTAAATGCCAGAAGAGTTGGTATTTGATCCTATAAGTTAATGCAGTACCACTGGAGTTTATTGGTAGAGGGGAAGGGGTGAAAAAGTCAGACCTGTACTTTGGGAAAATTACTCTGGCAGATGGGTGGAGAACAAATTGGAGTAAGGAGACACTTGTGGCAGGGAGGTCAATTAGGAGGCCATTATAATATTCCAGTCCTTTGTGATGACAGCTTGGGCTAGGGTGGTGACTGTAGGAAGGACAGGAGGGACTTCGACATTTTTCCAAGCAATGGGGAAAGAACTGATATATAAGGAGACATTTTGTATGACTTCATATGTTGCGCCACACATCTTATACTTCTTGTCTTCTCAATGGGCAGGAGAGGGGGGGAGGGAGGGAATTTGGAACTGAAAATAAAATTTTAAAATAAAAAAAGAAATGGAAGAAAGTGGTGGTAGTGGTGGGGAGATAGTAGGGTTAATTTGTTGGGGAAGAAAGGATGAGATCAAGGATTCATCTAGAGGAGTTTGCCTTGATAAGGAGAAGAGTCAGCTCTTCACAGAGTGGAGTGAGGAAGAGACAGTGGAGGATGATGTCAAAGGAATTTGTGATAAGGGGAAGGGGGATTCTTGGTGGATACCCTCAATTTTTTCAGTGAAGTATGAGAGTGAAATCCTCAACTGAAAGGTTAGAAAAAGGAGGTACCAAAGGAAGCTTAAGGAAAGAAGGGAAGGTTTGGAAAGACTGCTTGGACAGAGAATTGATTAGGGAGGAGCAAAAGGATTGCTTTGCTGCAGTGAGGGCCCAACTGAGACAAAATAACATAAATTTTTTGTAGACCCCATTCAGCAAGGTTTTGTGGTTTCCTCTAGCTCTGTTTAATAGCACCAGAGTAGGAGTGAAATAAGTGCATCAGTGCCTGAGGGCCCTTCCAATGCTGAGAATTCCAGTTCTGTACAGGTCACAGTCTCCCTGAGCCTCCTTCATAAAATCCGGATAATAATACTTATACTATCTAAACAGTAAGTAGTATTTACATTTTTGTTGTTTGTGATTGACTTTTGTCAGTCATGTGTTCCACAAATATCTCATCTTATCCTTGCAACATCTCTGGGAAGTAGGTGTTATTATTATACCCAGATGAGGAAACTGAGGCAGACAGAGATGAAATTACTGGCTCAGTGTCATATAGCTAGGCAGTGTCTGAGGCAGGATTTGAAGACAGGCCTTTCTGACTCCAGGTCCAACTGCTCTGGCCACTTAGCCCCTTATCTCATAAGGTCCTTGTGAGAATCAGATGAAATCTAAAATGCAGTTTGCAAAACTTGATGTGCCACATAAATGCCAGTTATTATTATCACCCACTCACAAGCAAGTCAGGTCTCTAACAGGACGGAGAAGCCAACCCTCTGGCAGTCCCTGAATTCCCAGCATTAGCCTGAGCCACAGTAGTTGGGGTCAGCAAAAAACAACTCCAATCACTGGAATCACACTTAAAGGTTAAGGGGAAAGAAAAGAGAGGGAAGGAGAAGCAGGAAGAAGAACAAAGAAGGGGACAGAGGAAGGAAGGAAAACAGGGAGGAAGAAAAGGAAGAAAGAGAAGAGGAAGGAGGGAAGGAAGAGGGAGGACAAGAGGAAGGCTGGGTGCTTGTGACTGGACTAGGATGGACCAGTTGAGAGAAGGAGTCTGTCCACAAGTCCCCAGGCGGGATAGCCTTGCATCTTTCTAGAGATTTCTAATCTAGGGGGCCACAAGGGCCTGAGATAGATGAGAAAAGGTTTTAGGATCCTGAGAAGAGTTGTGGGACAGAAGGATGGAACTATGAGGGACTGTTTGAAGGAGATTCTACTTCCGGGGGTATGGTAAGCAATATATGACAAAAGGACTTGGGGAAAAGGACAGGCCTACAGAACAGCCATGCAGGATGCCAAGGACATCTACAATCTTCCTCACTTTCTTGGTAAAGTCTAGTTCAGAAAAGGCACTCTCTCCAGAACAGACCATACCACAAACAGCTGCCCACAGGGGCTGTGTGCTCATTCTGACCAACTACATGAAGGCTAAGAAAGCTCTGAATTAACAAGTGAGGGCCAAGAAACCTTTTATCAGAACCTGACTAAGGGTGGTTTGGTGATTCACCTTGAGCCAAGGTCAATAATCTTTACCTTCCTCCCTGTGCCAGTTAAGTGGGGGCTGTTTGCTGTTTACTAACTTTGAAGCTGAAACCTGTGGGTTGATTGCTAGTTCTGACTGACAGTCATTATAAAGCTTGAGTGAAAGAGAGCTCCCCAGAGGCCTGAGGCCTGGGTGGGTGACCTGAGGATAAAAGGAGTGATTCTTCCCTCCCCCAGAAGGTAGATGGGCTGGGACATACAGCTCTGATGCTGGATCACCAAACAGTCCATACTTGTGGAATCCTCCGCAAAGCAGCAAGGTTTGCCTCCGCACTACAACTTTCAAAGACCTGTTCAGCCTCAGAGCAATGGATAAACTCATTAAAATGAAATGTAAATAACTAAAAAAAAATAGTTCAGTCTGTTGCTTTCCCAGGAGCCTGGCATAGGGTCTTGAATTTGGAACTGGAAAGGACCTTAGAGACAGATCAGCCAGTGATTCTAATCCAATGCCCTCGTTTGCAAGTATTTTAACAAGGTATTTGGCCAATCTCATTTTACAAAGGAGGAAATGGGCTATAAAAATTAAGGGACATGTTTATGGTCATGTGGGAAGTTAGTTTTAAAGTGGAGATTCTTGGTCTTCTGCTTCTAGGTACAGTCCCCTTTCCCCTATAGAATGCTGCCCCTAACAAAACAAGAAATGAAGCAGGAGGAGATTTTGGTGGAGGCAGGAATGGAAAGAATTCCATTTATAGAGCACCTACTATCTGCCAGGCACTGTGAACATCCCCTTTTACAGTTGAAGAAACTGAGGTAAACTAAAGGATAAATGACTATAGACTGTCAATAGTCACTAGCAAGCATCTGAAGTTGGTTAAGAACTCAGTTCTTCCTGACCCTAGGTACCACATTGTATATGATCCATTGCACCACCCAAAGATGGATGCCTGTTTTCCACCTGAGCAGGCTGGTCCTGGAATTTTCTCTCAGGAGTGCTTAGAATCAGACTCAGAATCACAGAATATTAGCTTTGGAAGGGCAACTCAGGAATCATCGAGTCCAATGATGTCAAATGTACTTAGAAAACTATTAGTTAACATTATCTAGGTTACATTACGTTTTTATTTGTTTTATTAAACATTTTCCAATTATATTTAATTTGAGCTGCAGTGGGGAGTTTTTCTGGCCACCTCAAGTCTGACATCTTACTCTAACCCTCTTATTTTACAGATGGAGAAAGTGATGCCCCAAAAGGGTTAGCGATTTGCCCAAGAGCACACAGGAAGCAAATGGTAGGGCCAACTGCATTATCACTTAAGTTGGTACTTAGAGTGCTTTCATATAGATTCTTCATTTGAGCCTCAAGATGTGTTGGGGGGCTTAGGGATTATTGTTCCCATTTTACAGATGAAGAAACTGAGGCCCACAGAGGGACAGCAACTTGCCCAAAGTCACGTAGCTAGTTAAATGGCAGAGGATGGTTTACAACCCAAGTCTTATGACTCCCAATTCAGTGTTCTTCCCTGGACTAGTTCAATAATTCCATTCAACATTTATTACCCTCCTACTGTATAAAAAAATTTATGCTTATTCTGGGGATACAAGGACAAAAAAGGAAACCAATATCCCCTGCCTTCCAAGAGCTTATATTTTATTGGGTCTAGAGTTTGGGACCTCATTTCCAACACAGCACAGAGCATGAATGAGATTCTCTGAAATAAGATGGGCTCGAAGTATGAGGAGAGAGTGATTGCTAAGAGAGGGGGAGTGGAAGTAGGCTACCATGTTCATTATTTTGTGTAAATTGAAGAGTGTGCTGGAGCCAGCTCATACTGGTTCATGAGAGCCAGTTGTTAAATTTTCAATCTCAGAAATTGGCAAATGCTGCAAATAGGACTTCATGTTTTATTGACTGTCTAGATTTAAGAAAGTAATGGAGAAAATGTTAAGAATGCAGATTAAACTTAAAAGCATGACTTGCATACATTTTTTTTGAGAGTCAGTTGTTAAATATTTACCAATGTAAATCCCAATCTGATGTCAAGTTGAGCCTTGGTCCCCAAAAGCCATAGCATCCATTTAGAAGAGGATGTGTTTTTGAAAGAGAAAAGAGGCCTGTCAGCCTCTCCCCAATTGCTTTCCTTTGAGCCATTGGAAAACCAAGCTTCTGAGTCCAGCAAGGTCACTGTCCTCCTTCTAATATGAGATGCCCTGACTAATTCTTTGGACTCCTCTAACTACATTCCCTTTGTCCTTCAAGTGCCCAAATTGGATTGAGGCTTTCAGAGGGAGAACTATATTTGGAGCTTTGGAAGGCAAGAGATTATCTATCACTGAAGAACAGCGATGTCCTGCTGGGAAAAACCACTTCCAGGCCAAGGGTTGAGACTGAATCCCACCACTAGGAGGAGCCCAGTCTGGGTATGGACCCCTAAGGGCTTACCTGCCCAAGGTTTTATACAGCAAGTGAGTGGCAGTCCTGGAAGCCAAATTCCTTGGGATCAGGGATTGTGTCCAGCTCCCTTTACACAACTCCATACACAAATAACGACTTAATGTGTACATTCTGATGATATGAAGGTGGAGGAAGCAATATATCATAGTGAAAAACCAGCAGTTAGGAGACCTAGGTTATCTAGCCCTGGTTCCTATCACTGTTTTTGTGATTTTAGGGAAGTCATAGAGCCTTTCTAAGCCTTAAAGTATTTCAGAACATTGACCCTACATTCTCCATCTGTGCTATCATCTTCTTAACCTAGGTTTCCCTCTTTCTGCCCCTCTCAATGAGGGATATAATCACTGCCATACTTCCTAGTTATGGTCTCTATTCTTTTTCCTCTTATGATCTTTATTCAAGCAACCATTTGAAAATCTATAAAGTAATTACATGTCACTGAATTTCTTCTAGTACTACCAAACTAAGGTTACTCCAAAATCCACATATGATTTTAGGGGAGAGACCTTTTTGTCGGGGCACAGACTTCTCTCCCTTCTTATGAGGTTCTAGAACTGTGGGTGTGCTCCAATACTCCATTACCCTGGATTATCATTCTCTCTGCTTCTCTCCTGGACTCCCTCTCTCTGTCTCTCTCTGTCTCTGTCTGTCTGTCTGTCTGTCTCTCCCTCCCTCTCTTCCTCTCCCTCCTTCTCTCTCTCTCTCTCTCTCTCCCTCTCTCAATCTCTCTCTCTCTCTCAATCTCTCTCTCTCTCTCAATCTCTCTCTCTCTCTCAATCTCTCTCTCTCTCTCTCTCTCTCATTTGGCAGTTTCATGGGTTCCCTTGAACTCAATGACCAACTCTATGCAGATGACTCCAGAGCTATATATCCAGTCTTAGTTTTTCTCTTGAGTTCCAGTCCAATATCACCAACTACTGTTGGCCATTTCAAGCTGGATGGCCCTTAGGAATCTCAAACTCAATATATCCAACATAGAACTCATCATTTCTACCCTTCCCCCCAAAAAACTTTCCTTCCTCTAGCACCCTATTTCTATTGAGGGCACCCAAATTTGCAACCTCTATGTCATTTTAGACTCACAGTTCTCACATACCCCACATAATCTGTCAGTAGTCAAATCTTGTCACTTCTACCTCCATAATATCTCTTGCCTCCAACCCTTTTCCCCTCCTCACACGACCACCACCCTAGTTCATGCTCTCATCCCCTCTTGCCTAGACTTCAAAATTGGCCTCCCTGCCTTGGTTCTCTCCATTTCAAATCATCCTCCACAAAACCACCAAAGTAATTGTAGAACACAGGCCTGATCACGTTGCTTCCTCATTCAGTAAATTCTTAGTGACACTCTATTACTTTTAGGATCAAATATAAATCCCTCTATTTGGCATTTAAAGTTCTTGACAACCAGGCCCCATCCTTCCTGTACAACCTTATTATACATTATTCTCTTCATACCGACCTTATTGCTTTTCCTGACTAATAACATTCCGTGACTTTGCATAGGTTGTCCATTTGTCTGGAAGACTCTTCTTCCTCATTTCTACCTCCTGGAACCCCTGGTTTCCTTCAAGATTCAATTTACACACCACCCTCTGCATGGAACTTTTCCTTGATAGGGTACTATCTGCTAGTGCCTTTCCTCCTCAAGATTACCTGGAATCTGTTTTGTATGTCTTTTGTATGTATTGTTGTCTCCTCAGTTGAGTGTAAACTTCTGGGGGCAGGAAGTATTTAGCTTTTGTCTCTGTATCTCCAGCACTTAATATCATGCCTGACAAATATGGGAAAAAATATGAAATGCAAAATGGATAATATTGACTATATCAAATTTAAAAGGTTTTGCACAAACAAAACAAATGCAACCAAAAATTAGAAGGAAAGCAGAAAGATGGGAAATAATTCTTACAGCAAATGTTTCCGATAAAAGCCTCATTTCTCAAACAGATAGAGAACTGAGTCAAATTTATAAGCATACAAGTCATTCCGCAGTTGATAAATGGTCAGAACCATGAACAGGCAGTTTTCAAATAAAGAAATTAAAGTTATCTATAGTCATATGAAAAAATGCCCTAAATCACTATTGATTAGAAAAATGCAAATTAAAACAGCTCTAAAGTACCACCTAACACCTGTCAGATTGGCTAAAGTGACCGAAGAGGAAAACAATAAATGTTGGAGAAGATGTGGGAAAATTGGAACACTAAAGCATTGTTGGTAGAGTTATGAACTGATCCAATCATTCTGGAAAGCAATTTGGAACTATGTCCAAAGGGCAATTAAACTTTTGCATACCCTTTGATCAATATGACCAAGACTTTTGATACTGTTCATTGTGAAGGTTTACGGAAAATTATATCAAAATTTGGGTTGCCCAGAGAAGTTCATCAGTGTTGTAAATCAATTTCGTCATGGCATGCTTCCTCAGGTCCTAGATCAGCATTTCTCAACCTGTGGATTATGTTCAATTTGTAACAATGAAAATACATCCTACATTATGATTCATAACAATAGCAAAATTACAGTTATGAAGTAGCAACAAAAATACTTTTACGGTTGGGGGTCACCACAACATGAGGAACTGTATTAAAGGGTCATGGCATTAGGAAACCACTGTTCTAGATAACAGACAATGCTCTCATCCTTTCCTAGTCACCATTGGAGTGAAACAAGGCTATGTGCTTGCTCCCATGCTTTTTAACAAGATGTTATCGGCTATGTCGTCAAATGCTTTCAATAGAGATGAATAGTCGTCAAGGTCAGCTATCATGCTGATGGTAAATTCTTCAGCTTGAAAAAGTGACAAGCCAAGACCAAAGTGGAAGGAATATTGGTGCATTATTTTCTGTTTCCAGATGATAGTACACTCAATGCAGTCTCTGAAGCTGAGATGTAACAAAGTATGAATAAATTCTCTGCTGTTTGTGCTAATTTTGGTTTAACAATTAACATCAAGAGAACACAGGTGCTCTATCAGCCACCACCACACCATCCATACAGGGAACCATTAGTTACAGCAAATGGAGAAGTTGTGAATGCTATGGATAAGTTCACTTATCATGGTAGTGTGCTTTCCAGGGAAGCACACATTGATCATGAGGTTGATACATACATTGCCAGAGTTAGCTCAGTGTTTGAGAGGCTCCGAAGGAAAGTATGGGAGAGAAGATGTATTAGATTGTGTACCAAACCTCTATGCAACCTCTATGTCATTTTAGACTCACAGTTCTCACATACCCCACGTAA
Organism: Pseudocheirus occidentalis; assembly: GCA_028646575.1. Taxonomy (NCBI): domain Eukaryota; kingdom Metazoa; phylum Chordata; class Mammalia; order Diprotodontia; family Pseudocheiridae; genus Pseudocheirus; species Pseudocheirus occidentalis. The sequence continues at coordinate 183,203,638 of CM053599.1, forward strand.
TCTGTCAGTAGTCAAATCTTGTCACTTCTACCTCCATAATATCTCCTGCCTCTGACCCTTTCCCTCTCCTCACACAACCACCACCCTACTTCATGCTCTACAGAGCTGTTGTGCTGACCTCATTGTTGTATGCCTGTGAAACCTGGACAGTCTACCATCACCATGCCAGGAAACTGAATCGCTTCCATTTGAATTGTCTTAGGAAGATCCTGAAGATCACCTGGCAGGATAAGGTACCAGATACTGAAGTCCTTTTTCAAACTAAAATGCCAAACATTCAAACTCTGCTTCAGAGAGTGCAACTCTGATGAGCTGGTCACGTTGTTCAAATGCAAAATTTATGCTTGCCAAAAAGACTATATTATGGAGAACTCACACAAGGCAAGAGCTCACTTTGGTGGTCAGAAGAAAAAATACAGAGACACTCTCGAGGTGTCTCTTCAGAACTTGTGTGACATGGGAGACACTGGCACAGGACTGTTCAGCATGGTATGCCCACATCAGAGAAGGTGTTGTGCTCTATAAGCAAAGCAGAATTGAGACAGCTCAAAGGAAATGCAGGATCCACAAATTTGGAGTATCCACCCTAAATGTTAACACAGACTATTTGTGCCTGACCTGTGGTAGAACATTCTGAGCTCATATTGGTCTGATCACCCACAGTTGGACACAATGAAACTTGACTCGAGCATAGTGATGTCATTTTGGTCCTCTTCAAGAATGAGGGACAACAACCAACCAATCCTTTGATCCAGCAATAATGCTACTAGGTCTGTTTCCCAAAGAGATCATAAAAAAGGGAAAAGGACCCACAAGTGCAAAAATGTTTATAGAAGCTCTTTTTGTGATGGCACAGAATTGGAAATTGAAGAGATATCCATCAGTGGGGGAATGGCAGAACAAGCAAAATATATGAATGTAATGGAATACTATTGTGCTGTAAGAAATGACAAGCAGGCAGATTTCAGAAAAACCTGGAAAGACGTATATAGACTGATGCTGAGTGAAGTGAGCAGAACCAGGAGAACACTGTACATAGTAATAGCAACACTGTGCAATGATCAACTATAATAGACTGAGCTCTTCTCAGCAATTAAATGATCCAAGACAATTCCAATAGATTCATAATGGAAAATGCTATCCACATCCAGAGAAAGAACTATGGAGTCTGAATGCAGATTGAAACATAGTACTTTCGCTTTTGTGTGTGTGTGTGTTTGTGTATGGCTTTCCCTTTTATTTTGTTTCTTTTTTCACAATATAACTGATGTGGAAATATGTTTACATGATTGCACATATATATAAACCTATATCAGATTGCTTGCTGTCTTGGGGAGAGGAAGGGGAAGGAGGGAAGGAGAAAAAATTTGGAACTCAAAATCTTATAAAAATAAATGTTGAAAACTATATGTAATTGGAAAAAATAAGATACTATTAAAACTTTAAAAAATTAGTTGAGTTAGGACTTAAGGATGACATAATAATATAAGCTCTCAGAAGACAGATACTGTTTTACTTTTTTACCTTTATATGCCCAACCCCTCTCTTATCTTATATGCTGGTTATTTAATAAGTGCTTGTTGAACTGAATTTAGTTGAGCTTTTCATATCCTGCCCCCTTCCTACCTTTCCAGTTTTCTTAAACCTTACTCTCTTCTAACAACACACAGGAATTCCCTCTCCCGTGTCATTCCATGCTTGGAATGCTGTCCCCTTGCCTCTTGCTCCTTAATTTTGGGTGGCTCCCTGCAAGACTCAGCTTTCCAAGATATGTATGTGTATATACACATATGTGTATGTGTATATATATGTCTTCTTAGCTGTGTATGTATTTTCTCCCTTTAGAATGTAATCTCCTTGAGAGCAGGGACTGGATTTTTGCCCTTCTTCGTATAACCAGCCTTTGGCACAGTGTCTGGCCCATGGTAAGTCTTAATAAATACTTGATTGGAGCTCATCAGGGTGCTGTGTGGCCAGAACAGACAGACAAACTCAAGAGAATTCTTTAAATAGAATCCAGGGTGTGCTACTGTGCTGTTTTTCAGTTGACTGTGAGGAGTGAAGCATCAACCAGGGACTGAATGGGGAATGGAAGGACCTTGGGTCCAGGTAGAAAGAGACTCTACTCCTCCAGTGAACAAAGGAACTGAAAGAAATAACCCCAGCTCAGAACTGGGATTGTGAGTTAGAGTGAGCTAGCCAGGAAGAAGAAGGTTCAAAGTACAGGGAAAGGGGCTGAGCCAGAAGGGCTAAGAGGGGAAAAAAATTAACATCTGGAAGACACTTAACAAGTCTTTCAGCCAAGTCATGCCTGTGAACCTGTAACTTACTACACTTATGCTGTACAGTTTATGCTCTGAGCTTTCCTGTATAGAATATTTTCCAGTAAGACGTTGGCTTATAGGTACTGCACTATAGGGCAGCAGGTCAGAGATGTAGAACCTAAGGAGTTAGGAAATGTGGAAAGCTTGTGATTTTAAGAGGCACAGTTTTAGAGGAGAAATCTCCTGAGGGTCTCTCCAGAAAACCTGGGATTCCAAGGCTGCCTTGTCCTGAATTGTATTCCATCAGGTAGAGGGTGACTAAAGGGTCACTCCTGCAGGTACCCCTCTCCCCCTCACCTCCTCAGCATTTACTCCCTCTGTGATCAGCCTCTGATGGATCTTTGTAAAGTTAATTAAACTGGATGCAAACAAGGCTGTGGGCTTACAGGAGATGATTCCATGGCCTCAGCCTACCAGCCACACAACATGTTCCAACAGGCCCTGTTGAACAGGAAGAAGCTCCTGCTTTGCATAGTCCAAGGCACTAGGTATAGGGCCTGAGCTGTGGGTTCATTAGACTTCTTATTATAATCTGCCCCTAGATTAAAGCGCCTGGTAATTTTTAGCTTTCTGGTAAACAAACAATTGATTGGGGGCTGCAGGGGACAGACAGCAAGGGAACTAGGCAATCTGGAACATGAATAAGTATTCAGACACTTAGCACCCCCCCACTCCTCCTTGCAACAGTTTCCTCATTGTTATCCCTGTCTCCCTTCCTTTCCATCCTACAGATGCTGCCACTTTAATCTTCCTAATCACATCTCTTTCCATCCAAAAACTTTAATAGCTCCCTATTTCCTAAGATAAAGTCTGAAAAAACTCATTAGCATGACATTCTCGGCCCTCTACAATCTCTGGCCCCAGACTTCCTTTCCATACCTTATTTCCCAACTCCACTTCATGCATCCCAGACTCTAGCCAAACAGGCCTACCGCTATTTACGAAATATATTTCCTCCATTTGGAATGCTCTCTCTACCATCTCTGCCAATTCATTTCCTACCTATCCACCAAGACCCAACCCAAATACCAGCTCCTCAGTGAGAGCTTCCCTGATCCCAGCTGGAAGTGACCTCTTCCTGATCTGCTCCCACCAACCACCCTCCCAATCCCCCAGCATATAATTTGTGACTTTCTCATTGGCCAATATAATATTCTGTCTTATGCTGAAGTTATCAGAATACACGCCTTTTTCCCCCTCTATTTCTTTCTATTATTCTCTAAGGTAGCAGTCTTCAAAGTGGCTTCATGTGGGGTGGGGTTGACAAATCCTCCCAGGGGCTGTGGCATGACTCCAAAGAGCATGTGATCTATGAATGATAAATGGGAAGATTAGTTGCATCTCACCCCACAAGGGTCAGTCTTCTGGGTTGTCTCCAACATAATCACAACTACCCTTCATCCATTACAGCCCAACATTCTCTTATTCCATACCCTACTGCCATTCTGCAAGCTCCCAATCCTCCCCCTACTGCCTGACAACCCCTGAGGGAAGTTATAATCTAAATGCAACCCAGGCACCCATAATAGCAGCTACCCAGGTGTTACTGGGAAAATAACAGTCTCCTTCCCAACTCATTTGATTAGGTATAGACAAATGTCTCATGTCATATACTACAATAAGCTCCAAAAGTACACATAACCTAAAGTTCTTGACCAAATAAGGGATAGCAAAAGTCACAAGAGAAAAAATGGACAATTTTGAGTACATAAAATATTTTTGCACAAACAAAACTGATGCAGGAAAACTATTAATTGGGAAAAAAATCTTTGCAGCAGTTTTTTTTCTCATAAAGTTCTGTTGTCCAAGATCTATATGGAATTTATTTAAATATATGAGCGAGAGTCGCCTGATAACAAATGACCAAATAGTTTTCAAAAGAAGAAAGGAAAGCTATCAACAACTCTATGAAAAAAGGTTCCAAATAACATGTACCTCCATTGTGTGTGTCCATTACGAGGATCAGCAAACCTGACTTTCCTTTCTCTAGTCCAAAGGACCCTGACTGCATGCATACCCATACCTGCCCACCAACAGGAGTTCCTTCTCTCCTGCTTGAGGTCTCAACTTCCTCCAGATGTCCATAGTGAAGAGTGTGCTGCTACTGTTGAAGATGGAGGTCAAGGAGGACATCAAGGCCGCCATCATGACAGCAATCATCAGTCCCCGAAGTCCTGACAGCATTGAGAAAAAAATGTCATGGTGACAAGGCAGGTTCTTCACCAACCTCCCCCTACCCTGTACCCCTCCTGTCAAACACAAATGGATTCATCTAAACCCCTTATGATTCAAGCCCTGGATTTTTCAGTGCCTCATCTAGAATGGTTAGCAAGTCACTCATCCTTCTTGTACCATCTGTCTTTTTAATAAAGACAATGGGATAATCTCTAAGGTACCTTCCAACTCTGATGTTCTGTCATTATATGCTTTCTTTTTCTCTGTGACAGGTACTACCATTTTACAAAGAAAGGTAACCAGAAACCTAGAGAGGGTCTGAGATTTACCAAAAATTACACATTGGTAAACCAAGATTAGGGCCACAGTTCAGATTCATCTCCAGGCCTAGATTCCTGCTTCCATTGTGCTTCACCTCTAGGTCTTAATTTTATATTCACTGCTTTGGGGGAAGAACAAAGACCTTCGCTGAATTGGCTGGGGATTGGGGGTGGGGGCAAGATAAGGCAATAATTCTGTCAAAGAAACCTGAAGAAGGGATCTTCTAAGAAAAAGAAACAATTTATGGCAGGTGTGAGCCAGGCCCAAACAGAAGAGAAACGCAAGAATAGGTGAGATGACAGGCCAGAGCCTGTGAGAAAAGGGAGGAGGAGGAAATAAGACCTAAGCCACCAGACAAAAGCCTGAAGGAGAAAAGAAGAAAACTGACAGGGAAAGAAAGAGTGAAACTGAGGAAGAGTGAAGGAAAGAGAACTGCCTGTTAAGATGGCAAAATGTTAAAGGTTCTAGAACTCAGCTCTCCTAGCAAATACTCCAACAATGATTTATAAGAATACCACATAATACAATGATTAAGAAAATCAAAGAGAAATACCAGTGAACTCACAGGAGTACACAAAGAAGAGGACCAGAAACTATCAGGCACTCTGAGTCTGGATTTACCAGGAGAGCAGAAATGCAGACTGATCTCTGATAAATGGAACTTGAAGCCAATGGGATTCTGGTCCTGCAATGTTAGCCACGTGAACAGTGTGGCACCTGATGGTAGGAGACATATTATGAACCTCACTCTTATCAGAACTGGACAAGGGATGATTGAACACACATACACATACATATACATACATACATAAATAATTAGATATAGAAATACATTAAATTAAACAGAATATCAGGACAGGGAAATGAGAGAAGGGAAAGGAAGGTTTAAGAGGAAGGATGGAGAAGGAATAGGCCCAAGTAAAGCAAAGTGAATTTCATCTTTAAAGAGATCACAAAGGGAGGATTAAATGGATAGAAAGTGTAAGGGCCAGTGATTGGGGTCAAGGACAGGTGAAGAGTGGAGGGGCAGAGGAGTAAGATCAGAGCACTTAAATTATACATCACTACTGTAAATTTCATTCCTTTTCTTTTCCCCCTTTCTTCTCATTTGTAAGGGTAGAAACCAAGGGACAAGAAGAGAAAAAATTCTAAGAGAATACGATGGAAGTAAAAACATAATAAACATAACAATAAATATGAATGGAATGAACGCATTCATAAAATGGAGTAGGGTAACAGGATGAGTTAGAAAGCAGAAGCCAACAACATGTTCTTTACAAGAAATATAAAAATGAAACATAAAGATTTGTAAAGAGTTAAGGTAAGGGGTTGAAGTATAATTTCCTATGCTTCAGGTGATTTTTTTTTAAAGCAGGGTTGGTAATAATGATCTTAGGCAAGACAATAGTAAAAAAAAAATGTGATTAAAGGAGATAAAAAGAAAACCATATCATATACAAAAGCACAAAAGATAATTAAATAATATCAGCATATTAAGATATATGCACCAAATCATATAGTGTATAAGTACTTAAATGAAAAGCTAATCAAATTACAGGGAGAAATAAACAGCAAAACTAAAAATAGTTGGGGATATCACTGTGCCCTTTTCAGACAAATCTAACAAAAAGATGAATAAGAAAAGGCTGTCCTGAATATAGTTTTGGAAAAGTTAAATAAAACAGATCTATGGAGATTACTAAATGGGAATGGAAAGGAATATATGCATACATACATAGATATACATATGCATATGTATCATACACATATATCTTAGCTTCACATAACATTGTTATAAAAACTGACTATGTGTATGGCCATAAATAACTCAGAAATAAATTCAGAAAAGTAAAAACATTAAATATGTCTTTACTGAACAAAGTACAACAAAATTAAAATCAATAAAGGTTTTTTGAAGAAAGGATTCAAAAAGACAATATAATCTGTAAAAATTGATAGGTCAAAGAACAAATCTGAAAAACAACAGATCGTTAAAGAAAATGATAATGAGACAACATTGCTAAGCTTTTGGTTTGCTGCCAAAACTGTACTCAGGGTAAAATGTATATTGCTAAACACTTTAGTCAACCAAAAGAAAAAGAACAGATTAATATGTCAGACATGGGACTAAAAATATAAGCTAGAAAAAAATCATAGAAAAGAAACTATTCAGAAATCTCCAACTAAATGTAAAAAATAGACATTCTGAAAAATCAAATGCAAGAAAATAAACTTAAAAAAACTACTGAATTGATAAGACAAGCAGCATTACATAGTAAATAATGTTGAACTTTGAAGGCAGAGAAATCTGTGTTCAAATCCTGCCTCAGGTATTCACTAGCTGTGTAAACCTGGTCAAATAATTTAGTATCTCTGATTCTCAATTTCTTCACATTTAAAATTAGAGTTAGAACCAATGACACCTAAATACTCTTCTAGCTCTAAATCTATGATTCCATGATAAATAAAACTAGGAGACAGCTTTTTGAAAAAGTTAATGAAATAGACAAATTGTTAGCCAATTAGATTTTTAAAGAGATGGAAAACTATATTACCACACTCAAAAAATGAAAAAGGAGAATTCACAACTTTATATAAAGAAGAAAAAAGGAAAATTATTCAAAACCATTTTGCAAAAGTACATACCATTAAAACATATAACTTGAGTGAAATAGATGAATAGTTATAAAAACATTAAATACTCAAATTATCAAAAGAAGAAATGGAGAATTTAAATAACACAGTCTCAGGAAAAAAAAAAAGAAACTGAACATACCATAAATTAATTGCCAAAGGAAAAAATCTTAGGATCAGATGGATTTACAAGTAAATTCTGTCAAACATTCAAATAATAATTAACTCTGATATTACATAAGCTGTTTGTAAAAATAGAGAAAGAACACAGCTTACCACGTTCCTACCATGAGTGAAATGTGGTTTCTGATACATAAACTAAGGAGAGATAAAGCAGAGAAAGAAAATTAAATACATATTTCTAATGAAGAGCAATGTAAAAATATTGATAGCAAAGAATCTACAGCAACATAGCAAAAATATTATTCGCTATGAGCAGAACTGATTTATATAAGGAAGGCAGAATTGGTTCAATATTAGGAAAATTATAAGCACAATAGGCCATATTGATTACAAAAAAATAAGAACTACATAATGACATCAAGAAATGCTGAAAAGTCTTTTGCAAAACACAACACTCATTTGTATTAATTTTTTTAAAACATCAAGCCAAAAGGAATTTTATTTAATAGTATAAATAGTATCTATCTAAAACCAAGAGGTAATGTTATCTGTAACTGAGAAATGCTAAAGGCCTTCCTAAGAAAATCAGAAGTAAAGCAAAGAATTGTTAGTTCCTAAAATACTGGCTGGAACAGCAAGATAAGAAAAAGAAATCAAAGGATTAAACATAGACAAGAAAAAGAAATCAAAGGATTAAACAAAGAGAAAAATTTTGCTCTTTTATAGATCATTAACTTAGAGAATCCTAGTCATTCAATTAAAAATTTGATTGAAATAATAATTTCAGCAAAGTATCTTAATACAGAATAAATACATAAACTCATCAGCCTGTTTATATATTACCAATAAAGCCTTTAAAGGAAAAGATACAGAAAGATATATCATTGAAAATAACTACCAAATGTAAAAATATCTTGGGAATCTACTTACACACACACGCACACACACACACAGGAATTATCTGAATAAAACTACAAAACGTTCTTTTTAGAAATAAAGACAGAGTTAAATAATTGAAGAGATATTAATTGCTCATGGTTGGGCAATAATAACATACTATAACTACAATATTATCTAAATTAATTTATAGATTCATTGTTATATATAAGTACAAAAATACTTTCTAGAACAGACTAAATAACAACACAATTAACCTGCAGAAACAAATGGTCAAGAATCTCAAGGAAAATAATGACAAAAAGTATGATAGAAGGGGGCCTAGTAGTGACAAATCTCAAGCTATACTACAAAGTGGTAATCATCAAAACTATTTGTTCCTGGTTGAAAAGTTGACCAATGTTATAGATTAAGTACATGAGGCCCAGAAGTAAGTGAACCTAGTATTTGTTCATAGTGTTTGATAAACCCAAGGACACCAGCTACTGAGTTAACGCTATTTGTCAAAAATTTCCTGGAAAGCTAGAAATCAGTTTGGCAGAAATTAGACTTAGGCCAGTATTTCATTGTATTTAACATGATAATCAACAAAGGGATACATGACCTAAATATAAAAGATCACATATCATAAACAAATTAGAGGAAAAAGGTAAGAGATATTCCTCACAAATATAGATATGTAAGAGTTCTTGACCAAATGAGAGACAGAAAGGATAATAAAAGGTAAAACGGACATTTTTATTACATAAAATTGGAAAGTTAATGCACATACAAAACCAATGTAGTTAGAATTAGAAGGGCAACAGTTAACTGGGGAAAATATTTGTAGCAGATTTTTCTGATAAATATCTGATATCCTGGATATATAAAGAATGAACAAAAATATATAGGAATTAAAGTCACTCTCCAATATATAAATAGTCAAAGGATAAAAAACAAGCAGTTTTCAAAAGAAAAAGGCAAACTATCAATAATTCAAACCACTGATTATAAGAGAAGTGCAAATTAAAAACTCTGAGGTTCCATCTCACACCATGCATTTATTGGATGAGGACTATGGGGAGACAGGAATATTAGTACATTATTAGTGGAGTTATCCATTGGTCCAACCATTCTGAAAAGCAATTTGGAACCATACCCCAAAAGTCACTTAATTATTCATATCCTTTGACCTAGTGTTACTGTTGCTGCTGCTTTTACTGCTGCTACTTCATACCCCAATAGAATTCAAAAATAGAGGTAAAGGACCCATGTGCACAAGAATAGGTGGCACACATCAATTGGGAAATGGCTAAAATTTATAGAATATATATGTAATGGTCTATATTGCATCATAAAAATTGCTAGAGGGATAGATGAAAAGAAACCTAGGAAGAACTGAATGAACTGACGTGGAATGAAGTGAGCATAACCAGGAGAACAAAATTTCTACAACTTCGATGTAAAGGAAAAGAAAGAAAGTAACATAGAGGAAAATAACTTTGAAAGATTTAAGAATTCTGCTCAAAGCAATGACTGATCATGATGACCCTAGCAGAATGATGATGAAACATGCGTCCCCACTCTAGGCAGGGAGAATTAGAGATGCAAATGAGAAGCAAATTTTCAAATATATTGTGCGTGAATTTAAATTTGTTTTGCTTGACTAAATGTATTTGTTACAAGGACAGGCTTTTATTTGGGATGGTATAGAGAGTAGGAGGGGTTGAGTACTGTAGATAGTAAGGAGAAGGAGGAGGAGGAGGAGGAGAAGAAGAAGAAAGAGGAGAAGGAGGAGAGGAGGAGGATAAAGAGGAGGAGAAGGAGAAAAGGAAAAAAATCTAATAACATTTCAAAAATACACAGATTAAGGGGACACAAACAGTATTGGTATTACTGTGCTAAATTTAATATGTGCTTTAAAAAATAAGTTGGGCATAATAGCTGTTCATAATTTCATACATAATCTTTTTTGTTCTTTATATATTAAAATGTTTATGTTTGTTAAGTTCATAATAAAAAAGAAAACTAAAAAGGAAAAAAGCAAGAAAAAAATACAGGACAGGATTAGGGCAAAACAGGCAATGAGTAGCAGATGATAGGAACCCCAATATTGGGGAAAAACTGTAGGTTCCTAGAATGCCAAAGCCAGTAAGCACCTTAGAGACCTAAGGCCCATCTGGCTTAACCCCCTCCTTCTACAGATGAGAAAACTGAGGCCTGGAGAGAAGTAACTTGTCCACAGTCACACTGTGAGTTAGTGGTAGAACTAGCATTAGAATCTAAGTCTTCTCAAGGTCTAGGTTTCTAAGGACTTGAACCTATGGTATTTTCCACATTGTCCAGGGTTAAATAAACTGAACCTAGTGTTCCATGCTTTCAGGTCTATACACGGGATATGTCATATATCAGATTTATTTATTTATATTTTGGGGGAGGCAATCAGGGTTAAGTGACTTAGCCTAGGCTCACACAGCTAATAAGTGTCTGAAGCTGAATTTGAACTCAAATTCTCTGACTCCAAGGCTGCTCCTCTATCCAGTGCATAGCCTACCTGCCCTTATAGATTTATTGAGATGAAGAGATGCTTAGGTATGCTTTGATAATGCCTAGCACATAGTAGGCATTTAATAAATGTTTATTGATTAACTAGATTGATGGTGTTGGAAAAGCTGTTCCCTAACCAGGGAGCAAGTTTTTTTTATTCTACACAGAGATGAACTGAGGCCAACGTGGTCCAGTCACCCTCACTTCTACTGATGTGTGACTCAACACCATGCTCATAGGGTAGGCCTAGTGGCATGAAAGCTCTGATGTGCAGGAACAGAATAGAAGGGAAAGAGGGAGAAAATTGGATATCTAGTTCCAGAAAGGTAATTAGGGTTCAATATGGCAGATCTTAAAATCCAAGGAGCCAAGCATGCTCCTAGCATTCTGGAACTAAGAAAGTTAGTTAGTACTTCGAGATGGGGTTTACAGATCAGGGAAGTTTATTAATTTGTGAAGGAAGCCATGATTAAGGTGTCCTGGACCAATGCCTAGGAGCTAGAAACTGACTGGGATTGACAAGGCCTAATGACCAGAAAGAGAAGTTTAATAATAACATAGATTCTCCTGTTCTTTTTTCTTTTTGGTCTGGACCTGTGATTTTATTAATGTGAGTAACTTGTAGAAACGTTCTTCATTCTGTGAACTGGAAACTTGAGCATATCACTCACTTCTTGGGGCCTTATTTATTAGATGAAAAATGTGGATTAAATGGTTTTTAAGGTCACTTCTGGCTCTAAATCTGTGATCTTACTAAGCATATAATTTAGATTTAACTAGATGCAACTAGTATATAACATGGACTCAGGATGGTACATGAGACATTGAGAGAGCTATGTGACTCTCCTAGGGACACACAGCTAGTGTGTGTGTCAGAAGCAGGACTCAGTTCTTTCTCACTCACATTCCAGACTTCTATCCACTATGCCATCCTGACACTCCATACTGATGCCTAGAATAGAAAATCACAGAATATGGAGGCATAGAGTGTTAAATCCAAGGGGACCCTGAGGGTGCATTTAGACCAGCCTCCCTCTGTGGCATCCCTGATCAAGGCTCTACTTGAATATTTCCAGTGATAGAGAGGTTTGCTACCTCAGAAGATAACCTGTTTTATTGTTTAAAAATCCCAATTATTAAGAAAGTTCTTCCATATATTCTGCCCCCTTTTGTAAACTTGTAACTTTTTCCTTAGCAGGGGTGGAGAGGATGATTCCACCAGCTTGGGGGAATATGTATGTTGTAGAAGGAGAACAACAGACACCTGAGCCTCTGGCCCCTCTGGCTGATGGCTTAGCAATCTCTAGAATGACCCTAATTAGACCAGGGAAGGGCATGTTTCCTTCTAGTTATACTCTAACCACCCTTAACAATAGAGCTGACTTCTTAAGACCGTATTTTTGACCTTTTTTTGTATCCTTAGTACTTAGCACAGTGCCTGGCACATTGTAAGCACCTTAAAAAATGCTTGTTGACTGAATGAGTGACCACACATCCTACTCTGAGCCGGAATCCCTAGTCTTTTCCCTTCCAATTGGCCAACAGTCCAAATTTGGTACCTCCAGGTCCATGCTGAAAGACCAACTAGGTATCATCTAAGGTGGTCATTGCCAGACAGCAGCAGCTACTGAGTAGCTTTTCCCAACTGAAACTACAGATAAACAAGTCGGGGCTAAGGCCACGGCTAGAGTTAGCCTCTCCTCTTTTCAGCAAGCTATAGTCCCTGGAGAATCAGTAACAATTTTCTGACTGGCCTTGGGAAATCTTCCAAAACTAGGGACATTTAGGAAACTTGGCAAATGGTTTGGTCAGACTGTTGAGACAGTCCCAGTGGGTGAGACTCCCACACAGGGGAAGCATAGCCTCAGCTCCACCCAGGCCACAAAACAATTAGGTGCTGAGCTGACTGGCCTGGCTTGCTCTGCTGGCTCCACCTGTGGCCGCCTTACCCACAGGCATCAACTCCATCACTAGTTTGGGATAGGCGATGTTGGAGCAGCCCACTTCGGCCCCACAGGCCCTCAGGCACTCAGACGTCACCACACAGCCCACATCATCTGAAAAATAAGGCAATGGAGAAAGGATTAGAGGTTAAAATGAGAGAAAGAGAGAAAAAAAGGTTATTTCATGGCAAGGTTTTGCTCCCCAGACTTAAGAGTCCCTGATCTTCTTATCTCTAGAGTAGCCATTTTCTTCTCAGATTGTAGGAATTCCACACGCTCCTCATTTTCTCTCAATTCTACCACCTTTCTTTTCCTACTTGCTTATCTCCTTATCATCTCCCTTCAGATAATATTTTTAGCTTTTTCCTTGTACCCAAGCTTTTGGTGGGTTAAGTTGGATTAGCCCAACCTAGAAAAATGGCACTTGTATAGCCAAGCTGAGGCTGAAGCATTGCCATCAATTTGTAGGAGACACATGATAGTTAAGTAGCAGGAGACCAGCATGAAAGGATAGTTTCAGAATTCTTTCTAAGGGAGCCAGTCTCCCCAAAGTAAGAAGTCTCCAAGAGGCCAGGCAACATGGCAAAGCTTCCAGGGGTTCAGGATACTGTTGTTGCTTCATCTTCACACTAGAAACAACCCATAGGCCACGGCTAGCTTGCCAACTTTCATCCTAATATTACTAATGGGGGTGGATGGAAGAGTAGATAAATTAACCCTCTGAATGGTAAAGATCATAGACTCTAATTCTGTTCCTGTCATGGTTGTACTATATGATGCTGATTAAAAAAAAATTAAAATCTGCCAGTCAAGGATAATGCTGTTTTTCCAATGCTGTCACAAGACATCACTCATAAAAAGCAAGCCTCTAGTCTTGTGCCATCATCAAAGTGTTACAAATGTCAACCAATAATGCAAACTGAAAAGGATTACAAGGGACAAGAGAAATCCCTCATAAAGCAGGGATTGTTTGAGACTCCACAATTGGTAAAGCTTTGTGGAGATTCTTGTGGTCTGGGTATGCAGCTCAGCAAAAACCCATTGTCCGTGTGATAACCTTGGGGCTCAAAAGTGAGCCAAACATGCCAGTGTAAATAAGCATCCAGGGGAATTGGAGAGGTTAGATAATCTTTCCTGCAAGGAAAAGAGGAGTCCTTCCCATCTGGCAAAGGGATAAAATAAAGATGGGAAAAAGAAGAGGGTTAGCTCCAGCCCCTACAGAGATCTGCAGGCTGTGGCTAAGGACAATTCGGTCGAGAGGCTTCTGGTGGGTGTTACTGCATGAAATCATTAGCTACAAACGGGGTCTTCATTGGTAACATGTCCCAAAAGAAAAGGGACCCTTGTTATAAATTTCTGCTTAGGCTGCATTTTCTATCTGCAAAATGCTTTGTAGTCATTATTAGTCAACTCTCCTAGCATCCCTCTAAGCCCGGCACTATTTACATAAGGAAATAGAAATGTAAAGGCAATGAATGACCTGCCCCATGCCCTCCTTTTGGCAAAGTTGTGAATTATGCATCTAACCCATCTCATCCAGGCTACCCAATTGTTAATACATTTGCTTCCCCCGTCGGCTCAGATCTTCTGATCCTCATACAATAGAATCTTCACTGAGCTCTCTGCCCAGAGACTGAGTCCCACCACAGTTAGGCAACCCTGGGCAAGGGGCACAGAGAAGAGATGGGCTACAAAGAGGTGAATCAGGACAGGCTCTCTCCTCTATTATTAGATGTGATAGACACAAGGAAGGCCCCAGAATACCTCACCTGTCAGTTTGCCACAGTGCCTGAAATTCCACTCTTGAAACTTGATTCTTTTTGGTTAAAACTGGAACTATCCAATTCAAAATTTAATTCAGCATGTATTAATGCTCAAGTCAGACTGGCCAAGATCTTCCTTTAAAAGGCAACACTTCTAGCAAAGGTGAGAGCCTGAGGCTCAGACCCTTCAATGTGTATGTGCTTTTCTTGCACTTTTCTTCTTCATTCTTGCAGCAACCCCACCTGAGAAATCTCTCTTCCATCTCCTTTATCTATCCAAATTCTAGCCATTCTTTAAAGCCAAAGTCAAGTACTCCTTTACTGCATGAAGCTTTAATTGCCATTGAAAGTGATCTCTCTCTTCTGAACTCTTATAGTACTAATTGTCCACATGGCTCATTTGGTCATTCAGTCATATCCTACCTTAGAGTATTTCTTTACTGTTTCAGATGTAGGAGTCTTATGCCCTCCAAAAGAATATTCACCTATTAGTTTGGAGACTGCATCTTACCCATTAGGAGGTATATGGTATAGGAGAAATGGTACCCATGAGAATCAGTGGGTGTGGGTACAAATCTTGCCTCTTACGCGTTCTACCAGTGTGACATTGGACAAATCACTGAATCCCTTTGGGTCTCAGTTTCCTGATTTATAAAATGAGAAGATTTGACCAGACAGTCTTCTATCTCTATATCTATCATCATTCACCCACAATTCAAAAGATAACCCACAATGACATAGAGCCTGGAGTACAGCAGGTGTTTAATACCTTTGTTTTGCCTGGAGAATTATTCAGGAGAGTATCTCTGTTCAAGACATCCCCATTATGTGACACAGAACTCAAAGCAAACCCTGCTAGTCAGTGAATCTTCCACAGGAAAAGATGATACTTCTGACCAACTACCAGTTTGTGGACTACTTTAACCTCCTGGTATGTCCCTCACCATATCCACCTGGCAGTGTGGGAAGTAAACAGGCTGAGTAAAGTGCCTGACCTTTTCCCCCTTGCCCTCCCCAAGCCCCAATGACCAAATGAGGCAAGGAAAGGTTAGATTCTTACTCCAGGAGCTCTGCTTCCCATAGTATGGGGGAAAGATGTGAACCATGGAACAGGGAGATTCCAGATAGGAAGAAGCAAGATTGATGACCAAGAAAAAGAACCAGATTCATTTAAAGAGAGAGAAATGACTTCTAAAATCATGAAACGATAATTTTTTAGAGCTAGAACCAGGACTGAAAACTAGGAACAAAGGCTTGGCTTCAGCCAAATGAATCTGGATGCAGGACACTGTATATATTTCTAGATTTTAAAAAATGTATTGATTTGTTCTGTTGATTGGTTTTTCTTTTCTTCCTCTTTTTTTTTCTTTAAAAAATTCTTTGTTATATGAGATAGCTCTCTAGGAGGAAGAAGGATACAGGGAGAAATTTAGGTGATGTAAACAAAAGATGTCAATAAAATTTATTTTTTAAAAATCCATCAGAAAACCTATATTGATAACAGCTGGTGGTGTAAGGAATAGCATACTAGGCTTGGAGCGAGTTCTAATCAGGCCTGATACTTACTAGCTGTGTGACCCTGAGCTAGTCACTTGACCTTTGTTTGCCTCAGTTTCCTCAACTGTAAAATTGGGATAATAATAATACCTACCAAAAAGGATTGTGGTGATGATCAAATGAGATAATATTTGTAAAAAGCACTTAGCCCAATGCTTGCCAAGTAGGTGCTTATTTGTTGTTGTTGCTCCATCATGGATGACTCTGTGTAACCTCATTTGAGATTTTCTTGGCAAAGGTATTTGGAGTGGTTTGCCATTTCCTTCTCCAGCTCAATTTACAGAAGAGGAAACTGAGGCAAACAGAGTGAAGTGACTTGCCACGGTTACACAGCTAGTAAGTGTCTGAGATCAGATTTGAATTCATGAAGCTGATTCTTCCTGACACCAGGTACAACACTCTAACCCTTTCCTCTGAATACCTTTTGTGGCCCAAGTCTTGGACATTGCACTGTGGGGTAGACAAGAGAAGTAAAGTAAATGTTTTCTGCTCTCTTGGAGCTAAGAGTTTGATTTGGGATTTAGGAAAGCATAATAGAGGCTGGGATGTGATTAAGGGACAAATTATGTATTAGAAATGATATAGGCACAAATAAGCAACCACCACTCACCATTCACATTTTGACAGAGGAAAGGGAAAAAACAAGGAAGCAGAAGTGGAGAGGAGGAGGAGGAGGGAAAGAGAGAAAAGGGGGTGGAATATATTGGGGAAAGAAGAAAAGGAAGCAAGGAAGCCGACTATGTGCAGCACATTGTTAGAGAAACAGTAAACAAGAGCTGAACTGTGTATCACCTAGCAAGCCTTCATTTTCCAGGTGCCTGAGCTTAGCTCAGTGGGTGGAGGCAGCTGATTACAGCTTCTAACTGGGACACAACCAACCCCCTGGGCCGGGCTCAGTTTCATGGTGTTCACTGGGCCCAGCCCTCCCTCAGAGGGAGCAGAGTTATTGGGCATCTGGCTTAGAATCACAGAGTCATTAAATTTTTTAATTTATTTATTCAACCAATTAAAATGTGCCTGGCACAAAACACTGCCTCCTTTATTCTTGTGCTTGACATTTATTGCCGAACAATGAAAAAAAAATACATTTTCAAACAACAATAATAAACAGATGGGTCCAAACATGGAAACTCCCAGTGCAAGACCCAATGGAGAGGAGGAAAGGAAGAGACTTGCTTGGTCCTAAAGTTAGAATAGAGAAAAGAATGGGCTTTGACTAGGGCAGGCCAAGCACATTCCTAAGAGGCCAGGACATTAAGCTGAGTCTCCTGCATTTTAGAGCGGGACAATCTTGGTGCCTCAATTTAGTAGCACATTGATAAGCTAGAGAGTAACCAAGATGAAGCAGAGCTTTGAGACCATGCTGTACTTGAAAGAACTGGAAAAGAGAAGACTCAGAGTGGGTATTACAGCTTCGTTCAACTAGTTGAAGGCCTGTCAGTTGGAAAAGGGATTAGATTTGTTTGTTCTGGCTTCTGAGGACAGAACCAGAGGCAAAAGGGAAAAGTTGCAAATAGGCAAATTTCGGCTTGATGTCATGTACACCTTCCCAGCAATTAGAGGAGTCCAAAAGTGTAAGGAGCAACCTTGACAGGTGATAGGTTCCCTATCACTAGAGGTCTTGGTGAACTGAGTAACTACTTTTCAAGTGTGTTAGAACAGGGATTCCTTTCTGATATGAGTTGGAACAGATGGGCTGGCCTTGATCTTGACCTGATTGTTTGACATAGCCCTATCCATTTCATTTTCCCCTCCAAGCAGCACCTAATCCTAATAAAGCTGCCCCCAGCCCCAATATTCTAACTTAATTATAGGTCTGGCCACACAGAACAGCAGGCCCACTACACCTACCTAGCTGCCCCCCCTCCCCATGTCCTAACTTCTTCATATATACCTCACTACTCACTGGAACAACAGGTGTGTTCCTGAACTCTTAGTTCCCACAGACCATGTGATGGGAACCTAGCTACTGCTTCTACCTGGTCACTGCCCCCAGACCTATTCCAACAGAAACAGGTGTGTTCTTGTATTCAGTCACAATCACATCATCCATCTAGGTCAAGACAGGACCATAATACCTAACTATCTGTCTTAACCAGACAGGACCACAATAGCTAGCTAGTTGGAGGGCAGAATGACCAGAATGATTAACCACTGAACCATAGATGGGACCCCACCTCCATTACCTAATCCCTTAACAAACTCCTCTTGTCTTTTTAATATTAATGATATTCCTCTGTTCTATGTAAATTTCTGTTATGTAATTGCATTAATACCTTATAAAAATCTATCTTGCTTTCTCTAAAGTTGCTGGTTACTCCTGGAACTTAGCCCGATTCATGAGAGGTGTTAATCTCAATAAATGCCTGTACTTGGATTAGAGGTGGTGTGACTGATTTCTTTGAGAGGGTTCCACCATAATACATCATGAAACCACAACAGCTTTTAGGTGGGCAGAGCTTCCACTGAAACAGTTTTTGGTGTCCCTGGGTTTCAACTGCAACATTTGGGTTCATAAATGATAATGGATTTAGAATAAGAAGGGGCTTTGGAGGTCATCTATTGCAACCCCCTAATTTTATAATGAGAAACCAAGGCAATGATCAATGAGCAAGTGACCTACCCAAGGTCACATAGGGAGAAAACAGCAGACCTGGGCTTTGAACCTGGGTGTTTCTTCTGCGTGACTTTTAAGGATCCTGATCACAGTCCCATTTGTAAGCAAGTTTCACTTTGGGATTAAAGAAGCTTTGAAACTTAAACACGGAAATTCTAGTAAGACAGCTAGAGAATGACCCTAAAATACAGCTACTACATATGGCAAAGGGCCCCACTGGACCCACTTCACCTATTACATTAGAAATGGCACCACCTAGGGGCGGCTAGGTGGCGCAGTGAATAGAGCACCCGCCCTGGAGTCAGGAGTACCTGAGTTCAAATCCGGCCTCAGACACTTAACACACAAAAAACTGGCTGTGTGACCTTGGGCAAGTCACTTAACCCCAACTGCCCTCCAAAAAAAAAGCACCACCTGCCTGGCATCTTCAAACTTAGTTTTGTTGTTTAGTTGTTTCAGTCATTTTGTATCTGACTCTTTGTGACCCCTTCTGGAGATTTTCTTGGCAGAGATATTGGAATGGTTTGCTATTTCCTTCTCCAGCTTATTTTACAAATGAGGAAATTGAGGAAGACAGGGTTAAGTGACTTGCCCAGGGTCAAACATATCTAATAAATGTCTGAGGTCAAATTTATACTCAGGTCTCCCTGACTCCCAGGCCCAGCACTCTCTCCACTGCCCCATGTAGCTGCCCAAATCTAATTTTGAATCGTGTATTTGGAGCTAGAAGGAGTTTTTGAGATCATCTAGTCCAGGGAGATGGAACCTTTGGCCTTGAGGCCAAAGTCTAAGTCCTCAAGTACAGCCCTTTTATTGAATTAAAAGTTCACAGAACAAATTCCCCTTAATAAAAGGGTTTGTTCTGCAAAACTAACTCAGTCAAATGGCTGTACCCAACGACCTAGACGGTCACAAGTGGCCTCAAGGCTGAAGGTTCTCCACCCCTGAATTCTAGTCTAACCCTAGAATTATACAGATAAAGAAACTGAGGCACAGCAAGGTGAAATAACTCCGCCATGAACACATAATTAGAGTGAGGATTTGAACCCAGGTTTTTTGATTCCAGTGCCAAGTTTTATTTCCTAACATTCCTTTTTGATGCTTCCAGGAGGGAAACCTGGATATAAAAGGTTCATAGCATTTTAGGGCTGGACGGGATTACAACATATAGAACTGAAAAAGGACCTTTGGGATCAAATTCAAATCTCTGTTTTTACAGATTAGGCATTTGCTTAGAAAGAGGAAGAGACTCTTCAAGATTGCATAGTCATTTAGCGGCATTGTAGATTTGAGATCCCAAGTCTTTTTAGCTCCAGAATCCCAGTCCAGAGCACTGCTTATTTCAGGCAGTAAGTCAGTTGTCAATACACATTTATTAACCACCTACTATATACTAGGCATTGTGCTTAGTGCTAGGGATACAAGAAAAAGCAAAAGACAGTCCCTACTCTTAAGGAGCTCACAAACAGGAGAGATACCAAGCAAACAAATATTTGCAGACAAGTTATATAACACGGTAAATGGGATACAATCAACAGAGGGAAAGAACTGGAGTTAATGGGATCGGGAAAGACTTCCTATGGAAGATGGGGTTTTAGCTGGGACTTATAGGAAACCAAGGAATAGGGGAAAAGCCCCATATTTCTCTTCCTGCTTCCTTTTTCATTCCTCACTTTCTGCTCCTTCTTCCATGTTGGTGCAGATTCCTGGGAAGAGAAAGGATTCCATTTCCTTTAAGTGGTATCTGCTATGGCCGGAACTGCCTTCTATTTAGGGTCACACTCCCTAAAGGGATGACTAAGCATATCCCCAGAGTTTTTCACTTTACAGTTAGGAAAGAAAACAGAAAAGTCATTGGGCAGTTCACCATGCAACTCTAGGGAGTATGATCAACCCTATTCTCCCTTGCCCATCCACCCATCCCTAAGATTACTAAAAAAAATAATTAGAATCACAGTGTTAAATCAATGAAGTCTGAGGACTTAAGACAAAATCAAATTGCCCTACCTGCCCCCTCCTCTTTACAGGTTCAGAAATTGAGGCCCAGAGAGGCAACATTTTTTGACTGATGTCACATATCAGATAGTGGAAAAATTGGAGTAAGCATCCTGGATGCCTGGTCCAGTGCTTTTTTCACTACAACATACTGCTTATTCACCAAACTTCTAAACCCATCATCAATTCACTTCACAAGTCTCTGGGCCTGGTTCCATGTCAGGAGAAGCTAGGAGGAGGTAACATGGGTCCCTGCCTCTTGAAGCTCATCCCATGTAGTTCAATGTCTCCTTCCAAACTAGCTTTGTCATTAGGCTGAGGAGGGAGAGCCCAGAAAGCAAGTCCATTTTTTAATGGGCTTTTCTAAGGCTCTGACCAATTAAACCCCTCCCTGCCCAGGCAGCTGTTTAAAGGAGGCTCTAGCCATCAGATGTGGCAGCTGAGCCACCCCATAACCCAGAGCCCCCAAGCTCCAGAGACGCTAAGGCCTCTGTCCAGGTAGCTGAGCTTGTTCTGGAGCTGGGGTAGGCCTGCTCTTAGGGGACCCACCCTAAGGATTAGTTCTCCTTAAAGTGGCCTTCAGAGGCCTACATCAAGGACCTAGCTTCCCCTTGTGGAAAGTATATTGGAATAGCAAGGGTGAGGGGAATCTGGAGCACCTCAGGATTGGGGCTGTTTGCAGGGTTTAGTCTTTTTTTTTTTCAGTCATCTCTGACTCTTTTGGAGTTTTCTTGGCAAAAATACTGCAGAGGTTTGCCATTTCTTTCTGAGGCAAACAAGGTTAAGTGACTCACCCAGGGTCACACAGCTAAGTATCTGAGGCTGGATTTGAACTCAGGTCTTCCTGACTTCAGGTCCAGCACTTTTCCCACCTGACTACCTAGCTGCCCCAACTGATACAGTAGCAGCATCTAGATTTATTAAATCATAAAACTTCAGAGCTGGAAGAGTTCTTAAGCATCATTCAATTCAATAATCCAATCTCCATTTTACAAATAAAGAAACTGAGATGGGTGAAAGTGGTCTTCTCATCACACAGCTAACCAAGCTCAGAACCAGGTTTCCCAACTTGAAAGCCATTGCCCTTTCAACTCCACCACTTATAACTGCCATAGAGAAAAGGCATCCTAGATCCACAGCTGGAAAGAATTGTAGAGATCATTTAGAACAACCCTCTTGTTTTACAGATAAAGACACAGGGTCAACAAAACTAGCCATGTGATCTTGGGCAAGTCACTTAACCCCAATTGCCCTACCTTCCCCCCTTCAAAAAAGAAAGAAGGAAAGAAAGAAGGAAAGAAAGAAAGAAAGAAAGAAAGAAAGAAAGAAAGAAAGAAAGAAAGAAAGAAAGAAAGAAAGAGAGGAAGGAAGAAGAAAGGAAGAAGGAAGAAAGAAGGCAAGAAGGCTTTGGAATTTTCAAATGAGGAAACTGAGGCTCAGAGAGGTTCATTTGTTAAACTCTCAGGGTCTAAGATAAAATTAATCTCCAGAAGCTACTAGGGTCTATAAACAAGCCTAGAATATGTGTGGCAGATTAAGTGAAGTGGGCTGACTGGTCATGGTCTGGGAAGGCTTGCAGGAGGAGGTGGGATTTGCCAAATTCCCAGCAGTCACATCAGGCTCGCTCCCTCCCTCCCCGAAGGTATGGGGCGGGGGGGGGGGGGGGGGGGCTGAAGGGAGGAGATAGAGGAG
The DNA here is from genome assembly GCA_028646575.1 of Pseudocheirus occidentalis. Classification (NCBI taxonomy): domain Eukaryota; kingdom Metazoa; phylum Chordata; class Mammalia; order Diprotodontia; family Pseudocheiridae; genus Pseudocheirus; species Pseudocheirus occidentalis. Next base: position 183,226,205 of record CM053599.1, read on the forward strand.
GTCGTCAAGGATTGGTGCCCGGGAGGGACAGCGGAGGGGCTGGGCAGGAAGTTGGGAGGTGTTAGGCGAACTAATCTCCGTGGCTTTCAGGAATAGGGGCGCTCAGCTTCTCCCCTCCCGTCCCCCCTGAGCTTGGACACGTCGGGAGACAACGGTGATGATTCAGCTTCCTGGGTCCCGACTCTGCGTCGGATCAAGAAGCACCTGAGAGCTCGCGGATGCCGGCCTCAGGAGGCGGGGCCACGATTTGCACGTGATCCCCCAGGTGGGGCCGGGCGGGGCCATGATTCACGCGGCTCCCTCCGCCCGCCCCTCCCCTCCCGGCTGCTTCCGACTCGTCTTCTCCTGCTTGTCATTTGCGCGGCTTTACCTGGGCAGCTCCCCTCTGCCTTCCCTTCGTCTGCCCGGCCGCTGGGTCCCAGGTTGCTGGAGAGAGCTGGGGTAAAGAAGAAACCCCCACCTACCTATCCTCCTACCCACCCAGAGGCTTTCAGACAGGCTTCTCACCCAACTCCACCTCCCACCTCTTCCACGGACTTCCCAGCACTTTGCAGTGCTTGGAGATCCGAGCGCAGGCCATGCTGGCTCCCGGGAGTATTGTTGAGGTTTTAATTGGTGTTGGGGGAAGGGAGGCCGGAGGAAGGAGGAAGACTAGCTTCCGGCCACCGTCACCTAGAAGCCCCCTTAGATTTCTGAGCCATTTGACCCCCAAGCCAATCCTTCTATCCTGGGCTGCCCTTTCCGCAAGTCCTCATTCATACTCTCCGCCTCTTTCCCCAAACAGGTTCCCTGTGGGCAGAATGCAGGTGGAGACTGTCCGTGCCAACCACTACCTGTCCTGCCGGGCCATCGCTGGGGAGTCAGGCATCTGAGTTCAGGATCCAGGGAGCAAGAAAGAAGGAGGGGGAGAGAAGAACGCCTTTGGCCTCTGGGGAGTCATATAGACTAGAAGCCTGAACCTCCCCCTCCTTCTCCTAGTTTAATTCTCCACCGGCACCAACCACCCCTTCCTCCTTCAGTCCTGACTTGACCAGTGTATGTACTCCTGGCACAGCCATGGCGTATTCCCAGGTGCAGTGCCTGGACGACAGCCACGTGAACTGGCGTTCTAGCGAATCTAAACCTGAATTCTTCTATAGTGAGGGGCAGAGGTTGGCCTTGGAGGCCCTGGTGGCCAGGGGCCCCGAGGCCTTCTACGAAGTTCTAAAGAAGGAGAATATCCGGGACTTCTTGTCTGAGTTGGAGCTCAAGAAGATCCTGGAGACAATTGAAGTCTATGACCCAGGGTCCGAGGACCCCCGGGAACAAAGAGATCTATGTGAGGGCTCTGGGCACAATGAGAAGGAAGAGAAGGAAGAGGGAGGTGGTGATGCCGATGCTGACCTGGTTCCTTCCTTGGAATACTGGCCACAGAAGTCAGACCGTTCTATCCCGCAGCTGGACCTGGGTTGGCCTGATACCATTGCCTACCGTGGGGTGACCCGTGCCAGTGTGTACATGCAACCCCCCATCGATGGACAAGCCCACATCAAGGAGGTGGTCCGGAAGATGATTAATCAGGCACAGAAGGTGAAAAGGGATGGGGAATGCTGAGGGTGAGGGAGGGGGAATAATAACTAACATGTATATAGGGCTTTAAGGTTTGCAAAGAGCTTTACAAATATCTCATTTGATCCTCAACCCTGGGAGGTAGGTGCTATTATTACCCCATTTTGCAGGTGAGGAAACTCAGGCAGATAGCAGTAAAGTGACTTGTCCAGAGTCACACAGCTATATGAGGCCAAATTTGAATTGATCTTCCTGACTCCTGTCCAGGGCTCTATTCGTTTTGTCACCTAGATGCCTTTCAGAAAAGATAAGTCTCCTGGATTTTCTTGCACAGTTTACTGTATGTCAGTGAGAGACATGTTTCCTTAGAGGTCAGGAGATGGCAGGCTTCAATTTCAAGGCTCTGAGGGGAGAAGAGACACAATAATCTTCAGAACAGAGGGAATGTTTGGTAGTCAGACAAAAATGATGGAGAATCTAATATCTTTGAACTGATTACTTTCAACTCCCACCTCCTCCCCTTTTGCATTAAGATGCCTGGGATGCCTTTTCAAATATCTTTGTTAATTCATATCAGCTTTCTCTCCCTTTCCAAAAAGCCTTCCTGAGGAAGAATTCAGTAGCTGGACATATTTTGCCTTTAGGCAGTGGCATTGTGTGTGTGTGTGTGTGTGTGTGTGTGTGTGTGTGTGTGCATATGTGTGTGCATACCTCTATGACATAGTGAATAGTAAGAAAGCTCCTGCCTACGCAGATGAGTATTTGATGAAACCAGGGTGGGCGTGGGCATGACTCAGATCACAGTAAGGTCTGCATCTAGGATTTAGGGCCAGAAATTTCCCTAGTGTGTCCTTAAGCATGTGATTTAGACTCTGGAGGGCAGTTGGAAAATAGACAAACCCATCCCAGTTGTGACTAAGATGAACTCTGTGGTCTTAGAAAAACAGTATGTTGGACTAAGAGGGGGATTGGAAGGTCTAGGTTCAAGCTGACACTGTCTTAGCAATGCTGTGTGATCTGAGGAAGTTCCTTGACTTCTCTGGTCCTTCATTTCTGTTTGGGTAAATTTTAAGATGTGGAGTAGATTTACAGGGTCCACTTCTGGAGCCAGGGGATTTGGTGCTGACTTGGCATGGGAAGGTCAATGTTTCATTGCTGAACTGAGGACTGGACAGAGGTAGCAAGTTGCTGGGTAGGAAGACTCAGAGACTTAAGCAATGAACATTTAGGCTGAATCTTTGTAGAGGCTGAGAGTTGAAAGGAACCTGGAAGATAATTTCGCTCCACCTCTGCTAGTAAACAGGTGGAGCATGATACAAACTCAGCTTCCCTTCACTTTACTAATACTATTCAGCTCAAAACACAAACTCCTTCAATTGAGCCCTGAGTTTTCTGTTTTATTTTTAGCCCCACAGAGGATATTGAGTAGCTTCCAGAGCCATCCCCACACTTTAAACACTCTCTCTCCCTCCCTCCCCCCTCTCTTTTTCTCTCTCTTCCTGTCTTTCCCTCTGTTTCCCTCTCCTTCCTCCTCCCCCTCTCCCCTCTCTCCCTACCTCTCCCCTTATTTCCCTCTCTCTCCTCCCCCCTTCCTCCCTCTGTCTCTCTCTCTCTCTCTCTCCCCCTCCCCTTCCCCCCTTCCAGTGTGTGTTTTAACCCTCAACATTGTACTTAGGCTATTAAAGAGGGCAGTCCACTTAAAACAGGTCTTACTTGGCTGTAAATGAGCTGCTGTTTTGGTCACGCTTGCACTTAGAGTCATAGGAATGAGAACTCTCAGAGCCCTTCAGAATCACCCAGTCCACTTTATTTTTACAGATGAGCACACTGAGGTCCACAGAAAGTCATATAAATACTAAGTGACAAAATGGGCATTTGAGTCCAGATTTCCTGATGCCAAATCCAATACTCTTTCATCTGCATCCTGGTGCTTCTTAGAGATAGGTGTCATCCTAAGCATAGAACTCTGAAGCCTTTAGGTTGAATTCACTAATAGACCATCTTGGGGCCAAGGGCCTGATAAGTTTACTCAGGGGTAAAGGTTGCTATGTTTTTGGTCTAAGAATCAGGGGCAGAGGAGTGCAAAGCCAAACTGTTGTGTTGACAACTTTCTGCTTAATTGAGAGACTGAGAACATCTCTAGAAAAGCCTAGTGACTGAGGAGGAGAAGCCAGCAGATGAGAAAAGGATGCCCTACCCCATGTTTGTGTCTGCTGTGGCCTATGCTTTTCTGTTCTCTGTCTTTTGAACTGGGAGAAAGGAGGAGAAAATCTGGAACACAGATGTTGGAGAAATTCATTTGATTCATCTCTCCTCTACCATTGAAGGGCAGCCTAGGAGTCCAGAGGCTTCTCTCAGCAAAATCTCATTTTCACGTTTTGTTCCAACTTCTTTTCCTTGGAGTACCATAGATACTGACCTGGTTTTGCCCTCTCCTCATCGTGAATATAGAAGGGCCTTTCTTCTCTTTCCCTTCTCTTCTCCCTGATAATGAGTGACAAAATGTCCCCCAAAATAAGTAGCAGAAGGAAGAAATGGGAGATTGTCTCTCTTAACTTGGGATGCTGAACTAAGGGAGGAGAGGGAAGTGCTGTTGTATTAGGCCCTAGGCAGAGGAGAAAGAGCGTGCCAATGTGACCTTTAAGAAACCTTCCAATTCCATTAGTCTGTGAATTTCCTAGGAATGTTCTGGTAGCCCCAGAGCCTAGATGTCCACTGTTATATTTTTAGCTCTGTCTCATGATAGGGAAGCCAGATCTAGAGAAAACTCTGGGATGGATGACTGGAAGGTGTTGGAGCAGGGCCTGCTAGTTCCTCTAGTTGAATGATCCTAGAATCATAGAGTTGGAACTGGAAGAGACCCTAGAAATCACCTAGTCCAGCCCTCTCCTACCCTCACCCCCAACTTACAGATAAGAAAACGGAGACCCAGAGAGGCAAACTGACTTGCCTAACATCTAGGTAGTAAGCAGAGCTGGGATTCAAATCCAAATTCTGACTTCAAATCCAGTGCTCTCACTGAACACTAAATGCCTCCCTTCTAGGACCCCTGCCAGGGTATTACTCAGATCCAAAATGACCAGCATTAATTTTCCATTAAGTCTAGTAACCAAGGGGGCAGTCGGATCTGGAAATGCCACACATGCATTCTATTAAGGACAGCTTAGGAACCTAGGGGCTTCTTCTCTCAGCTAGCAATAGTTCAGTGACCAAGAAAGCAGCAGGACCACAGAACCAAGCTGTAAACCCAGTTCTTTGGGAACTGAATTCACAAGAGTTCTAATCTCTCCCAGACAGACAGACACATGAATGATGGAGCCAGATAGAGGAAGCCCGAGGCCCCATGGGAGGCCACCTTTGGTAGCAGCTTTCTAGGTGACAGCTTATTTCTGTTCCACCCTACTAACCAGAGTAGTTGTAACCTGGCTGGCACCAATACCAGACTCCAGAGAAGTGACAGGTATCTAGCTTTTGTGTGGGCACAACAGGGGACAAAGATTGAAATTGTATCCAGACATAGGGGGGTCCAGGTAGGACATGCAGGTGTCTGTTGGCAGAGGATATGAGACTCTATGGGAAGAGAAGTTTCCATCACTCAGTAATGGAAAAGATGTGCTCACGGTGGTTTGGCGCCCTGCTCATTTTCAAGTCTAGCAGGCTCTTTTCAATTTCAAAATGGTCAGCAAGGAGTGTGGTCTGATACCTGGGGACCAAGGAAGCCAACCCTTTTCAAACCAAGGGATAAACCATTTATGTTGTCCTGTCCTCCCTTCTGCTAAGAACCACCCCCAAGCTTCTATAAGTAGAAGTATGCATTGCCTTTCCCACCAAGCAATGAGGGCTGGTCCCAGTGTTTGGTGATTGTCAGTGGAAAGGTGCTATAAGGTCCACAGACGCTGATGAATGCTGACAGGGTACATTCCCATGGGACTCTGAGTATTTGCCAGAACCCTGAAGCTGACATCTTACCTCTTGACATGCTCTCTGGTTCTTATCTCTTCCCCTCAGCTTGGTTTCCATCACCTGAATCATCAGGTCCTGGCCTCACCCTCTTCCCCACACCCAGTATTCCCCTAATTAGTAGAAGAGGTTGGGATGCTGGGTACATCTGAGCTAAGAAGATCCCCTCATGATATCCTGGATCCCAGTACACCATTGGGGCTAACAGTGGGTGTGTATATATATGTATGTATGTCTGTATGTATGTATATATGTATGTATGTATGTGTTTCAGGGTTCTGATGTCGCTTTACCTTACACACCCCTGCTAACTCAAGTGAGTGACTTCCTTCCTTGGGTGTCTGTCTAGATGAGCTGCTGCTGCTTGAGGGTGAGGGGTGGGGGAATGACTCATGCCTCTGAATAACGCCAGTATGGCCTGATACCTCTTAACCCTGTCAGCAGTGGCACTAAGACATTGCTCCTTAGGCCCTCCTTCCCTTTCCCTCTCTCCTTGCCATCTAGTCATTCTGTGAATAGGGATATGATGTAACTGAGACTCATTCTTAACCCTAACAAGGTGGAGGAAAAGTGGATTCCACTAGGAACTACTGTGGGATCCCTTCCCACCAAGAAGGCCAATAGCTAGTTGAGAAGAATGATTGGTTTTTGAAAGACCAGAGGACTGAGAATCAGGAAACATGAATCTCTGCCCCTAATTCGTTGTGTGACCGTAGATAAATCACTTCATCTCTCTGGGCTTCAGTGTCTTGTGGAAATTCAAGGAGTCGGATGAGGTGCTCTATAAAGTACCTTCTAGTTCTAACATTCTTTGACTTTTCCATAGTGAGGGAAGCCGTGAACTTTTAAAATATTTAGGAGACTCTGGATTTTTGTGTCTGCCTGGGGTTGGGGTGGGGTCATAGGGCCACAGCCATTTCTTCTGGGTTAAGGCTATAAGTACTTGGTTCTAAGGTGTTTGGTCTTTACTTTTAACTCTATTGTCCTCTCAAAGTCTGTCCTCATCTCCTCACTACCCTTGCCCCACCTTTCCTCCAGGAGCCCATGATTATGAAACCATGATTTATCAGGGAAAAACCTGTTGGATTTTTACCTACAGCAGCTGGAAATTCCAGCAGCATTCCGGGTGACAGCCCCATACTATGTGGCGTGTTGTTTCATGTTGGAAGACAACAGCCTTGCTCAGAGTCTCCAACTTCCTCAGAGCCTCCGAAAAATGTGGGTGCATGATTATAAGGTCTTTGAAAATGAATTTCACCACCAGAGCTGATGACTGGAATGGCTAGGGAGGGGATACACACCAAGCTGAGAGAGCTGAAGGCAGAAGAGTAAGGTCAGGCTATACATCCCTTCACTTAACAAAGATTTAACTTATGGAGAAAGATAAAAATGAAGAGGACAACATACCCTGCCCTTTAGGAACTTACACTCTATTTGGGGAAAATCAGATATATGCTAGTTTCTGCTGACTTGCTCAGAAGAAGGTTTGCTGACAATATTCATGATTATTCCATCCACCAAGTTTTTTAGTTTCATCCATCATGCACCTATAAGCCAAATTATCTTCAGTCTGGCCCACCCAACACCTGCAGGCACAGCCCAACATGATGCCATCCCAGTCAATGTCTTCTCAACATCTTCATTCATCCATCTTAACTAAAGTGGTGAAAGATCATCGGCTTATTGCTCAAAACACATCAGTAGAGATAAAAGTTCAATTCTCCCCAACCTGTAACTTAACACAATAGTTGTTTCCTCAAGCATATAATCCCCCTCATAACATGATTTCCATGTAACTCATTGCTCCTGTAACCTTGTTTCACTTGACTTTTATCAGTGATGTTTGCTAGAAGGGATGCCTTTTTATTTATTGAGCTCTTATTCTGTGCCAAGTACCTTTCCCAGTGCCTCAGAGGGTAACAAAAGAAATGGCTCCCTGCCCTCAGGAAGCTAACAGGAAGTAATTGGAAAAAAAAAATCAGATTTCTAGAGTCGTTTTCCATTTGACACCCTCAGAGAAGGCTTCCTGATAATATCCATTTCATCAGTCAAGTTTCTGCTTCAGTAGGTGGATTTCTACAATCATAAAACTCTAAGATGTATTAGCCTCTATCCAGCACACCAATCAACTGATACCCACCAGCACAGTCCACTTCAGATGGTCTCACCCGATGCCTTTGGGGCAATACAGACTAGGAGGCAGTTGTTGGAAGTGGAAAGACCCTGCTGGATTTGAAATCAGAAGACCAATTAAAAGATCCTGTTTTATCATCTGTAAAATGAAAGGGTTGGACTAGGAGATCTTTAAGATTCCTGTCCTGTTTACAGTCCTCTGCTATTGCTATGTGACTTTAGATAGGGAATCTATGCTAGGTTGATAAAGGAGGTGAGACTTTAGGGTTTTAAAGAAAGGGAAAGCTTTTCATAGGAGGAGGAGGAGAAGGAGGATAAGCAAAGGTTCAGAGACAGAAATGTAGAAAGAAACATGGTGTTCTTCTCCTTTCCCCTTGTCTTGCCTGGCTTTCCAGAAGCATTCCCCACTCTGCCACAAAATAGGCTCTGAAATCTTCAAATCTCTCCCTCCTCCACCCTGTGGCAACTAGTTCCCTTTCCCCAACCTTGTGGAGGAGAGTCTTGGCTTCTCTTTAAGAGCATGACCTCAGAGACTCTTACAAAGCATCCTCTAGTCCTGCTTTAGAACCCAGCCTCACGGTGGCTTTCATTGTTTGGTTGCTCAATCAAAGCAAGTGTGCATGTGCTACCACAAAAGCCTGGGACTAGTCTTTCATTTGAGGACAGTCAATTTAGTTTAATAAGGCTTCCCCTCCCAATGAGGATCAGCTAATCAAAGACAATTGACCTGGGATTATACATGAGTATTTATTGGCAGGCCTCAACAGATCACTAAGCTTCCCATCCTAGCGGTGTTTTTTCATGACTGAAGCAATAATTGAGGTCTGTGATCCTTTGACACTGGCTTTCACCAGGAAGCCTACTGTTCCTTAAGATGGAATGAAACAAGGTGCTTGCATTGTAGTACAGTGGAAAAAATAATGGATTTGGAGTCAGAGAGTAGTTCAACTCCTACTTCTGCTGTTTGCTGCCTGTATGACCAGTGGGTCTCTGTTTCCTTGCCTGAAAAACTGGAATTGGACCAGGCTTCTAAGAATCCCTGCAGCTCTGAATCTATTAGGACCTGGAGTAAAAACTGTGTTACCCAGAGGTCTGATGACTTCATTCTTGTAGTGAGTTGCTCCCTGGTCCTGATGCCCCCAAGAGAGCATTTGGGAAGCTAGTGTAGCAAGATGTCTGTAGGAAGAACAAGTACTACATCCCCAGGACTTTTGGGGGATGGGGTGGGGGCTTATGCTGTGATTTTTATCACTTTAGTACTTCCTGTTTAGAAATTCCCTTATTGATGCAGAAGTCCAAGTCTGCTATAATTTATAGTCTTAGTAACCTGGAACATTGAAAGTTTAAGTGATTTGCTTGTGGTCACAGGGCTGATTTGTGTTGGAAGCAAGATTTACCTCCTTCCTCTCCCACCCCAGATCTTCCTGACTCTGAAGCTGGCCCTTTGAACGACTCTCTCCCTAAGGCTCTTAAAATGAAGAAGAATGGAACTCATTTGATCAACTCTTTTTCAACCCAAGATTGGTGCTAAGGTGTCAGCCTCTCTGATCAGGTGTTAGGATGGGGGTAGAACAGAGAAATTGTGCCCCAGCAGGGACTACTAGGTGGGAAACAACCACACAACTCAAGAGCACGACTGCATGATCCGTTGTGCACAGGGCCGCGAGAAATACTTGATGCAAATCTCTGTCTGGAGACTTTCCTCTACTTCCAGCCACCTTTCCAAGTTGACTCAATAAATATAGATATGGAAAACCAGGAAATGTAGATTGTGGGGCTCCCGTCTAGAACTAGCCTGTGCCTTTCAAAGTAAACTAGTGATATGTCTAGTAAACTAGTGATATTTCTACCTACTTCATTGTCCCTGCCCTAATTACATAGGATCTTAAAAAGTTAGGTTTTGGTTGATAATGACTGAAAATGCTAGGCATTCTGGAGAATTTGTGTTTTGAAAAGAGGAGCCTGAAAAATGTCGAAGCCTTAGAATTATTGAATTTTAGCAGGTCATTTAGGAGGCTGTTAGATGTCTCCATGGATAGAGTGCTGGGCATGGAGTCAGGAAGACCTAAATTCCAATCCTGCCTCAGACACTTGTTAGCTGTTTGAATCTGGGAAAGTCACTTAATATCTGTTCCCCTTAATCATAATTCAGTCTTAAGGAAATGGCAAACCACTCCAGTATCTTGGCCAGGAAAACCCTATGGACAGTATTGACCTGCTGTGGTCCACAGGGTCACAAAGAATCAGACACAAGGGAACAAGAAGAGCTCATTTAGCCTATCTTTCCATAACACATATGGAGCCTTTCTAAGACAATGCTAATAGATAGTTTATTAGGCCTCTGTTTTAAAACAGTGTTGAATAAGTCTCCTGAAACAACTTAGCCTGTCCTGAAGCAACTAATTGCTACATTTTCCCCTTATATTGAGATGAAATATGCCTCCCTGTAACTCGGGCACATTGATCTAATCACAGGATTGGATCCTAGCCCTCATATCCATACAGAATAAATTTGCTCCTCCTTTGAAGATAGTTATTAAGCCCCCTGACTCCTTTGAGTCTTCTCTTCTCCAGGTTAAAAAGCCTTCCAAAACTTACTCCACAAACTGATGGTACAATTTCAAGTTACTGTGTCTAGCAGGAAAAGTGAGATTTGAGGGACCAGAAGCCCTGCCTAGCCTGCCTCAGGTCACATTATGCAAAGGGTTTCCTACTTAACCAGTCTTAGTATATTACGTAGCCTACTTCTCTGTTTTTCTGTTCCCTAACCTAGAATCAAACATTTTGAGCAGGAAGAGACCTTAGAATTCTTCTAGTCCAACTCCCTTATTTTATAGACTAAGAAAAGTGAGACCCAGAGAGAACCTTTTGCCCAAACCACAAAGGCAGAAGAGCTGGACTTGCCATTGCTCTGTCCCCTGCACCGTGCTACCTTTCAGTTTCCTATCTTCAAGAATGGATTTCACTTCTCTGTTCTGGAAAAACTGCTCATAAGAGTTGCCTTCAGAATGCAGGATCTCCAGTTAAATAGCAGTTGAGAGGCAGGCTACACCTCTCCCACTGAGGTAATGAAAGGGTTTCAGGGGTGGGGTTAGGCCATTGACAAAGATGAGAGAGGACCAGATAGGGAATCCCATTCAAGGCAGTTATTTACAGGCTAACTTCCTGTTTCAGCCATTAACAAGAAGGCAGGCCTCTGGATTTCTGGCATCAACTTGGACAACCACTCTTTCTTGGGAAGGAGGAAGTCTATTAGTTATCACTAGCCAAAAGAAGAATGCACTTCAGGGGAGAATAGCTAACATATCCCTGGAGGTCTTCAAGCAGAAAACTGAATGACCGCTTCTCAGGGAGGCTATACAGGAACAGACTGGCTTTGATGACCTTGGGCTGGTAGCCAACTCAGAGATTCTGTGGCACCAACATATAGACAATGGGATACAGTGAATAAAGACTGGACCCTAAGTTAGAAACCTAGGTTTTTGTGCCTAGTACATAGTAAACACTTAATGAATGTTTGTTGATTGACTTCTAGCCTCAGATACTAGCTGGACAAGTTACCTAATCTCTCAGCCTCAGTTTCTTCATTTGTAAAAGACACATAATAAATTTATACTGGATTGTTATGAAGAATGTGCTTTGTAAACCTTAAAGAGTTACATAAATGTGACTTATGATTATTATTACCATAACTTAATGCTCCTAACACCCTTTAATTCCATTGTAAATTTAGCTACAAACTTTTCAAGGCAGGGTGGGGTAGAAGAAGAGTCAACATTTACTTAACATACACACCAGCCACAGGCCCTTCAAGATTTGTGATATGGGTTGCTTTTTGGCCTGTATAACAGGTATGTGACAAGGAGGTGGTCATCTGGGCCTTGTACAGAGCAGTCCAGGCCTGGCAGCCTCATTAAACCAGGCCTGTTCCCTTGTTTGGGCAGACTTTTTGCCTCTCTGTGTGACAGTCTGAGTTCTATTTACAGCAGACATTTACACCAACAAATGGGGGAGTCTGGGGCCAAGGATTCTCCCATAGTTGGAGGGTGGAGCTTGACTCCCCAAGGATCTGGTAGATTGAGATCCACTTGAAGCTGCCTGCGTCAGTAACTACAGGTTCTTCTTACCTATAAGGCCAGGCCTTAGTAAGGCTATTGGTGGGGGGGTGGGGAGTGGGGTGAAAATACTTAATAAGTTTGGGACTTGTAGTCAGATGGGATCCTTCAGAGGAGTCTGCCTTGTCTGCCTAGATGATCCCTAATCCCCTCCTTTTCCCAGCATTTTTGCCTGATGACCTTTCCCCCTAGGCTAGTCCTGATGTCAGTCCACAACCCCTTTATCTTATCTGGTGTTTGTCTCTGAGAAACTCAGAACATTTCACAGACTTGGTTACTTTCGTTTTTTGTTTTTTTTTTTGTATTCTCACCCTATAGTGAACTAGACACTGCTGCATATGGCAGAGCTAAATAGAGACTAGAATTTGCTTAATATACTCCCCTCACTGAGTAAGTGGCCAAGAACCTGTGTTGGCTGGTGTCTAGTCATGTCTAAATTATGTCTAATGCATAAAATGAATTTAACAGTGATGAAGTACAGTCTCTGGATATATTGTTACTATTACCATCACTACTGCTACTACTACTGCTGCTACTACTACTACTAGCTAAATATCGTTCAAATAGCAATTTAAGGTTTGCAAAGCACTTGTTGCCTCATTCTGTCCTAGCAACAGTCTGTGAAATAGGTACTATTATTCTGCTCCTCAGAATGGGGGCACTGAGGCTAAGGTTAAATGACTTGCCTAGCTTGTTAAGTGTCTGAGGCAAGGGTCAAAGTCAGGTTTTCAGGACTCCATCCACTAAGCTGCCTACATGGTCCTAGCATTGCTTAGCAGTTGGGCAGCTGCCTTTGTTAATTGTTTTTAATGAAACTTCAGCTGTAATCCCAGAAGGTGAGTGAAGATTTTAGGAATATTTTTCCGATTTGGCTTTTTGGTTAAGGTCTCAGTCGTGGACTTCTGTTTTGAAATGGGTGGGAGGGAGAGTATGTATTTAGTTTTTGAAGAGCCCAACCCTGATAGGAGGAAAAAACTTTCTCAGGGATTCCCTTCTTCCCCCTCCCCACCCCAAGAAAAAAAAAAAGGTGGGGCGCAGGCCTATTCCTGGTAGGGCTCACACTGGTTGTCCTACTAACTGTTAGATTAGCATTTTTTGTTTTGTGCATCTTGGGTGGATGAATTACCTATGAAGGTGGGGGCGGGGTAAACTGGTTTGGGGAGTGATGGAAGAGTGGAACCTTCTTCTTTTGTGCTGACAGTAGCAGGGTGCTGTTAGCACCTCCTACGACACCTAGCTTCTCCTGTCACTCACCTGAAAAAAACACAGAAGCTGCCCCAGTGAGTGTATTTCTATAGCCCCAGCCAGACATTGTCTTGTTAATCCTTCTGACGCCACAGAGAGGGAGAAAGATTCCAATATAGCATCAGATTGGTAAGGAAACTGAGGCAAGGTGCCCAGATCTAAGTCCTGGTAATTCAGTCACTTAGCATCGTGCCTGGCTCATAGCTGTTGCTTAACAAATGTTTATGCCCTGGCCCTGTAGTCATTCTACCTTCTTTTCTCAGCAGGCATGGCCCCCTAGAACAAAGAGATTTCAGTTATACATTCATTGTGCTAGTTGCCACCACTGACTTGACTGGTGTGTGCTGGGGGCATTTCTTTTCTCCCTCATTGTCCTACAAGATCTAGTCTCTTTACTCAGAAATTCAAAGAGTGTGAGTATGAGTGAGTGTGTGTGTGTGTGTGTGTGTGTGTGTGTGTGTGTGTGTGTGTGAAGCAACTAAAATGGAACCCAGAATTTCTTGTTTATTTAACAGTAAAAAATAGCATCTGTGTAGCATCTTAAAGTTTTCAAAGTGTGTTATACACATTATTAATTCATTTGAGCCTCACCATAACTTTGTGAAGTTGTTAAGACAGGTATTTTTAACCCCGTGCTACTGATGAGGAAACAGGCTCAGGTTAAAGTGACCTGCCCATAGTCACACAGCTAGTAAATGTCAGAAATGGGATTTGAACCCAGATATTTCTGACTGCAAGTCCAGAATTTGGTCCCTTACACACCACAGCTTCTTATTTACTCACTAGACTAGGCTCAGTCTCCTGAATTTTATGGGGGGGGAAGGGGAGGGAGAGAGATTCTTTGCATGCAAAGTAAAATAAATATGAAATTCTTTGCATTGCTGGGATATTAGAGGAGAGCATATATGTCTAAGAGAAAAGGGCTGTGCATCCACAAATATAGGAGATGTTGACATAACAGTGATATCAGCCCAGAATCTCAGACCAGGTAGGGACCTCAGAAGTTATCTAGCCCAAATTCTACCTGTACAGCAAGCTCCTCCACAAGTGTCCCTGACAAATGGTCATTCAGCCTCTGATTGACTTCCAGTGATGGCAACTCACTATCACCTGAAATCCTTCTTTCCACTTTTGGAGTGCTAAAGTTCTTAGCAAGTTTCCCCTTACACTAAGCCATAATCTGCCTCCATGCAGCTTCTTCTCATGGTTCCTAGCTCCTAGGTTTTAGAGATGAAAGGAATCTTATTCAGTTCTGCCCTCTGCCTGAACAAACCATGTTGAATCCATGGTGGTATAATGGAAAGAGTGCTGAATGTGGATTCAGAAGAACTGGATTTGAATCCTGACTGTGCTATTTACTTCCTAGATGATCACTTGGCCTTTCAGGCTCTGTTTCCTATCTATCAAATAAGGGACTTGGGACAGACAGTAAGGTCTCTTTCTATTCTAAATCTGTGATGATGGCCCTTCAGATACTTGAGGACAGACATTGTGCACTCTCTGCTCTTTTCACTAGTTCAGTATCCCCGTTTCTTTAAACTGGTCCTCACATAAGATGGTTTCTAGTCCAGTCGCCCTCCTCTAGATATATTTTAGCATGTAAATATTCTACCCAGAATAGGACAGCAGAATGGAGCATAGATGTGGAATGACCCAGGGTAGAGGCTATTCTACTTTTGTGTATTAGGCTCCTATTAGTGCAGCCTAAGATATTGGTTTTTTGGGGTGAGAGGAGGGTGGGCTAACATACTACATATTGGACTCATGGGTCTCTAAAATCAGCAGGTATTTTTCACGTGCACTATTCTCTAATTACATGTTCCCTATTTTGTACTTACATAGCTGAATCCCAAGTACAGACCTTTGCACTTATTCTTACTAAAGTCTACCTTTTTATTTTAGATTTTTTTCTATCATTCCTTCCTGTTAGTATTTTTTCAGACCCCAATTACTTCATGCAATTAATCAGTCAAGGTTTTATTAAATGTCTACCTTCTATATGGGAAATACTGGACGAAGGACTGAAGAGACAAAAATAGCTCCTGCCCTCAAGGAACTACTGTTGGGGGTCATGTACAAGATAAGTACAATGAGATTACAAGGTAAATTTTGTCAGGGGAGGACATTAACATCCGAAGGTTGAGCAGAGTTTGCAGAGGCAAAGCTGAGGGGGGAGAGTGTTCCAGGCCTGAGGGGCAGCTAGAGCAGAGGCAGAGAGATGGAAGACGGAGTGTCCTGGGTCTGGAAGGCCAGCAAGAAGGCAGCAGGAAGGGGAGTGATGTATTCGGTGGGGAATGCAGGACCTGTCCTTCCCAGCTCAGTTTCGTTTTAAAAACCAATTATATGTATACTTTTCCTCTGCCCCCAGCACATCAAAGCAGATCTACTGGGGTGAATTTACAGGAAGGTGGGGACAGGATTCGTGTGTATTGTTGAAAGGAATACTAATATTAGTGAGATAATAGATCCTTCAAAGTATACTTTTCCTGCCAGGGTATGATCACATTGTTTCCTCTACATAGCATACCTGTTGAAATTCTGCCCGTCCTTCAAGGCCCACCTCAAGTCTTCTCTGACCTCTTAGGATTTCTTTTTCCCATTTTTTTTAAAAAAAACCTGTGACATTCCATACTTGATATGTACCACTTATGGCTTAGTATTATTGTTTCTTGTGTCTGAGACCTGTATTCTGTACTAGACTGTAAGCATCACTGAGGTCAGGGACTGCTTCTTATATGTGTCTGAAATTCTGTGACTCTCTGTCCCACAGCATCTAGTATAAAAGTAGGTGCTTAGTAAATAGCTGTGGTGTGATATGCTTGCTATAAAGCATTTGTCAGTAATAACGACTTTTGTTTATAAAGCTTTTTACATACATTATCTATTTAAATGTATCTGATACTCTGCTGAGCAAGTTGCAGGAAGAACTGCATAGACCTGGGTCCTGGAACAGACTCTTGGAGACAGAGACAGAGCCCTTGTCTGAAATCAATTGGACCTAAGTGCAACTGAGCTTAGAAGACAGGTGGTAGAGGAGGGCGATGTAAAGCTTTGGAAAGGGCACTGAACTTGGAGTCAAAGGTTAAAAGCCTTGCTCTTCCACTTACTACTTGAGGGTCCTTGAGTAAAATACTTCACCTCTCTGGGCCTCAGTTTCCTCATCTGTAAAATAAGGGAGTCAGACTGGATGACCTCCAAGGTCCCTTCCAGCTGTAGACCTGAAGATCTATTGTTAGCACATCTGTGGAAAGGAGTGTATTCAGTGGATATCCAAAGGAATGTAATAAAGTGATTATATATATATATACTGTAATAAAGTGATAAAATAAAATTATAGTGAGAAGAGACAGAGACCATCTACTCTAACAGCCCGGTTTTATGGAGAACAGAGCATAAGTTCAGAAAGAGGTACTAAAGGGAATGCAGATAGTAGATGTCTCAGTGGGTAGAGCGCTAGGCTTGGAGTCAGGAAGACCTGAATTCAAATCCAGCCTTAGACACTGCTGTGCGACCCTGGGCTCTTGCCACTTAAACTCTATTTGCCCTAACTCACTAAAGAAGGAAATGGCAAACCTCTCCAGTATCTTTGCAAAGAAGACCCCAGGGACAGTCAGTGGAGTTATGAAAAGTTGGACACAACTAAAGGAGTGAACAACAACACAGCAGATTAGTAGGTGGGACTAAAAAACAGGTCTCTTTAACAATAATAATGGCTCAATTTTCTTTCATGCATTTTTTTTGGTTACTTTTTTTTGGCGGGAGGGCAGTTGGGGTTAAGTGACTTGCCCAAGGTCACATGGCTAGTAAGTGTTAAGTGTCTGAGGCCAGATTTGAACTCAGGTCCTCCTGACTCCCAGGCCAGGAGTGCTGTACTCACTGCGTTACCTACCCGCTCTGGCTCAACTTTCTGTAGTATTTGAAGGTAACTGTAGGAGGTGGCTAGTGAAAATATTATTACCATTTTCTAAATGAGGAAGCTGAGGCACAGTGCAAAAAGGGAAGAAACAAGAACCAGGCACTGTGCTAAGGACTTTTCCAGTATGATCTCATTTGATCACAACAACCCTATAAGGTAAGTGCTATTATTATTCCCATTGCACAGTTGAGGAAACTGAGGCTAAGTGACTTGCCCAGGGTCATACAGCTAGTAAGTGTCTGAGGCTAGATTGGGAGTCAGGTCTTGGCTGAATCTGGGCTCAGCACTCTATTGACTCAGCCAGCTAGTGGCCCCTGTTGAAGCTCTTGCTCAGGAACCTACTGCTGGGACACTAATTCAGCCCTTGTGACTCCTAATCCGCTGTTCTTTCCACTATAAAATGCTATCTCCCTTTAGCTTCTGTATCGGCAAACTCCCTGGTTAAAGGGTGAGGACTTCAGTCCTAGACCCCATGGTCAGCCAGACCAGGAAGGGAGGACTGCTTTAGCTGTGTTCGGCTCTCTCCTCTGAGGAGTCATCATTGCAGGTGATTTTTAAAGGGTTTGGGGCAGGATCTCTGCCTAGTACAGTGTCTTATACCTTTTTGGTAGAGTGAGTTTATTGATGATAACTGTGATTTCACTGGTATAAGGAACTTTGAATGAGATAGCCCCTTCTACTAGTGTAACTTATAATTCTAGAGAATCTTATATCCTTGTTCATAGGTAGGCACTTTCAACATGTTTGTTGAATTGGATTGAGGCCTTTCACTGTCTGACAGTTGCTTATAATCCTGCTGTGAGTAGGGTTGGAGTCTGTAAGGGCTAAGAAGGATTTGAGGTGTAGCTAGCTACTCTATGGATTTTTCTCTGTTCAGTCATTTTAAATAAAACCCTGGCATGCTTTCATCTTCAGATGTCAAGGAGCCTGCAGGATGGAGCATTAGGGGATTTTCAAAGGATTTTGACCCAACAGGCCATCAGCTAGGAAACTAGGCCATTGTTACAAGGTTATAAAACCCAGCCCATATGACTCGGAGAGAAGTCAGGCAATGTCAAGAAATTAGGCTTGGATCTCCTCTCTGTCAGTGGGCTGCTCTGCCAGTGTTCCTTTTCTGACATAGGGGCAGCTCACCATTGGGAGTGCACTCCTTGCAACTGGTCCTACTCCAGGCAGTCATTTCTCTAACCAGCCTTTATTGACTGCCTACTGTTTGCAAAAACATGTGCTGCATTTAGTTAGCTCACTTTTTCTCACCTGTAAAAGGGAAGTGTTTCTCCATTATCCATTTCCTAAGGACTTAAGTGCATGGAAGTATACAATATGGACTGTGCTTTTGAGATGGACAGGTGCCAGGGATGCTCACTGGGTCATTAGAGACCAATTATGGGCTAACACCCTTGGGTGTGCACTGGTAGTCCCTCCTGCTCTGCTGAGTTTGGAGAGTTAGCCTCAGTGCTCTGATGGTACTTAACTCAGATCAAGAAGGTCTTTAGTTCCACACCCCAAATCCCAAATGGCAACAGAAAAGCAGCACTACCTGCTGGTTTCCCAGACCTTCTTTCTCTATGGGATGAAGATTAATAATGATCATAATATCATCTGCCCCTGGAACCACCTTGGGCTTTGATAGGATAGTTTTGGGCCAGATCTTTTAGCCTTTTCTTGCTCTCTTGCAGGCCTCCATGCACTTCCTGGGCATCTCCAGCCATCTGCTCCCTTCCCTAAACTCCCTTATGTGCTGTCTTCCTGGTAGAATGTGAGCTGCTTGAGGGCAAGTCCTATCTTGCTTGTTTGATTTGTATACTTAACTTTGTACCTGGCACATTGTTGTTGTTCAGTTGTATCCAACACTTTGGGACCCCATTTGGGGTTTTCTTGGCAAAGGTACTGGCCTAGTTTGCCTTTTTCTTCTCTAGCGTTTTACTGAGGAGGAAACTGAGGCAAATGGGGTGAAGTGACTTCCCCTGGATCACAAGCATCTGATGTCAGATTTGAACTCTGGAAGATGAATTTTCCTGACTTCAGGTCTGATGCTTTGTCCATTGCACCACCTAGCTGTCCCCACCTGTCACATAATAAGCTTAATAAATGTCTTTAACCCTGTAGATAGTAATAGTGAATGTTGGCTTTCATATTGCACTTTAAGGTTTGCAGAGCACCTTCCATATGATCTCATTTTATCCTTCTAGCATTGGGATGTAGATGCCATTATTATGTACAGATGGGGCACTGAGGAGGGAAGTTTGTTAGACATGACCAGCGTGACACAGCTGGTAAAGGACTGAAGCAAGATGCATACCCGTGATGATGACAGCAACAGCAACAAAACCTTTTATATTAAGGCTGGCAGCGGGCTTTCTTTACAACCCTTTACTCGTTAAGGTCCCAACTTCGTTCATTCGATAGTGGTTGGGGTTGTCTGAGTCGGTTCCTTCAGGGCTGGGGTGTCTTGGTTGAGCCCTGACCTGTGTCATCACATACCTGAAGAGGACGTCCTTACCTGTCTCCTGGAGGAAATTGTTAGGGTAGCTACTGAGGGTGTCTGGAGCAGCTCATTGGTGCAGTGCACAGAGCACTAGGCTTGGAGTCACTGCTCTCTTCCGACGGGTGTCCCTGCTGTGAGCAGTTCATTCACCTAACAGACTTTTATTGAGCACCTTCTGTTTGCAAAACCTTATGCTGAAAATCATAGGTGGATACAAAGAGAAATAAAACATAACAAGGAGCCTGTAGTCCAGTGGGGGACAAGATGTTCTTAATCAGTATAGTAAGTGTCTACTGAAAGAAACCCTTCATTCTCATCTGAAACACTACCCAAACCAAGCTGGCAGCATCTAGGAAGCAGGCTGCTTTCATTAGCAGTTGGGTGCTGTACTGCAGAGGGACAAACACAGAGCCCGTGTTGTGCCAACTGAATCAAAATGCAATTGATAAATAAATTGTA
This sequence comes from Pseudocheirus occidentalis, assembly GCA_028646575.1. Classification (NCBI taxonomy): domain Eukaryota; kingdom Metazoa; phylum Chordata; class Mammalia; order Diprotodontia; family Pseudocheiridae; genus Pseudocheirus; species Pseudocheirus occidentalis. The sequence continues at coordinate 183,246,069 of CM053599.1, forward strand.
AATTGATAAAATTTAACAAAATAAATCAAAATAGACAAAATTACTTTTTAAAGCCAAGTGCACCCCACAGAGACCCTTATGTATAGTTTAGTAGACTCTGTTTCTACTTGAATTTGACACCACTTGGATGGTGGAAGCTGGATTTAAAGTCAGGAAGATCTGAATTTGAATCCTGATTCAGACACTATCGGTGCATGTCCATGGACTAGTCACTTCATCTCTTTCAGTCTCAGTTTCCTCCTCTGTCAAATGGGGATAATAATAGCACATCCTCACAGGATCAAATGATCAAGTGAAATAAAGTGTTATAGAAATGCTAGTCATTCTGCTAGAATGTGGCTTCCATAACACCATACCAGTTACTGAATGGACAGAAAAGGTATAACCTCTTCTGTGGAGGTCTAAGGTTTCCTTGAGTCTATTCCATTGACTTTGCCTCCCTGACAGATTTAACATAAGGCTCAAAAAGGAAAGGGGGAGAAAAAAGACGAAGAAATGAGAGCTTCTCAACAACAGGAGAGCTATCCAAAATCAGAATGGGCTAGTGGGGGTACTTCTTGATTTGGGGAAAGAGTTGGACCAAAGAACCTCAGGGATCCCTTGTAGCTCTGCGATTTGTCTTTAAGCACTATTTGTGTGGGACCGGCCTAGAGGAATTCAGAGGAGGGGGAGAGCATCAAGAAAGATTTCATGAAAGAGATGGCCTCTGATTTGGACCTTAAAGAATGGAATAGTTGGTACGGATGAGAAGGGCAGCTAAGTGGTGCAGTGGATAGAGTACCAGCTTGGAGTCACAAAGACTCCTCTTCTTGAGTTCAGATCTGGCCTCAGACATTTACTAGTTGTGTGACTTTGGATCAGTCACTTAACCTGCTTTACCTCACTTTGCTCTTCTCTGATATGAGCTAGAGAAGGATATTAGCAAACCACTCCAGTATCTCTGCCAGGAAAACTCCAAATGGGGTCACAGAGAGTCATTGAAAAGCAACAGCGGGTGAGAAGAAGCATGCCGTTCCAGGCAGAGGAAATGGCACTAGTCAAAATATAGAGACGGGAAGATGAAAGGTGTATGTGAGGAAATTTAAGCAGCCCTGGGGAATTAGAGCAAGGGATCTGCATAGAAAGGGCATAGGAGAGGAGGTTGTAGCTGATCCCAGAGAGTAGTGAGCCATTCATCTAGATCAGAGGTGCCAGTCACACGGGGTCAACCCATGAACCAGGTTAAAATGTAATTGAGAAATATTTAACAAAATTAAAAAAAAAAACAATAGAACATAGGTGATGTTAATATGTGGTTTTCTAAGTCAGCATGCAGCCCATAGGGATCCTTAATGTGGTTTAATGACTCCTGTTTCTGTTTGAGTTTGATAACGTCAATCTAGACTGCCATAGCTAGCCAAGATGAGGAAATGCACCTTGTTAATCATAGGAGGGGAAGAGTAGCCTTTTGCTTAGCTCCGTCTAAAGAAGTGGTTCTTAACCTGGGGTCTGTGGACTTTAAAAAAATATTTTGACAACTGTTTCAATATAATTGCCTTCCTTTCTCATCCCAGTCTTTAAAAATGCATATAAAAACCTTATTCTAAGAAGAAGTCCACAGGCTTCACTAGATTGCCAAAGGGGTCCGTGACACACAAAAAAAGTTTTGAATCCCTAGTCTAGGGGCAGCTGGATCACAGTGTTTAGAACACTGGACCTGGAATCAGGAAGACCTGAGTTCAGATTCAGTCTTAGACACTATTAGTTGTGTGACCTTGGGCAAGTCACTTCACCTCTACCTCAGTTTTCTCAACTGTAAAACAGAAATAATCACATCTGCCTACCAGTCTTATTATGAGTATCAAATGAAATATTTGTAAAACACAGCATATACCTGGTACATAGTAAGTAGGTGCTTAATAAGTGGTTGTTCTCAGGGACAGCTAGATGGACCAGTGAATACAGTACTGGCCCTGGAGTCAGGAGGACCCGAGTTCAAATCCGGCCTCAGACACTTAACACTTACTAGCTGTGTGACCTTGGGCAAGTCACCTAACCCCAATTGCCCTGCCCTCCCCCCTCCAAAAAGACAAAAAAATCCCAGCAATTGTTCCCTTCCTCTGTCTAAAGCAGTCTGAGAACATCTGCCATCCTGGACTCTCATAAGGCTGGCTGAGCTCCTTTCACAGAAAGGGCACTCTGACTGTGGGGCAACAGCTACAGCTGTAGTTCATTCTTGCTTGACTTTGGAAGTCTCCACTGTGTTGGATCCAACAGACTGGACTGAGATCTCCCCATCTGAAGAAAGCTAGCCTGGAGTCCTATTCTTTTGTGGTGCTTCTGAAGGGATATGGAGTAGACGGGCCAGGGGTTAAGGTGTATTTGGAAGTGAATTCTAGAGCTAACCCTGCTTTCAGAAAACATCATGTCTACCCAACTTCAGAATATCATAATTATATTATTAACACTAAAATAGCTAACGCATATAGAATACTTTGAGCTTTGCAAAATGATTTACAAATATCTCATTTGTCCTCAGGACACCCCTTGGAGGTGGGTGTAGTTATTATTTACAGTTTACAGAAGAGGAAACTGAGAAACTAAGGTGGATAGAAGTTAAGTGACTTGCCCAGGGTCACACAGCTACTAAGTATGAGGTCAGATTTAAACTCAAGTCTTCTCTGATTTCAAGTTCAGTTATCAGTTGTTTGTGCCACTTTTATGAGCTTTCCATATCATATCTAATACTTGTAGAGCGCCCTATGAGCTTACCTAAAAAGAGCAATGTCCTGAGGGCAGAGGGTGTATTGCAGCTAGTTACCCCAGAGTAAGTCTGACCCAGGCCTCATTTTGTGGCACAAAGATATGAGTGAGGCCCCCTGTTTAATCCTGCTTTGCTCTGTGAACTCTTTGAATTTATAGGCTTACAAGCACTTTGGAGTACAGGAAGGTGATGTGTACAGAGCAATGGGTGTGTACCTGGGGATTACATGAGTCCTGTTAGATCACATCTTGCCCTGGCCCCAGTGAGGAGCTGCCCCAAATCCTCATGAAACAAGTCCCCATCTGTCTTGGGTTGGGCGTGGCAATGGAATGAGCCCCTGACCTACTTTATAGCCTGGCTCTCCCCCCTCGATGGAATTAGCACCTGACTGGTCCCTTTCCAGGGCATGCTTTTGTTTATTCTGTTTATTACTGGGAAATATCTGGACAGGTAGTAGATTACCTAAAATGAGACCATGGAAAGACCCCATGAGATAAGAAGCCAACATGACCACTGCTCTGCCCCTCTTTCCATGAAAGGACCAAGACGCTTTAAATCAAGACTTGGCAGGATAGATACATGGATAGGCTGTGACTAGTCTTTGCTTTAAAGATAGAGTTGACCTTAAAGAAGGCTACAGATAAAACCCACCTTTGGAGACCAAGGGGACATTAGAAACATGAGCCTTTTCCTAGGCCCCGGTGTCTGGGGCTAAAAGATGGAGTATTACTTGGGACTCGGAGCTGGCAGGGGCCGGTGGGGCTGGAGGCCAGAGGAAGGCAGGTAAGTTGATCAGCTTTGTTAAGTGTGAGTTTATTACCTTCAGGGGCCAAAAGCCTTCCCAACAAACACCTCTTCAGTTTTATAATGGAAGTCAGTGGGAAAATATTATCTGCCAGGGATCAATTTGCTCTGGGCCTTAGATTCCTAATCATATGGAGAGTCATTGTCAGGAGCCAAGCCCATCAATTAAGCCAGCTTGAACATGAATACAAGCCTACATATCCAGAGTGTAGAAGAAAATAAGCCTGAGCCAAATGAAATGCAGGCCCTGGGCCATACAAGAACCTAATCTATGTCCTCCTTCTCTTTTCTCTTCCCTATTGGAGTCTGTTTTCATAAGAATTATATTTCATATTCATAGAAAGAACTTTTAGATTGACGTGTTGTTTTTCCCCACAGCAACCTTGTCAGGGTGGGTAAGTGGAATAAAATCCCATTTTAAAGATGAGGAAATGGAGACTTAGATTAAATGACTGGGTTGACCTACACAGCCAGGATCCAAAGCCGTGTCTCTGATTCCAAGTTCATTTTTCCTTTTACTGCTACACCATAGCTGCCTCTCAATGAAGGCTTAGGGGCAAAGTGCCTCTATATCTATTTATGATCTTGTCTATAGTTTATCAGCCTATTGGCTTTGGGGAGCAGGAAGAGGAAGAGGAAAAGAGTCTGAATTATAGAATTTTTGAACCATATAATATCAGAACTGGAAAAGACTTAAACCTGGGGCTCAGTTCTTGTCCATGATCTTTCAGTGACAACCATAGGAATTCTAAATCTAAATCAATCTGAGAATTGTTGTGATTTTATTTGATTTGATCCCTGCAAACTCTTTTGCATTCTTCTACTTCTATCCATAGCCACCACCCTAGGTTAGGCCCTCATCACTCAAAAGCTCAGCTAGAATAAGTTCCTAATATATTTCCCTCCTTCTTGCCTATCCCCTGCCCAGTCCATCCTCCATAGTTTCCAAAATCATCTTCTTAAGGCGTACCTCTGATGAAGGGGTGCTGAAGCCAGGATTGTTAAAGTTTCTGGGTGAGCATCTACACCTCAGATATCTACTAAGTCTACAAACCTGGGCTTGATTTATTGTTCTGTTGATTGTTTAGATTTAAGAAAGTGATGGAGAAAATGTTTATCATGCAGCTGAAACTTCGAAGTGTGTCTTGCATACCTTTTAAAAAATATATCTTAACAATTCCAAAAGACTCATGACAGAAAAAGTTATCCACATCCAGGCAAAGAGCTGTGGAGTCTGAATGCAGATTGAAGTATATTATTTTTACTTTTTTTTTGTTCTTTGTGGCTTTTCCCTTTTGTTCCGTTTCTTCTTTCACAACATGACTAATGTGGAAATATGTTTCCATGATTGCACATGTATAACCCATATCAGATTGCTTGCTGTCTTGGGTGGGGAGAGGGAAGAAAAGGAGGGAGGAAAATTTGAAACTCAAAATCTTATAAAAAATGAATGTTGAAAACTATTTGTGTGTGTGTGTGTGTGTGTGTGTGTGTGTGTATGTAATAAGAGCCAGTTGTTAAGTGTGGACCAACACATCCTTGGTCAGATCATCTGACCATTCCCAAGATCAAAACTTTTAGTTGCTCCCCATTTCCTCCAGGATAAAGTATTAACTCCTCAGCCTAGAGTTTAAGGTTGGACATTGTCTAGATCTAATCTTTCTAGCATTTTTCATATTACTCCCCAATGAGATTACACACATAAAGCTCTTTGCAAATCTTAAAGCTCTATATAATTGCTTGCTATTTTTCTTCTTCACGTAGTCCATGTTCTATCCAAATTAGACTGCTTGCTGTTCCCTGAATTTTCATGCCTTTGTACAGACTGGCTGTCTCTTGTACCATGAATGTACTCCCTCTTTACCTCTCTCTGTGTTTCAGAATCTTCTCTTCCTTCAGGACTCAACTCAGGTTGCCATCTCGTGTAGCAAATTTTTGCTGATCGCTTCAGTTGTTAGTGCTGCCTCCTTCAAATTTTGCTTCCTCTAGAAACCTTCTGTTCTACTATCTGTATCTAAGGCACATCCCTCCAGTAGAATATAAGTTCCTTGAGGCCAAGGACTAGTACATTTTTTCTCCCTAGCACCTAACAGCAGTGCCTTGTACATAGAAGGCATTTTGCTTGCTGAACTGATTCAGTCTGGGACAGAGTGGTCAGAATGAGTTTATTGCTTCTGGATATTAACCAGTTGTGGACAGCTCCTTGTCCTATGAGATAAAAAGAGGTAGGGTTCCCTGCTCAAGCAAGACTTGGAAGATTTAGTTTGTAGGTCCTAACCTTATAGGGCTGCTCTCTTCTCTTGTTTGAAGACACCATTGCTAACTCTAGTTATTGTAGGAAAAAGATACAATAAATTTCGGATGGGGAAAAGTGTATGAAAATATAAAAACAAATGACTTTGGGTATGATTTAGGCATATCAAAGCTGTGACAGTTCCTTTTTGGCATGAGGGAGGCCTTGTATTTGTGGAAAGGAATAGGTGGGTACTGATAGAGATACCAAAAAAGAAGGTAAGAAAGAAAAGAGCATCAGTAAAACATACACAGAAGAGGGTAGAAGGAAGTTCAGAAGGGGATCTAGAGGAGCAGAACAGTTTTCTTGCCTTTGCCCTAAGTGTAACATAGGGCAAAAAAATAGTATTTAATTGAAAAAAATAGTATTTAATTTTTCCAGTTACATGTAAAGACAGTTTTTAACATTCGTTTTTAAATAAACTTTTGAGTTCCAAGTTGTCTCTCTCCCTCCTTCTCCTTCCTCCTCCCTAAGACAATAAGCAATTTGATATAGGTTATGCACAAACTTTCAAAAAACTGAATAAGAAATCATTTCACATACAAGTCATCTTTTTTGTTGTTTGTATATTAAATTGATTGTGTTTGTTAAGGTTGTAATAGCAACAACTTGTTTTTTAAAGTAATATCAAGGTAGTTAGGGGCTGTTGAAAACGCAAAGCGCAGTCATAGAGTCCATTTCTCCGTCCAGTGAGATTAAAACTCAGAGGCAAATACTGCCTTTGTTTATATTGTAGTAATATAAAATATATTTATATTATATGATATGTAATATTATATTCATGTTATAAGAGTAAGCATGATATGATAGAGGCAGTTAAGAAGATTTGGGTTCATGTATTACCTCTGACTCATAATACACTGGCTGTGTGACTCTGGAAAAATCTTTTAACCTTTCACTGACCCAGGTGAATTTCTGAGAAAATAAGTTATGGGTAGGTTGCTGATGTGCACCAGGGCAGGGTTCCCCCATTCTAGAAGTTCCCTACACCAATGAAATAACTAGGCTAAACCAAAAATAAACATAAAAAACAAAAAAAATTGTTAAAAGTTTTCCATAGAACTACATAGTCTTAAGAGTTGGAAAGGTCTGCTTAAGAGTATTTCAGTCCAACCCCTACTCAATCCTAGTACTCATCAGGAAAGTTACATTTGTTAGGAAATTGCTTTATCTTGAGTCAAAAGCTGCCTCCCTGTAACTTCTGCCCATGGGCCCTAGTTCTGTTCTTTGGGGCCAAATACAATATATCTAATTCTTGGTCTAAATGAAAGCCATATATTTGAAGACAGCTATCATGTGGTGTGGTGGAAAGAGTTCTGGATGGGACTTCACAGAACTTGGATTTGAATCCTGATTCTGACTTGGTTACTTGATGCGCTTTTGAGTGAATCACTTAAACCCAGCCTCTGAGCCTCAGTTTCATCATCTGTAAAACAACAGTGGTACTAACTAACCTCTGAGATTTCTTCCAGTTTTCAACCAATGAGTCTTTGCCTTCTAAGTCTGAAGACCAGTCTGTAGGCTGAATTTCCCTATTCTTCAATTGGTCCTCTTAAGACAGTTTCATAGGAATCATTTAACAAGAAATAATTTTGGAAAAAGCTGTTCTGGAATGTATTTGTTCCACTTCTACTGGTTCTGATAGTAACAGGTCCTCTCTAAAAGACCTCCTCTGATGTCTCATTGAGATATGGAGTTGACCCTGGCTTCCCAAAGATTATGCCAGTAAAGTACAGGCTCTGGCAGGTCTTACCAATCTGGAAAAGCTACAAGCACAGGCTCAACAATGAACTGGGATGAACAAGGATGTCTGTTGTTTGAAGCACAGCATAGCTAAGTTCAGAAAGGCTTATCGCCAGATTAGCTGTTGTTATTGTTCAGTTGTTTCAGTCATGTTTGACTCTTCATGACCCTCTTTGGGGTTTTCTTGGCAAAGATACTGGAGAGGTTTCCCATTTCTTTCTCTAGCTCATTTTACAGATGAGGAAACTGAAGCAAACAGGATTAAGTGACTTGCCCAGGGCCACAAAGCTTGTAAGTGTCTGAGGTTGGGTTTGAACTCAGGTCTTTCTCACTCCGGGCCCAGTGCTCTATCCACTTGGACACCTAACTGCCTCAGTTGGCTGTGCTTGAAGATCACGTACTAGATTGTAGGTGGTCTAATGGTAAAATACTTTTTAGTCTTATACTAAAAACTACTGAAATGCTGAAATATTAAAGATCTCTCTATCATCATTTTCAAGGTCTCTTTATACACAATGCTGTACTGAGAGTCATACATCCCAAAATGCTTTGGATAGGCCTGCCCTCTGCCCTCTGGGAATTTCTTGTCTAAAAGGAAATGTTGCTGATTCATGCTTTGAAAGTCATCCTCAAAGATTGAGTGGGTGGGTGTCTTGGGCATGACATCATGGGAAGTTTTGATAAATATTTTAAAAGGTGATCTAGGTGAGAGCCAAGTTTTAAATATTAATTTAAATAAATATCCTCCTGTTAAATTACTGTATGCTAGAGCGGGAAGGAACCTTCACAATTCCTGAATTCAAATCCGTCATTGGAACTGAGACCCAGAAGTTCAGTGACTTGCTTAGGGTCATAGTTGTTGTTTGTCCATCTTTCTTGAAGAAGACCATGACATCAGGAAGGTGATGCCATGTCTTACAAGTGAGTAGTATTTAAGTGGAGCAGGGCTGTGCAGTCACTAGCCTCATTTTCTCCTCCAGAGTCAGCTGGGTCCAGTGGCAAGATACAGATTAGGGTGACTAGAGCTGGCCCGCAGGGTCATAGTTACTTGTTGAGGCAAAATTGGAACAAGTATGTCCTCTACCCCACTGGAGTGCTCTCCTTACTCCTTGAGCCCCTCTTGGGGAAGCTGAGTTTGGTGGCAAAATACTGACATGTCTTGGCGGCTACACTCACCCCAAACTGGGGTGAGGACCAACCTGTAAGGGCCTGCTTCCTGGGACAATGTACTCCTGTGCTGAGGCCCAGGTGAGCTCATTGCAGAGAGCGTGCAGACACACCCAACAGCAGGCTGCAGTCTTTGTGGCCCTGAGCGATGAATGGGAGGGGTGATTGGGCAGCAGCCTCTTTGGGCTAGGTTTGAGGAAGGGGGTGAGGGAAGGAAAAAAGGAGGGAGGAGGTAAGATTGTGGGTCTTGAATGGAGTAATCATGTGGCGACCCACAGTTGTGGGCCTGCCACGTGCACCTCTGGCCAGAAGAATAATTCACAGCCTTGCTGTGTGGTGTGTTGAAGGGGAAGAAGAGGAAGCAGGTGTGTTCCCTGTCACCAAGATGCAGGTAAAGGTGTGACCCACACTATCACACAGCTGAAAATAAATACATAAACTAGTTGGAAGAGTAGCTATCCCACAGTCATGGAACTGCTTGGAAGTCCCCTTTTTATTGTCTGTTTACTTGGCACAGAGTAACAACAATGCCAGTGACCCAGTGACACAGCCTCGCCTTGCTCAGTGCTAAGGTCAGCTAAGCAGACACCAGTCAGTTCTCTGGGGGCTTTGTGACTGAAATGGAATCAACTAAAGAAGTAGATACTTACCCACGGGAGGACTGAGATAATTCTGGGCAACCCTGAAAGTGGCTGAGATTTGTGGCTGACATTTGGAACTTAGGCCCTCATCCCCCCTTTTGTAACCCATGCTTTCCCCTGTTTTTCTCATGGTCCAAGCAGTTACCTGCTCAGAGTCTTAGAGAGCATCTGAATCCCTCGTTTGACATCTAAGTCAGAGAGAAACTCACCCATACCCTAGGTCCTGAGTTCAAATCCGGACTCAGACACTTAACACAAAAAAAAATGAGCTGTGTGACCTTGAGCAAGTCACTTACCCCCAATTGCCTTACCTTCCCCCTTCCAGAAAGGAAAAAAAAAAGAACTGAAAAGGACATCTCATTCAACCCCCTCATTTGACAAGAATTTGAACCCAGGTTTTATTGACTCTAAACCTAGTGTTTTACCTTCCCCTATCCCCAACAGAGTAGCAGAATCAGATCTAGAACTCAAGTCTCTCATCTCCCTGCCCAAAGCATAGTACCCAGCGCCTAGTTAAACATTTTTAAAAATGCTTAGCTTTGTACCCATGCTGATTATGTTGGGAAGTGGCAAAATTCTGGGAATTATGATAGTGATTTTATGGGGAGCAGAGTCTTCCTTCTTTTGCTCTGAGCCAAATTTAGTGATAAATGTCATGGAAGGGGAAAGCAACTCACTTCTTTCTGGGCTTCAAATGAAAATTTGAACTAATGATCTTCAGGGTTCTTTCTAGCTCTAAAACGATGCTAAGGAAATAGGTTATAGCCCTCCCTTTCCAAAACTTGATAATCCAGCCCAGAATACAGACCCGGGAGGTGGTGTGGTGCAGTGGAGAGTGCTAAATGTGGCACTGAAAGACCTGAGGATTTTCTCCTAACTCTGCTCCTCGCTGTTTAGTGTGACCACAGCCAAGTCATTTCATCTCTGTGGGCCTCAGTTCTCTCATCTGGAACTCACCTTTAAGATGCCCTTTTAGCTCTCAGTCTATTATCCTATCAATTAAGAAAGAACCTTATGCTCAAATTTGTGGTCCCGAATTTCAGTTCAGGAGCATTCAGAGAAAGGAGAAACTGGGTAGTAGAAGGCTTTGTGGAGGGTGTGGACCTTGAGTTGGGCCCAAGAAGCATCACTCCTAGCACATGGTGACTTTCAGCCTCTCGTGTGGCTGGGTTTCTAGAGTCATAGGATCTTAGCATTAGAAAGAATATTATAGAATATAGGTGACCCAGTCCCACAAAGTTCTGTCATTTGGTCCTTGGTTCCTCACCCTTGCTGTTCTCTCCATTCTCCCCCTTGATGTTTTCATCTGCTCCCATGATTTTATTTATCACTTCTTTTGCATTTGACTCCCACATCTTGATCTCTGCTCTCAGTTTGTCTCCAGAGCTGCAGTTCAGAAGCTCATGCTGCCTACTAAATATTCCATAAGCACTTGAAACTCAGTGCTGGGGCTAGGGACTACATCTGTGGCTTCATTGACTTAGGAAACTCCCAGATAAGAATATTACCTCCACCAGTCCTAGTCAGCAGCTTCTTTTCAACTTGCAGATTTGGAGAGCTACCTAGAACTATGTGAGTTAAGGGCTTTCTTAGGATTTCACAGCCTTAAGTAAGTGTCAGAGCTGGGACCTGGCTGAAGGGGAGCATCTGATGGCAGAGACTGAGTAGAAATAGTCTCCCTTCCTACTTGGTGTCATGTCTTCTCCCTCACAAAGCAGAAAACTCTCTGTGGCATGGGGGGGGGGTCTCAGCCTGAGGTCCATGAGCTTGTTTTTTCTAATATTTTGACAACTGTTTCAGTAGAATTGGTTTCCTTTGTAGTACTAAATATTTTATTTTATGTATTTAAGAACATCATTCTGAGAAGGGGTTCATAGGCTTCACCAGATTTCCAAAGGGGTCTGGGACACACAAAAAGGTTAAGAATCCCTGTTCTGGTCAGACCTTCTTGATTTACAAAGTAGGAAACTGAGACTCAGATAAAGAAAGGGAGTTTCCTGGGCTCAAACAGTGAGCTAGTCGTTGAACCAGGACTAAAATTCAAGTTTCCTGACTTACAGCACAGTTGCCCTAATTAATAGACTGACTAATGAACCTCTGAAGGGGAATCTAAGGAAAGTCATTATTCCCATCTGAGCTTAAGGTGAGAGAATGTGGATATTGGGCTCTTTGACTGCCCACACCAAATTTGAGGTTCAAGAACCCCTCTGATGAAGAGTAGGTTTTCAAGCCTCCAGCAGGTTTAGAAGTCTTACAAAGAGGGAGTGAGGAAACTAGACTGGGAGCCATGGGAAAAGATGTAGACTTTGAGTTTGTGTTGTGGAAGCCAAGCCCCATCAAGAGCTCAGAGGTAATGAGTTGTTTGTTCTTCCTGCCACAAGTCTGAAGGCCATGGCCTCTGCACTTGCTGAGATGGCGGGAGAGCTCAGAAGACAGACAAACCTGAATGGGAAGAAAACTAGCAGCCCATAAGTGCCCAGCCTTGGGTCAGGTCAGGCTCAAGCAAGAATCCATGGGCTGAGCCAGAAAAGGATCAAGCACCCTCCAGTCAGGTGTCGGGAGAGGCAAGTTAGGCAAGTCACCTGGCCAAGAGTAGTTCTTGTACACAATTCTTTTTACTGTGAGCACATATTTTAATGACAAAAAAATTCTGTTCTCTGTGGCATCCAGATGGTTTATAGTGAGACAAGATGCATTATCTGACTGAAGGCTGAAAGCTTACAGTATGTTACCAAAACCAAGGGGTCCAACTTTCAAAATTCAAACATGAAAGTGTCCTGTTCTACCTTTTTCCTGCTTCTCAACCCTAGATACATAAAAAGGCTCTCTGTCTTCTCCCAGGATCCCAAGACAAGAACTACTTGGGCTCACCAGAATCAGTCTTTAGTTGAGCTCTGTTACATAGTGGGAGATCTCAGGCAAGTGAATTCCCACCTTCTGGTCTTTGTTTGGTGAAGCATACTTCTCTCTTTGTGACTGGGAAGAGGAAACTGTGAGGGTGGGATATAAACATTGTCCGATGTGTTCACTGTGTAACAGCTGTTTTTCATTTGTTTTTCTTTGTTGCTAAAAAAAAAAAAGTCTCCAGAAATTTCAATGATAGAATGTATCAACAAAACTTGTCTAAGAAAAATTAATATAGGCATGGTGGTGTCTGCTTATAATTCCTGCTACTGGGGGAAGGTTGCGGCTGGTAGTTCTAGGAATTCTGAGCTATATTAGGGCTATCAGGACCATGCTTAAGTCCAGCACTAATACGGTCAGCCTCTGGGATCCAAGGGCCTCGAGGTTGCCCTAGGAGGAATGAACCAGACCACAGTGGAAAATGGAGCCAGTTAAAGCTTCCATAGTGGTCATAATCAGGACAGTGCCTATGAGTAGACACTGTTTCTAGCCCAAGTAAGATAGGGAGACCCAGTCTCAAAAACAATAAAATATATATGTAGGGGACTTCGAATGGATGTTGGGTTATTTCTTGGGTCTTTTTCAGCTCTGACATTCTGATCCTCACCTTCTACCTAGGAACTTCTGGGGAAACTAGCTATAATTAAGGTAGTAAGGTAGGAGAGAAGGCCCTAGCCCGGGTCATGTTCTGAAAATTACCCCAGCTCTAACACATTGGGCAGATTGGGATTCACTTGTGCTTTGAGGTGGTTGGGGTCTCACTCTCCTGACCTCTCCCCTGACAGGTGATTGCTGTGGTCATGGACATGTTCACAGATGTCGACATCTTCAAGGACCTGCTAGATGCTGGCTTCAAGAGGAAGGTGGCTGTGTATATCATTGTGGATGAGGCCAATGTGAAGTATTTCTTGCACATGTGTGAGCGGGCCCAGATGCACACAGGACACCTGAAGGTAAGGCTGACCTGCCTGTCCATGCAGTCATGCAGCATCTTGATTAGAGGCTGAAGAAGCCTCACTTGTAAGTGATGGTTAAAGACTGTTGATTCACTGTGCCTGGCTGTAAGGAGGACATGAAAATGTGTTAGACATTGCCCCAGGCCATAAGGGGCTTCCAGGAACGTTGTGAACATGAGACTCCCACACGTGGAAACTAGGCAGAACAATGGATGCTGAGTGAGTAATGCAGAGGGAATGGTAGAAGAGCTCAGAGGAGGGAGATTCCACTGTGAACTGTGATGGCCAGAGAAGGGAGGATTTGGGCTGAGCCTAAAAGTGTGTATAGGATTTAGAGAGGTGGAGGAGAAGAGCAGGACATCATTACAAGGATAGGGAGTAGCATGAAAAGAAACTGAAAGCTGGGATTTTCACGAGAATTGAGGCAGCCAGCCTACTGGAGTGGAGGGTTTGGAACCCAGTGAGGAAGGCCAGACTGAGGAGTGTGGAAAGAGGCAGTGTTATGTAATGGAAAAGAGCATTGGTCTAGTAACCAGATGATTAGGGTTCTTGTTGGGATTCTGCTGCTAATTGTATGACATTGAACAGATCACAATGGAAATTCTCTGAGGTTCAGTTTGAAGGTTGAGCTAGATTACCTTTAAGGTCCTTTCCAGCCCTAAAATTTTATGATTTTGATATTTTCTTGTAAAAGCAATGGTGAGAAATCAGTCAGATTTTTACTAAGCCCCTGGTATGTGCCAGATACTGTCCTAAGGGGTCTGGCAGAAGGAAAAAAAGCCCTGGGGAGTTAAAAAGGAAGGAGGAACTCTTTCCAGTAAGTCTCACAGAAAGGCCTAGATCCTAATCAGAATGTCAGGACTTTGAATTAATTAACCTGAATAGCCTCAAAAGCATGAACAAGGATTCAGAAATAGGAGAGACTCCAGACATACCAGGTTAACAAGCTACCAAGCTCCAACGCCTGTAATTTAAGTGCATTTTTCCAAGTGTGATTTTTCCCCCCACTCCCAAGCCTGAGCCCTTTCAAGTGGCTTAAGTGAAGCAGGAGAGACTATTTCTTCTGAGTTTGCAGATTCCATCATGCTTGGATCTGACAGACTGGGAAGCTGGCTTCTTGGGATTCCCTAGCTTTGTTCTTTACGACCCCATGCCTGTACTCCATATGATTATCAAAAGGAATAGAATAGGAAAGCTGTAAGACAATCATTTTGAGACTGTCAAATCCAACTTTGTCATTGTACAGATGAGGAAACTGAACTACAGAAGAATCATCATACTGTAGTGGAAAAACTAGTGGCCTGGGCATTAGGAAGCCTGGCATCTGGTTCTAGCTCTGCCATTATCTCACTGAGTGACCTTACTCAGGTAACTTCATCTCTCTAGGCCACAAGTTTCTCCATCTCCCAGAATCAGGGGTTCAACAAAATTAGCACTGAAGTCCCTAAAAAATTCTTTGGTTCTATTTTAAGTCATTAACTGAAGGCCACATAGCTAGATGTTGCTATTAATTATGTTATCTTTCCAATAATTTATCATCACTTACTTTGTAACTGATGGATCTCATCTAATAATACTTTAAGGTTTCCAAAACCATTTCCACTCATTATCTCATTTGAGCCTCACAACAGTCCTGTGAATGCAAAGATTATTATCCCCATTTTACATAGCTTGGAAAGGGTGGGGGAGGAGGGAAGCATCTTGTATAGAAAAGACTCCCAAGGACAGTAAGGAAGAGCTTTGGCCACTAGTGAAGGGAGGGATTCTGACAAAGGAGAGTCAGTATCTCTGTACTATTCATGAGGGCAAGCTAGAAAGTATTAGTTCTCTGCTTCTGGGTTGTTTTTTCTTAGAATATGTCAGCCACTTTGCTGGAGATTAGAGGTACAGAGAGACCGTGGCTTTGCCCTCAAGGAGTTTTGACTTCAGTGGGACTCCATTTTTCAAGAACATCTCCAGGGTTTTCCAAAGACGCTGCAGGATTGGTGGTGTGAGTGGTCTGGGGGTGACCCGTGGGCTTTCGTGATAGTTTTTTATTTGTTTGTTTACTTTGCTCAGATGGATAACTCTCTCCATCACTCACTACTCCATCTCTTTTCACCTGACTAGATCCATCTGAGCACCCTACAGTAGCATCCTACCCTTACAGTAGTAAGTTTTCTTTATCCCTGGGACCTGAGAGGTCTAGGCAGCTAGGTTGCATAGTGAATAGAGCACTGGAGTTGGAGTCAGGAAGACTAGAGTTCAAATTTGACTTCAGACACTTATTAGCTGTGTGACCCTGGGCACTTAACCTCTGTTTGCCTCAGTTTCCTAAGCTATAAAAAGGGAAAAATATTAGCACTTACTTCCCAGGGTTATCATGAGGATAAAAGGAGATGTTTGTAAAATGCTTTGCAAACCTTAAAGCACTTCATAAATGCTAGGTATTATAATTATGATTAGCCATAACTTGTAATCAGTGCAACCAAGGGAGAGTTCTGTAATAAGGAAAATTTTATTACATTATAAAAACACCTGTGAGCCCCTGGTAACTGCCTGCCCCCCACCCCCAGAGGAGCTGGATTTAAGGTGTAACTCACCTCTCAGAAAGAATGTTCTGAGCCCTGATTTCATAAACCTGGCATGGCCCCCTGTTCAAGGCTCCTCATCCTGCCCAGATCTGACCTGATCTTTACTTGTCTTCTTGTGAAGAGGCAGCAGAGCCAGAAGGAGAACCCTGGTCTGCCTCCCAGTCTCCCAGGGTATCCACTATACCACACGGGCTCCTTGCTGCAAGAGTTACTAGTTGATTTCTCCTCACATCTCATCCCCTGCCCCAAACAGCCTGCCATTCTTCCTCAAGCTCCTACAGGCCCATCTCCTGTGAGCTGTCACCTCTACCTGAAGCCCTGTGCTGACTGCCCTGCTGTGAGCTAGCCAGCTCCTGGGCCCCTCCCTTCCCCCAGGTGGGCATAGGCAGGAGCTTGTCCTGAAGAGGCTTTTCCTTGCAATTTCCTCTCTTGGTAATCCCTTGGCTGTTCCCTATTAAACAAGTCTGTATCACGCCCCTGGGTGTGGTGGGGGATCCAAGCAATGGGGTAACCGAAGCTTCTGATCTAATTAGGGGTGGAGGGACAGGAAGGAACAACATATTCTCATAAAGAAAAAAGACCCAAAAGATCTTTGATGAAGTGCTCAAGGGGGTGGCAGAGACAGTAAGTAAATAAAAATTGGTGCTACAGCAAGAAGAAGTAGGATTTGACTTGGGACTCAAAGGACAAGTAACATTTAGATGGGTGGTGAAGACATTCCAGGCAATGGGAACCACATGAAGGCCATGCATGTGTGCTGGAGGCCAGAGGGATTAGCCTAGTGGGAGCAAGAGGGCTCCCAATCGGAGAATTCAGTCTGGGGACTCTGGACTTTATCCTGTAGGCAGTGGGGAAGCAGAGGAAGCTCGTGCTTATCCCCAGCTCTGGCTGTCAGCTGTCTGCATTGCAGGATGTTGACTAGAGAGCCTGATTGTATCCTTTTCTGAGTAGTACTTCCTGAGTTTTCTGTCCTAGGCCAAGTTACTAATGAAGGGAGACTGTGACTCTAGGAGGAATGTGTGAGGCCATGCCCACTAAAGGCTGAAGCAGTATT
Organism: Pseudocheirus occidentalis; assembly: GCA_028646575.1. NCBI lineage: Eukaryota > Metazoa > Chordata > Mammalia > Diprotodontia > Pseudocheiridae > Pseudocheirus > Pseudocheirus occidentalis. Next base: position 183,262,947 of record CM053599.1, read on the forward strand.
AGCTCATTCTGGACCATGCAGTTGTGGTAGCTTTGAACTCTTCCTTGGTAGGACCAGTGACCACTGAAACTCTGACCCTTTACAAGCCAAGGAAGAGCAACCAATTCTAATGACTTACTACTGGACAATTCCCACCTTTTCTGTTTCTGACCTAGGGTGGAGTCAGATTATTCCTGGGTCAAAATTTTCAATGCTATTGAGGTTAAGGTTAGGAGAATTTAATAATCCCCTAATCCCTGTTATGTGTTAAGAGACATAGTGGAAAGATTACTAGATTTGGAGTGAAGAGACCTAGCTAGATTAGAATCTTACCTCAGGAATTTAAGCTTGTGGGACTTTAGGAAAATCATTTCACTTTTTTGGAGTCTTAGTTTCCCTATTTTTGAAATGGGTGTAAAAATTTGTGTGCTGTATTCCTTAAATTGTTGTTATGAGATGAATTCTTATAATATCTCTAGGAGGGGGGCGGCTAGGTGGCACAGTGAATAGAGCACCGACCCTGGAGTCAGGAGTACCAGAGTTAAAATCCGGCCTCAGACGCTTAACACAAAAACTAGCCGTGTGACCTTGGGCAAGTCACTTAACCCCAACTGCCCTCCAAAAAAAAAAAAAGGCAAAAAAAAAATATCTCTAGGAGGTAGACTGGGCTGGGATTATTGTTCCCATTTTACAAACGATCAAATTGAAACCCAGAATGGGTGACTTGTCTGAGGTCACCAAGACTTGAATCTAAATTCTAAATTACAATGTGGCCCTCAAGGTCCGAAGTAATCCTCTGTAGGATTACTCATACACCCAGCCTTCAGCCTGGCCTCTGTCTCAGTGCCTCCTGGTTGAGTTGCCCAGCTTTACTTGCCATGGGTCAGTTCTAGTATGTGGTTTATGTGTTCTGTTATGGAACGGCCACAGTTTCCCAATAACTATCCCCAAGAGTGTGTCAAAGACTAGGTGGAGCCATCCAAGGCAGGAACTGCCAGTAACTTGACTGGTTAAAACAATAAAACAAAACAAAAAAAGCTAACTCAACCTTATACAGTTAAACCAGAAAAACTGGTAACTGTCCAATTCAGAGAGGAATTCCTGGGTCCAGGTTGTGACTACATAGTTCTGATTTCTTTTCATTTTGGTAGCCGTGGAAACCATAATGTAAGACAGGTTTGTCCCAGCAGAGCAATGAGACCACCCCATTATTCAGACTGACAGTGTAGCCAATTCATGTGTGTTCTTGGGCCCTAAGGACATTTACTTTCCAAAGTCCTTCCTTTTCTTTCTTTGGCCCACTGTTGTGGCATAGCATTCATCTGGATTCTTCCAGTTCTGCTCTCTTGACTTTGCAGCTGCCCCCTAAGCAAAGTTAGCCTCACTTTGAACTCTTCTAGCAAAAGCAGAGTGTGACCAAATACTCTAGCATCCTATTGGATCCGTCACTGCCATGCTGAAACACCCCCAACTGTCTCTTTTTTCTCTGGCTTTTTAATAGGGGTTATCTTAGGATTTAAAACTGGAAGAGAGACTGAGAAACCATCTTTCCCAACTGCTTCATTTAGAAAGGAGGAAGCAGAAAACTGGAAAAATTCTTTCTTTGTAGGCCAAGCCTCAGGCTCTTCACCTCACGTTGTTTCACTCATTCTCACGTTTCTTTGGGCTCGCTTTTGTCTCTCTCTGGCTTCCTTCCCCTAAAATGCTCTCATCTCCAGAATCTTAGACTTTAAACGCTAGAACCGAAAGAGTTCATAGAAAACATCTAGTCCAATCCTTATGCTTTCTGGTGGCGAAAACCAAGACCCAGAGTCCCATACAGTGAACCAATGTCAGGAACACCCACGAGGAGCCATTTGGCCAATCTGGCCACAGAACCAAGCAACACTGCAGCACCCCCTTTGTTCTGTCTGCACAGCACCTTCCATCACAGGGGTATTCTTCCCAATTCAGCAGGCATTTGATAAATACCTACCATGTGTGTGCTAAGCAGAGTGCTAACAACTGGGGAGACAAATAAAAATGAAAACCATTCCTGCCCTCGAGGAATTTCCCATCATAGTCTGCCCCCTGCTTCTGCTCTGCATAGACACTGTAGCAAAGAGCACCCCTGGAGAGTGGTCTTTTTTTCTCTCTCTCTGGCATCCTTTCTTCCTGCATGTGATCCCTTCGATACAATGAAACTTGGTATCCTCAAAGAGCACATATCGCCTCTGCACCCATAATAAGGAATGAGTCCCTTCCCCCACTGGACTATACTAAGAGTCTAGTTCACTGAATCATACGACATGGTGCTCTAGCTCGGGAGATATAACATTAAATCAGGGCCCAGCTGGTTTGGCTTATCTATTGCCAGCCCATACTGTGGTTTAGAGAAGGCATTGTGCCTAGGGTTAATTATGTGTCATGCAAGATATGCAAACTCACTTCCCCTGGTTTTCATTGTCATTTTTCAGTTGTGTCTGACTCTTTGTGACCTCATTTTTTCTTGGTAAAGATACTACAGTGGCTTGTCATTTCCTTCTCTAACTCATTTTGCAGATGAGGAAACTGAGGCAAGCAAGGTTCAATGACTTGTCCAGGGTCACACATACTTCTCTGAAGCCATATTTGAACTTATAAAGAGGAGTCTTCCTGACTCCAGGTCTGGCACGCTCCACTGTGCCGCTTGGCTGCCTCACTTCCCCCAAATCCAGTCTAATTGTTGAAAGTCTGATGTTTTGTTTCTTTGCTATGTGACCTTTGAAAAGTCACTTAGCCTTTCTGAGCTTTAGTTTCTCCATTTGTCAAGGGGAGCTAACAATTTCAGCTTGTCTACTGGCGGGGGTCTTGTGAGGAACAAATGGAATGAGGGATGTGCCCGTTTTTTATAAATTGTAAACTTTGTAAACTGTACTAGTGTGAGAGTGTATGATGATGATAGTGGTGCCAGGGATGCCGTCCTCGGAAGAAGGGACAAAAATTGGGACAGCAGCATGAATGGCTAGAGGCTTTTCCCTAGAGCCAAGATCATCTCTTGAAACAAAATCATCCAGGTTTTGATGAATGATAGTCTGGCCATTGTATGTCCTGCTCTGTGGAAACAGTTAGTCTCCAGCTTCAATCATCTGCTCTTTCCTGCCTAGTTGTTCCTGTCAAAAAAAACCCAAACAAACAAACCCCTTCCAGCCCAGATTTCTGTTGTGCCCCAGTTTCAAGTTCCCAGTGTTCCCTAGAGAGATGTCAGGTGAGAGAGAGGAGACTCGCCTTCTGATTCCAAGTTCATCCAATTGATTCCCTGGGAAAACAAAGTGGGAGGGAGCCAGGGGCAACATGTGGAAGGAATTGGGTAGACTCTCTTCAGTATCTTCAGTGGACTTGTCATCCCTTTTATGCCATACAGATTTTTGCTCTGTCATAGTAAGCAATAAAACAAGCAGAGAGCCTTATGAGTCCCCCTGTGTGCCCCCTAAAACCTGGACAGAGTTTTGCTTAATTAAGTACTGAGTAAAATAACTTTGGCAGAAGTAATTGGCTCCAGGAGAACTCTAGCCAGCATTAATCCAAACTCTCTCAGTCTAAGTATGTTAGCAGCTGCCCAACTTGCAGAGAAGACATCCTTCTCCAAAGCACATTTGTCAGTGTCCCCCTAAGACAGTGGTTCTCAACCTTCCTAATGCCGCGACCCTTTAATACTTGTATGTGGGCGGACTTGCCTGGAGATGGATAGAGGAACTGTGTCTCGGTTCCTAAGACCATCGGAAATATGTTTTCTGATGGTCTTAGGTGACCCCTGTGATCCCTGTGAAAGGATCATTTGACCTCCAAAGGGGTCGCGACCCACAAGTTGAGAACCATTGCCCTAAGTTATAGTAACTAGAGTTAAACATATTACCATTCTTGTGAGAGATTTCATCTTGTTAATCCTGATGCCTGTACATTAAACCATAACTCATCTTGTCTGCTTTTCCTAGATTCACAGAAAAATACAAGTCTTCAGTTTCTCTTCAGGAACAACGCCCTAGGTTTCCTTTCAGTTAGTCGATAAAATTTATTAAGTAGAGGCCAGATGCTGTGCTCAGCAATGTCGATACAAAGCAAAAGCAGCCTCTGCCCTCGAGAAGCTGACCTTTGAGCAGGGATGGGGGGAGACAACACTATCCACATAAAAAGGTGCACAGACACTAGACGTGGAGAAGATGAACATTAACCTTAGATGGGAAGGCAGAATCGGTTTGGAGGATGAGGAAAGGCCTCGTGTGGAATGTTAGATTTGATCTGAGTCATCGAAGAAAGCCAGGGTTTCTGAGAGCTGAAGCTGAGGAGGGAGAACATCCCAGGAATAGGAGTTACAAAGATGGAGTGTTGTGTTTAAGGAACACCAAGGCGACCTTATGGCAGGACTGAAGAATTTGTGGAGGAAAGTAATATATAAGACAGGTAGAAAGAAGGGAAGGTGCCAGGTTGTGAAGAGCTTAAATACCAAACACAGGAGCTTATATTTCATCTTGACAGTAATAGGGAGCCGAGCCACTGGAGTTTGAGGGGTGTCAGAGTAGTAATATGGTCTGACCCATGTTGTAAGAGAAGCATTTTAGTAGCTGGGGGATAAAGTGTTAGAGGGGAGATAGGCTAGAATGAGGAGATTCTTGAGGCAATTAGAAGGCTGTTGTAATAGTTTAGGTGAGAGGTAATAAAGGACAGTGATATATAGTGATATTTATGTAAGTGGAGAAAAGTGTTTTTTTTTTTTAATCTTTAAACAACTTTTTTTTTGAGGCAGCTGCAGTTAAGTAACTTGCCTAGGGTCATACAGCTAGTGTCTGAGGCCAAATCTGAACTCAGGTCCTCCTGACTCCACTGCTGGTGTTCTATCCACTGCATCACCTAACTTGCCACCTGATATGGTTTCCTTAAACAAGAGTTCTAGCTGAGACCCAAAGACCCAAGAAGAATTATAATTGGATCTCCCCATCTCCTCCACTGTCTGCCACCCTTCATCTTCCCCTCATTGTATAGGTGTGTTCTCTTTTATAGACATCTCTAGAACTAAAAATCTGAGTCATTTATAACAGACAGACTCGAATTAACTTGTCTTCAGAAGGACGGCAGTTAGAGTTCAGCTTTCAGATTTCCTGAAAATAGTTTATATTTTATTTTATATTTTTATATTTTATATTAAAATATATTTTTATATTATATAATAATACATATTATTATATAATATATCTATAAAATAGATATATTATATCTACACTGCATGTGTAGATATATAGATCTATGTGAAATACTTCTGGTAATCTTATAATCTTGTCTGTGGCTTGGGGAAACCACTGACCTAGGCCCTTCCCTGTGAAGCCTCAACCCTTTTAAGACATCCAGAAACATCCAACCTGGTGAATCTCATGGTAGCTTTTCAGGTTGGTGCTACAGGCCCACTTCACAGATGGGAAAACCAAAATATCAGCTGGAGAAATAGTTTACCTTGGGTCACAATGTGAACTGGGAAGATACGGATTGCTGGGCTTATACCTTAATCCTGAGTCCTGCTCAGTGACACTGCTCCCTGTTGAGTTACGCAATCTATACAGCCCTGAACCAGATAATATTTATGAGGTCCTAGGCTGCTTATGATACAGTACTAGGCAAGGAGTCTAAAGGAAATGTCAGTTTAGTTGGTTACAAAGGATGTTTGATTCATAGTTTGCTTTTAGAAGACATCCAGGGTTGGTCCCTGTTCTTACTGGTTCACTTTGGTCTAGGTTCTGTAAAAGACTATTGGGGTTCGCTTTAAGAGGTTGGCAAATTAATGTTACTTATTCTGGATTTTGGTTCGAGCAAAATTGACTCAAGTCCTTGATACAAAGCAATTTAGAATCCTGACCTAGACCCTCAAATAAAACATGGTCTAAAGCAAACAGGTGTGACCCACGCCAAGATTGAGGCCGTGTGTTTAGCGTGAGGCAGACTGGCATTGAGGGCACGCGCGGCCTAGCTCTCTGCCTGAGCACTGGCTACCTTAGGCAGTTCATAAGACAGCTACGTGGAGACAGGAACTCCACCTGTGTTTTCACTGGTATAAGGAACTCCCAGGGCAAGAAGCTCCCTCTGCCAATCTAGGTCAACATCATCCCCATCAGAGAAAGTTGCCTAAAGTAGTGGTGTCACACTCAAATAGAAATGGACCCTGAAGGCCCACATATTGACTTAGAAAACCATGACTTAACATTATTTATGTTATGTTGTGTTTTTATTCATTTTGCTGAACATTTCCCAATTATCATTTTAATCTGATTGGGGAGATGGCCAGGTGTGGCACCTCTGGCCTTGAGCACTGGAAGTTACATGATTTGCCCAAGGTCACATACTGCTAATTTGTGGAAGAGGCAGGTCCTGACTCCAATCTATCAGGCTTTAAAGCCACTAAATATGGTTCTGGTAGACAGGGATACAAAAGCCCCAAGCTATTTCCGAGTAGCATGAACACAATAGGTGTGGAGAAAACACCACTTGGGAGTTAGGCAACCCAGATTTTTCTTCCCAGCCACCTGCTGTTAATGGGAAGCCTTTCTGGGCCCCTGCTTAGGCCTCTGTGCAATTAGATGTGACTGACTGTCAGCCACGCCTTCAGTCTGATGCACATAATTTTACCAACTTTACCCTTCAAACTTTGCAGAGGAAGACGAGGCCCATATAGTTTGATCATTCGGAATCATTGGCGGTTGGAAGGCTGTGGTTCTTGTTACATTTCCATCCTGCCTTTCCCTATCACAAACACCAAGATCTCCCTGTGCCACACCTCCCCCACCTCCCCCACCCTCCCATGTTCCATTGTCCAATCCCGTGTGCCTCAGTGCACCAAAAGGTGCATAGGCCAACCCCTAAAGTATTGTCTTTCTTTTTCCCTTGGGAGGATGGAAGTGTATGTTTGTTAAGGGGAAGGACCTAAGCAGAGACTTGGCTACTTTTCTCTCTTATAGTTTCCTTTGATACCTGTTGGCTGGTTGCCTTGTCAGTTCATCATTCTACAGTTTGGTGGTGTGTGGTGTGTGTGTATGTGTGTGTGTGTGTGTGTGTGTGTGTGTGTGTGTGTGTGTGATAGAGCTTAACAATACTGCTTTGTGCTCCAAGTTTACTTTTTGCCTCCCCTTTCAGGAGCTAGAAGGCTCTGCAGACATTACCTCATTAATCCAGCCAACCTTATATGGAGAGGGAAGGGAGGAAAGGCAGGGAAGAGGCTGGCCATACCAAGGAGGCTGAGTAGGAGGGTACTTCAGAAACTCCCTCTACCACCTGCTCTGTGAGACCTGGAACTCCTTTACCACAGGAAGGAGATTTTCACTTCACAGACATGAGTCTTAAATGCAAACCCCTCTGGAAGAGGGTGCACAGTGTGTGAATGACATCCACATCAATTCAGAAATGAGTACCAGCAGATCCCCTCTGAGAACTGAACTTATAGGTGGAGGAGAGATCCCCAGAGCCATCAGGGTAGGAAAGGGGGAGAGACAGATGCAATGGAGGGAGAGAAAAAATGAGAAAAGACCAAGACCAGACACCTCCCCATTTTGCCAATGGCCAGCTCTACACAAGTACTTCCCCCCTCTTTTTTTTAACATGAGAAGCCCATCTTTCAGAGAAGAGGCTCAGCTCCAAACTGTCCTCATTCCTGGCTTGGGTGTTCTCTCATAGGACAGATATTCAAGAAATGACAGATGTTGCTGAGCATGACACACATGAGTCTGTTCTGTGGTTGTAACAGTGGTAGCAACACATGTCCGCTAAATCCCTTCCCAGGTCTGCTTTGTTTCTGCTTCCAACCCCTAAGTGTGGTTCCCTGACTGGTACAAAGTCACAAAGCTAATTGCCTTGGGTGAAAACCAGCTAACTCCCTGCCCTGTTCACTCAAAGCCACGGAGGCATATGAGCTGAGGGCTAAAAGATACACTTATCTCCATGTCCCTTACAGGGTCATGGGGTGTCCCTTTTGGAATCCACTCAAGAATGTGCTAGAAGCATTTGAGGGAACTGAAGAGTCCCAGACAGATCTCCTGTATCTGCTAAGCATTTTCTGAAGTGGAATTTCCACCTACATCTTTCTGACTGCATATCCATGACTCTCTGCTAGGTAGCACTCTGTCCCTTGGTGACTAGCACAACATTTTCTCTTGCATGTAATAAACAGTTGATAAATGTTGAATTAAACTAAAACACATTATCAATATTTGATAGCATGTCAGTTTCCTAACAGGTGGGTATGTAGCAGTCTTGAAGGGCTGTCATGTGAGAAGAGGAATTAGGGTTGTTCTGCTTGGCCCCAAAGGACAGAACTGGGAGCAATGGGTGGATTTAAGGAACCTTTGCTAACAAATAGCGCTATGCAACAGTCAGATGGGCCACTTTGGAAGGTAATGGGGGTTTTTCTCACTAGAGGCTTTGAGACAACTTGGCTTTGTTGTTTGGGTAAGACCTGGAGGTGATTTCTGAGGTCCCTCCAGTTCTGAGGTTCTGTGTGATGTCCACATGAGGGCAATCAGGATGGTAAGGAATCCACAACTCATGTCATTGGAGTATCATTTGAAAGAGCTTGACATAACGCCTAGCCCACAGTAGGTGCTTAATAAATGTCTACTGATCCATTGAATTTGAGACATTTAGCTTGGAGAAGGGAAGGCTTAGGGAAGGCATGCTTGCTGTTCACACCTGTGTGGCTAGCTCTCGGTGACAGAGATAGGGTCAAAAGTAGAAGTAACAGGAATGTAGATTGTGTAATCAGAGGTGCCTGACCATGCCATCTATTCCTCTGGCTTCCCACACAGCTTCTAAATAGTTCTTTCTGTCTTAAGTGACACAATCATGGTTCAAAGCCTGTCTCATCAAGGTTTCCTCATCTGTAAAATGGGAGTCATGCTAGCACCTGCATCAGAGAACTGCTGTGAGGATCAAGTGTGATAATCTATGTAAGGTACTCTGCAAATTATAAAGCACGGTAACTCTTATATCAATAGGATTTTGAAAGGGCCTGTTGAGGGAGCCAGTGAGGCAGCTACAGTTTCCTGCCCTTTCTCACTTCTGTCTGCTTACCTCTACAGAAGACATCAAAACCAGACACGCCTGGAAAGGAGGGCCAGGGAGAGTAGGAGGTGGGCAGAATTCCCGCTGAGAGGGTGCTGCCTTCCCTAAGAACATCATCTTATTTTCTTGTTTCCAAAAAAAGCGTGGAGTGTAACTAGTCAGAGGATTAGCCATAGGACGTGAAATCCAGAGGTATTGGGTATGGGAAGAGGTAGAGCTTTATTCTGGCATCAGGACTTGATGGAGGCTGTTAATATTGGAGCCTCAAGCATTTGTGCCATACTTGGGATGGGGGGAGGAGAGGGTCGTGTGGATGATGTGATGGAGTTGAAGGAACTGAGAATCTCAAGACCTGAGATCTTGTTCTTGCTCTTCCAGTAACTTCCAGCTTTGTGACCTTGTCCCATCACTTCTCTAGGACTGTTTACTTTTCCTTAAAACAAGGGAGGTAAAGTAAATTATTTCTAATGTCCCTTCCAGCTTGACCATCTTATGATTCTGGGGTCAAAATCCACCCTTCACATGTGCTTTTATTACCCCCAGTTTACAGATGAGGAGACTGAGGCTGAACAGAAGTTAAGTGACTTGCTCAGGGCCACACAGCCAGTAAGTGTCTGAGGCAGGCTTTGAACTCAGGTCCACGACTGTATCTTTTTTGCTTTTTTTTTTTTTTTGGAGGGCAGTTGGGGTTAAGTGACTTGCCCAAGGTCACACGGCTAGGTTTGTGTGTGTGTGTGTGTGTGTGTGTGTGTGTGTGTGTGTGTGTGTGTGTGTGTTAAGTGTCTGAGGCTGGATTTGAACTCAGGTACTCCTGACTCCAGGGCCGGTGCTCTATTCACTGCGCCACCTAGCCGCCCCCCACGATTGTATCTTTTAAGATAGAGATAACTTTTTAGAAGTTGTGTGGGAAGCCAGAGGAAAAATTGGCAAAAGGCAAAATACTTAGTTATCTGAAAGAGTCCTTTGCGTGTTTTCAGCCACAAGTGACAACACAAGCCAGACCTGAAACAGGTGGATTTAACTGTGCTGCGATGGTGGAGGACTGGTACAGAAGTGGTACATCCCCAAATGAGGAAGGATATAGATCATTGCCTGTGAGGACCTGGGATTAGCAAGAATTTGTTGAAATCCCCAGAGAACCTAGTAACTTAACTTCAGCTGCCAAATATAAGCCAGGTTGACATTGTAGTGATTTGCAGGGTTCCCAGAAGAACTGGTTGTTTCTGGTGCTTGCCTCCTTTTTCCCCCTTCCCTCCAATAAGGACTGAAACAGCCCTTCAGTAGACAACAGAGATATAGAATAACCAAAGGATCTATTACCTACAGCTGGAATGCCATCCTGCCCTACTCCTGACCTCAAATGCCAGCTCCTTCACAACATCTACCCACTGGAATTAGTCCCTCCCTCATCTTCTTATCTGATCTCCTCACTCTTTTTTATGCACCTGTCATAGACCCATTTGTATTGTATTGTATTTTGTATTTCTCTATGTACATGTCTTATTCTCCCTTACAGATTGTATGTTCTTTGAGGACTGAAAACCTTTTCCAATGCTGTAGAATTGGTGGGAAAGCAATATTTTACTTCACTTCAGGATTCCTGAGTTATTTCAATATGTGGACATAATATTAATGCAATGTATTATGTATCTTTTTTAAAAAATCAGATCTCTGATTTCATTAATATGGGAAGCTGCCAGTGAGAAACTTACTCTAACATGGCATTACATATAGTAGGTGCTTAATAAATGTGTTGGGGATTTTTTGAATGAGCACATAAAGGAATGAACAAGTGAATGAAGGATGAATCCGCCCTTGACTAACTGAGAACTACCATTTCCCCTTCTCTAAATCACTCCATCAGTTGTCTTCAGGGGATGTATTCTAGCTGCAAAAACGAACACAACAGAAATAGAGAACAATTCAGCGCAGGAATTGAAAGAATAGATCAGTACGAGCTGTAGTGAACAAGGAAGGGTTCCTCCAGGTGCTGAGCAGCATCTTGAAGGATGGAAAAGCTTTAGATAAATAGAAAGAGGGGCGGCTAGGTGGCGCAGTGAATAGAGCACTGGCCCTGGAGTCAGGAGTACCTGAGTTCAAATCCGGCCTCAGACACTTAACACAAAAAACTAGCCATATGACCCTGGGCAAATCACTTAACCCCAACTGCCCTCCCCCCCCCCAAAAAAAAAACAAAAAAAAATAGATAAATAGAAAGAAGGGAAGGCATTCATTCTATATTGAGAGTCTACTTGCAGCAAAAGATCAGAAGTAGAAATGAACAGTATATGTCTTAGCCTGTCTGAAACAGAGGGTGAATATCAGGTACCAGGAGATAAGGTTAGAAAGGCAGCGTGCTATAGTGGATAAATCACTGGGGTGAACACCAGCGAGACCCAGGTTCAAATCCCATCTCTGACACCAGCCATTTAGCCACCTCTGTAAAATGAAGATAATGATCCCTGTGGCATCTACCTGGCGTAGTTCTTGTGAAATTCACATGAAATCACCTCGGCCAAGCATTTTGCCAACCTGAGATCACCATGTGAATGTTAATTTATTATTAATACTGTTATTGTTAGAGAGTGGTGATGCGGCATATCGATAGAGGGCTGGTCTTGTCATCAGTCAGTCAGCACACGTTTCTTAAACACTCCTATGTGCCGACCCCTATGTTAGGCACAGGAGATGCAAACACAAAAACTGAGGTGGGCCCAGCCCTCCAACAGCTTACGTACAGGGCTGGGAGCTACTGCTGCATGTTCACAGGGAGATAAGGGTTCGGGTCTGGCTTCTGACGCCTGACTGGGATCTTGGACGAAGCTCTCTCAGTACCCCAGTGAATTATTATTATTATTATTATTATTATTACTCTTTTGGAGGGCAGTTGGAGTTAAATGACTTGCCCGAGGTCACACAGCTGGTAAGTGTTAAGTGTCTGAGGCCGGTTTTGAACTCAGTTCCTCCCGACTCCAGGGCTGGTGGTCTGTCCACTGAGCCACCCAGCTGTCCCCACCCCAGTCAATTCTGAGTGTAAGTTACAGGTGAGTTGACAAGCTGTATATTATCACAGATATATTGATGGAGGGATTTTCTGACAATGACAATAACTGGCATTTATATAGAGCTTTAAGGTTTGCAAAGCGCTTTACAAATGTCTTATTTGATCCTCACAACAGTCCTGGGAGGTAGGTGCTGTTATTATTATCCCTGTTTTACAGATGAGGAAACTGAGGACTGTGACTTGCCCAGGGTCATACAGCTACTCAGTAACTAGAGCTAACTCCCGGTCCAGCGCTCTATCCACAGCACCGTGTAGCTTCACCAATGAAATGACAGGTCCAGGAAAAAAAAATGAGGGCAGTGGTTTGGAGTTAGATTGTGAGGACCTTGAATGCCAGGTAAAGGAGTCTGTACTTTATCCACTGAAGAGCCTTTCTAGGTTTGGGAGCAGGGGAGCGATATTCTAGAAAAGGAATCAGGAACAAATGGACGTGGCTGGATTGGCAAGGGAGAGAGTGGAGGCAGAGAGGTCATCTAGGAGGCGCTACAGTAGTCAGGCGAGTAGCTGATGAGGCCTGAGACTCCATTCCTTCTGTCAGGGTGTTTGCTGCTGTTCACTTAACAGTCATGCTAATAGATCCAAGCTAGAAAGCCTTCTTTTGGCTGCCTGTCTGAGGTAAAAAGTACAAGAGCTGTTGGGTGGGAGCTGTACCTGCTGCTTTTCAAAGCACTTCATACCAGTTCTCTCATTTGATCTGAAGGCTTTGGGGACCAACCAGGTGACCTTTAATTCACCATCTCAGTTTCGCTTTTCTTCCCACAGAACCTGAGAGTCCGGAGCATCGGAGGAACTGAATTTTTCACACGTTCTGCTACCAAGTTCAAGGGAGCCCTGGCCCAGAAATTCATGTTTGTGGATGGTGACAGAGCCATGTGTGGCTCCTACAGGTGACTCTCTCTGAGTGCTATTTCCTCCAATTCTTCGAACTGCTTCTCACAGAGCTAGTTTTTCAAAACTATAGAAGCGTGAGAGGGGATGTGAAGATTAGCACTGGGGGTGGGAGTGTCTGCTGACAAGGAGCCTGGGCCAGGGACAGATGAGCTTTCTCACATCACAGTGACTCCTCCTTACTCCCCCCCCCCTTACCCCAGTTCTTTCAGCCTGAGCCTTGGCACTAGGCTTTCATTGTACTTTTAATCTGCTCTTGCAACACTCTAGACATTCCTATCCTGGGAAAGTCTCGATTAAGGCATCCCAGTTACTCAAAGCTGCTGATGTCTGAGCTGCACCAGGCAAGCCTGGCTCCTTGATACCATCTTCAGACTGATTCTTATTTTGTGCTGATCCCACGTCTTCTCCCAAGGAGCCCACTTCCTGTCATCGTCTACACCACATCTCTGAGATATGTGTATATGTGTCTGTGTCTGTGTGTGTCTCTGTGTGTGTGCACTCAGTATTCTCCCAGATCAGTAAGGGTAGAAAGGGGAGGGGGGGAAGTAGCCCTTGTTTTCCTGGCCTGTTTGAGGAATGCCTCCTATTTGTGTAGGGACTTATACTTTGAAAATATGTCCACCAGCATGGTTAGATAATTCTTTCAATAGCCCTGTGAAAGAAGCAAGATTTGAACTGTTGTCCCTGTTTGACAGATGAAAGAGCTGAGGCCCAGAGAAGTTACAGTGACTTACTTAAGGTTATACAGTGAGCTGGTAATAGTTCCGGGACTAAGATCCAATTCTCCTTTTCCAGGGTGCTTGCTGAGCTGCATTTAGCTGTGTCTCTGCCATAGGCAAGGGGCCCAGGAAAGTCAGACTAGCCCTGGCCAGCCATTATGGGGCTCATCTGGAGCTCAGTAAGAAGAGCTGAGGTGTCCCAGCTAGTAATTTACTTTTACAGACAAGCTATCAGCTCACAGTAGTCTTGGCAGATCTGTTCAAATAGCCTTTGTTCTTGACATCTTCCTCTGCCGTACAGCTGAGAAGACTGTGATTGTGAGCCAGTGAGGAGCTTTATAGGAACCGCAGCAAACACCATGTAAAGGGGAAGACAGAGCCCCTAGAGACAAACAGAAGTTCTCATTACAAGAACCTTGCAGCTATAGAGGCACAACTGCCCACACCCCACTCCTGCCACTGATCTCTCTTGTCCTGTATGGAAATACATAAGTAGTGTGGTACAGTTGGTTTTAGTCCTGACTCTGCCACAGAGGCCTCCCCCTTCCCTGGACCTGTCTCCTTTCTGTTAAATGAGGGGGTTTCAGTACAGTTCATGATGGATTTGCAGTGAGAGGACTTGGGCCCTGTGTGGCCTTCCTATCTCTTGGCCTCAGTTTTCTCATCCATAAAATGGAGTTGCTTGGGCTATTTCTGCTATTTGCTCTGTCCTCCAGCTCCGCTGGCCTGCTTGCTGTTTGTCAGACCCTGAGCATTTGCCCTGACTCTCCATCATGGCAGCCAGCACTGCTCTCACTTCTGACCTCCAGCCCTCGGCTTCCCTGGCTTCGTTTCAGACTTCCCTTTCTCATCTCATGCTAATCCCTTCCCCCGAGATGACCTTCCCTTTGCACGGTATGTGTGTATATATGTATGTGGCCATTTGCATGTTGTCACTTTTGCTAGAACATGGTCTCTTTGAGGGTACGGGCTGTAGTTTTGCATTTCTTCGTATTTCTAAGACTTAGGAGAGTGTCTGGCACATAGTAAGCACTTATTAAGTGCTTGGTGACTAATTGGACTAGATGACCTATAAGAGAACTTCCTATTCTGATAGTGTAAGATCTCGATACCAAAATAAATTTAAACTGTATTTATTCTTCACCTAATGTTAATTTATCTTCCCTGAAAAGGGAGCTATTTGCAAGACAACCCTTACACTAGAGATTTTTCTTTCTAAGAGCTTGGACCACTTACTGACAAAAGGGTCTTCTGGGACATAGAGAATATAGAGAGAAGTGAGACAAAAAAAGAGACAGTACATAGGCTCTTAGATGTATGTCCATACCAATAACTAACTCTGTTTCCTTTCCATTCTAGCTTCACGTGGTCAGCAGCCAGGACAGACCGGAATGTGATCTCTGTCCTCTCAGGCCAGGTAGTAGAGATGTTTGACAAGCAGTTCCAAGAACTGTACCTCATGTCTCAAGGGGTCAGCCTTAAAACAGTCCCCATGGAGAAGGAGCCTGAGCCTGAGCCTATCATCCTGCCCACGGTCATCCCACTGGCTCCATCGGGCACTGTAGCTAAGAAACTCATAAACCCTAAGTATGCTCTGGTGAAAGCCAAGAGTGCAGATGAGATCGCCAAGGCCTCTTCTGACAAGCAGGAGAGCGGGCTGGGCAAGAAATTTGATGGCAAGGGAAAGGTATTGGTGGGGAACCAGCTGGCAGAACGGCCTAGTGACTTCCTAGAGCAGCCCCTACCCATCCACCCAGGGCTGCTGAACATGGAGCGTGCCAACATGTTTGATTACCTGCCCACATGGGTGGAGCCAGACCCTGAGCCTGGCAGTGACATACTGGGCTACATTAACATCATTGACCCTAATGTGTGGAATCCACAGCCCAGCCAGATGAACCGAATCAAGATCTGTGACTCTTCCTCCCAAGCTGTTGCCCAGTATAAGCTTCTACAAAGGCGGCAGAGCCAGGAGGTAGCTGGCCTTGTAGCTGCCCCACCTCCTGACTCGCCTGCAGCTGTTGAAGAGACCAAGGACCTGCCTGCCTCACCCCATGAAGAGCTCGGCCCAGAAGATGTTTCTACCATGCTAGACAAAGACAGGGACCAGGCAGTCTTTCCTGCCTTGGCTAAGAACCGCTGTCTGCGGAATAGACGTAACCAAGAGGACACAGAGATCAAGCCCCCAGTCCCTAAGCCTAGGACAGTCCATATCACAAACTTTCTAATTGAGGGCAACTCATATGATGGTGACCTTGGCTGCCAGGCTGAGGGACCCAAGGAAGAAGAGTCACTCCAGCAAGAAGAGCCATCAAATGGTACCACTTACAGAGCTCATGAGAACTCTGGGCACCACAAGCTTCTCCGGCAGCTGTCCCTGTCCCAGGAAGGCCATGACCCACCCTCTCCAGGGACCCCCAACGGGCTCAATATAGAAGAGGATGACGATGACGATGACGACTATGTGACCATCAGTGACCAGGACAGTTTCTCAGGTGGCTCTACCAACAGCCGCCACCGGCAGTCTGCGGCGTCCTCTGTGTCAGACGAGTACTTTGAGGTGAGGGACAACTCCGCCCAACTCCGGAGGCGCCACTCAGAGCACATCCCCAATGGGGCTGGTCACGTACGACCGCTATACAGGAAACTGAGTGAGCCCCATGTGAGCCGGGGAACATTCATGAGTCCCCTGAGGAGCCCTCAGTGGCTGCAGAGCTCAGGGGTAGAGGATGAGTATGGCAGGAAGAGAAACAACGGCAAAGAGGAAATTAAACATGTGTTGGGAAGGGGCCCCCAGCGTGACAGCAACAAGGCTTATGCTAGCCCTGCAACCCAGGTAGGCTGGTGTCTCCAGGTGCATGAGGAGAAGGCCCTTCCCCCAAAGTTCCCAGCTTAGAATCCATCTGCCACTTTCCTCAGACCATTCCTTCCTCACATGCCCAAGGGCTAGGTGGTCTGGGGACTTCCCATGTTCCCCAGATGTTTAAGGCACATCTTTGAAGCTGCCTCATCTTAAATAGATCCATTTAAAAGGGGGTGGTTTTTGACTTCCCTCCTATCTTTATCATTCCTTCTGATTTCTTTCGTGACCTCCATTGGACAAGTAAGAATAGTGGGGCTAAGAAGGGAAGTGGCCCACCCATAGTCACACAGTAGACTATATGCAGAGTTTGTCCTGTCCACCTCCAAGGTCCTCCAGTTCCATACCTTCACTCCATGTCTCCAGCCTGGTCACCACCTCCAGTCACCACCAACCCAGCAGGGCAGAGTTGCAAAAGGACAAAGGGGATGGTGCCATACCTGGGTATAGTGCCCGACTAATCATGCCTGGCATAATGATGAGGCCCATGGGCAGCATCTTTAGGTAACTGGCAAGGATAGAGCCTGCTTTGGCATGGTTCAAATTCCTGGCAGAAAGGGACCTCTGTACTATGACCTGGGGAAAAAAAGGAGGGGGAAAAAATGATGTTGCCAGACATAGACTTCCACAAGGACTTGGTCCATTGTACCATCACTTCTGTGCTCAGAATAAATGATGCTCTGGGGCCTGCCATCTCTGGCAGCCCTGGAGGCCACATCTTAGGGAAGAATACAGACAGACCACAGTTTATACACATGAATGGATGTTTCCTATCAAAGCAGTCCCTTAGGGAAGCTGCACAGGTCCAAATGTTGCTGCCAGGAAATGGTTGGAACTTCTCTTTGTGAACAGCCTTCAGGGCTTCACAACAGAAACCCAGTCTTGTGGCTTCATGGTCATGCCTCATTTTTGTATTTTAATTTTTTTTTTTTACATCTCAGATAACAGACACCCATCTTAGTCTCTGGCCTTGGTCTCTAAAGGACTTTTAGCTGAGTCCCCAAATCACATGTACCTTCAGATGTTTAGCTCCAGGGAAGAATACTCTCAATAATATCCCCTCCCACTCCCCCCCATTGGTTTTCAGATACATTCTGAGCAAAGGGAGCACATTAGAATAAGTGAGCGGCCTCTTCAGAAGCCTGTGGTGAAGGATGTTGCTCATTTGGATGTAAAATTTCTGGTGTTTGTTAGTCAGTTCCTTTACTTGACTGTCAAGCTTAATATTCTTAAAGTCTTTAGACCTGTGCTCTTAGCCTTCCACAAAAGGAGGTTTGAAATAACACAAACCCAACACAGGTCAAACCAACTGTCCCAGTATCCTTCTGCATCAGAGAATTTCATCTTTATGATGAGCAATACTGAAAGAGCATCATCTGTCAACCTCTTTGGGATTTCCTAGCTGCTGTCTAATTTAGAAGTCATCCTTCTTTGGGCCCAGGATTCAAGGAGGATTCTCTAGCCACCTACTCCACCACCAGCCCACTCCTTCAGCTAGTGTATCCTCAAGGGCACTGGTCCCAAAGATCAGGGGCCCAGCCTAGCAGCCTTAAGTCATCTAAGAAACAGAAATTTCGAGGATGACTGGGTTGGATAAGACCCTAGAGAAATCGAGGGAAGCTAAAGAAGAAACACACCCAAAGTGCTACCCTGAATCTATGAGAAATGACAGTATTCCAGGTTACTAGGGAGGTGAGTCTCTGTCAGGATCAGGTTTCAATTTACTAGTAAGTAAGGACACAGCCCCAGGTGGTTTTATCTTGGTAGGTTATGCCTATTACCATTAGACATTAATTTATAATTATTTAAAATTATTAATCATTTCATAATAATAAGCCTATTCCATGCTAACATAAATAATATTTTATGAAAAGTAACTATATTTTCCAAGACAAAAATATTTAGGTAGAAGAGTGGTATTGTTTTGTATATTTTTGCAAATCTCTTTCATGTTTGGCTTAATAGAAGACAAGTAGATTCTCATTTCCACTTTTGCATTCAGGCTATTGCAGTCTTGTCATTTTGATTGAAGTTTATGAAGGAAATCTGACCTCACACATATCATTCAAAAAGGGGGCCATATTTTAGTAGGCAAATAATGTCTTAATATTACTATGAGAATAGTTTTGCCTTCATGGAGCCCCTCAAAGGATTTTGGCAGCTCCCAGGGTTTCTGAGACCACACTTTGGTCTAAGGCAGTGGTTCTCAACCTTCCTAATGCTACGACCTTTAATGTGGGCATATGTGGGTGTATCTGCATGTGGGTGGACCCGCCTGGAGACGAATAGAGGAGTGATGTCTCGGTTCCTAAGACCATGGGAAATATGGTCTTAGGCAACTCCTGTGAAAGGGTCGTTTGATCAGCAACCCACAGGTTGAGAACCACTGGTCCAAGGCAGTGTGATGTAGTAGAAAGAGCAAAGGTCTAGGTTTAAATCCCTAAAATACTACTTACTAGCTGTGTAGCCTTGGCTTCATCCCTCCAGACACTCAATGTCCTTGCCAATAAAATGGAGATTATAATAAGTGTCTGAGGCAGGATTTGAACTCTGACTTCCGAGTCTAACCATTCGTCCATTATGTGACCCTGCTTTCTAATGTGATCTGCCCTGCCTACCTCAGAATTGCAGTGAGGAATTTTTATGGTGGCAATACCTCAACAGTATGGTATAGTGGAAAGAGCACTAAATTTGGAGTCAGGGACCTGGGTTCAAGCCCCAGTTCAACACCTTTATCTTTCTGACCCCCAGTTATCTTGTCTGTAAAAGACAACTGTGTACCTTCAAGGTTAGTGATAGTGCATGATCCTTGGGTCTCAAGAGCAAGGCTTTGAAGGGACCTTCCCCTATTTTACAGATAAGGAAATCAAGATGCAGAGAGGTTTATTGACTTATCTGTGAGAGGTTTATTGATTTATCCATTACACATAGCCTGAGAAGATAGTACTATGTCACAAAGAGAGGATTCAAATTCAGTGCCCTTTGTACTATCTCACACAGGTCAGGGAGATAAAGTTACTTGTAAACTGCCAGGAGTTATATAAATGTAAGCAGTTACTATTATAACCCCAAGGGGGCTAAGGTCAGGTAGACATCCAGATGTCAGAAAACGTACAGGAAGTGTCAACATCCCTTCTGTTTTGTGATTGTTTCTAGCCTGGTTGACTTGGAAAAATTATAATGTTTGGAACATTAGACATCTGCCCAAGTGTGTGAATGTACATGTCTCATCCAAGTGTTTACTCTCCTCCTCTCCCTACCTCCCAGGCTACCCACACCTCTTTGTTGCTATGTTGGCTTATGCCTCTGTTAATCAAACTGTTGGCATGGTGTTTAACAACATCATGCAGTGTGAGGGTTTATAGCCTTTGGGTAATGCATGTCCTAGGAAGCACTGGGTCCTTCTGAACCCTGGGTAGAGGGGGGGAGATCCTTGAGAAAGGGAAACTAGTGAAAACTGTATGGGCCTGGGCCATGAGGTTTAGCTTAGCTGAATATAGTGCATATAAAATACAAAATAGACCTGAGTTCTCATCCTGGCCTTTCCCTAATTCACTTCGTGACCTTGGGCAAGCCAGCTTCCTTCTTGATGGCTTCATGTCCTCACCTGTACAATGAGGAGGCTGAACTAGTTCAGGGTTTTTTAACTTGAGATCTGTAAACTTTAAAAAAAAATTTTTTTTGATGACGTATGATGATGTATTTTGATGATGTATTTCAATACCATTGGTTTCCTTTGTAATCCTCTGTATTTTATTTTCTGCATTTAAAAATATTGATCTGAGAAGGCAGTCAATAGGTTTTATCAGATTTCTGCCAGAACACAAAAGAGGTTAAAAATCCTTGAACTAGATGCTCCTGTTCTGCTCTGGGATTCTCTGAATCTATGATTGATCTGGGACCAGTGTTCCCTCTCCTTTGACATCTCACCCTTACCCTAGACCTTTAATTCTGAAATCCCGGGTTAGGAGGAATAAGTGAGCTGCCCTAGTTCCAGCCAGATGGAGTCAGTCAGTCTGGCCCCCTAAAGCCTACAGATTTGCAGAGAACCAGAACTAGTACCAGTGGGTGGGCCTTTCTGTCTTCGAACTAGTCCTCCCTTGTGCTGGCCAGGTAGTCAACCCTAAAGAATTGCTGATTCATTTGGCCTCCATGGGAAAATCACCTGAATGAGATTAAACTTGGGGAGGCCAGGTTGAGGCCAAGGATCTCAAGGCATATGACAAGATGAAGCATGTTGTGAAATGAGCCAAGTGACCTCTAGGAAAAGTCTAAATCAGACTAGAAGCCAAGCTATCTTGCAGACATCAACCATTTTCTCATTTCAGACCTCACATTGGCCAGGAGAGCCACTTTCTCTTCCTGGTCCATCTCCCACCCACCTAGATTGATCTCTGCCACACCTTGGAAACTCAGTTTATTTTTTTTGTAGTCAGTGTTGCTGCCAGATGTAGTCATCGTTACCCAATCACACGTTCAGAAAAAACTGATCAAAAGCAGCTAAATGTGAAATCGGAGATGGAAAATATTAGGAAATATTAGGAAAATATTAGAGCCAGAAGGGACTTTAACATTCATTTCATCCGATCTTATTTTGCTCATTGGGAAACTGAGACCCAAAGAGGGGAAGTGACTTGCCCAAAATCACTAAGTAGAGCTGAAAATATAATCTGGATCTTCTTCCTCCCAGTCACCCCAACCCCTATTTTATAGCCACAAGAAACTGATGCAGATGAGAGTTGCTTGAGATCACAGAGCTGAGAACCAAATCCCTAAAATCAAGGGCTCTTCAGCAGGGTCCATCAGCTTTTAAAAATTTTGATAAGTTCATTTCATTATACTCATTCAAAAACATCATTCTGAGAAGGGATCCATAGGCTTCACAGAACTCCTGCTAAGAGTCCATGGCACAAAAAACATTAAGAACTGCAGCCTTAAATGGAAACAAAAGGCCCAGCCACTTTCTCTTAATAGTAAAAAGAACAAATCATTTAAAGTTTACAGAACACTCTCCTCATGATGACCCTTTGAAGTAGTGGTGGGAGGATTTCCACCTCCATATTACAGATTAGGAAACCCAGACTCCAAAAGGTTTCTTGACTTCCCCAGGGTCATATAACTCTTAACTCTGATCTTTTGACTCCAAAACCAATGCTGTTTCCTTCATTAGTCTTTTAGGTTAAAGGGAGTTTTCTTGCCTTTCCTGAATTTTCTTATAAACCTGCTCTCTTGTCCCTACCTTCTGCTCCTGCCCAGGGCCAACAGTTCTTCCGTTATGGGGATAAGCGACCTGCCCCTGGGACCAGGGACAAAGGCAACTTCCAGCAGTCAGCAAAGAACCCAGAGCTTCCTAAATACCGACGGGATGGCATCCATGCAGCCGATGGTTTCCAGCACCCCACCAAGAAGTCTGGGCCGGCTCCAGTGGGCTCACGCTATTGGCAGACCAAAGGTGGCTCCCCCGACAGCAGGAACCTAAGGACTGCTCGAACCCTGGGCAGCCCAGCTGAGAGTGGGAGCCGGGAAGAGCTGTCCACCCCATTTGGTATCCCCCTCTCCAAACTGTCACAGAACAAAATCCTCAGGAATAGGTCAGGTGGGGGCCCGTGGACCTTCGCTGATTCCCGACGGAGGGCCTCAGGACCCACAAGCCACAAGGACTAAAAGCAGGCCCACTCACTCTCCCTCACCTTGCTCAGCCCAGAGCTGCTTGTTCCTTTCGTTGGAGCTCTTGAGACTAGACTGATAATGCAAGTATTCTTAAACCATGCTGCTTGGACCTCAGCTGGGGGACCTGCATTTGTTGTACATATGATATAAGGGGCAGGAGGAGAGGATACGATGTTTACATTTACCTGATCAGTGCACCAATACCACGCGGCCATGATGGTCAGACCGAACGTCATCCCAGTCCATGGCAGGTCTGCAGTGTGGGGATCTCGGAACATGTGCATGGCATCGGCTCGGGGCAGGTGGCACGTGGTGTTAGGGATGGTCTTGTTTGGTACCGCCTGTAAGTAAGCTGCCTCCAACTGGCCATAACCCCCGATCTGGTCAAAAGCTGAAAGAGAAAATGGGAAATTGTGGGGGGTGGGGCAAGGGAAAAGAAGAAGCAAAGGAGGGAGAGAGTGGCTGGTTGGACTGGCCAGTGACTCCTCTCCCTCCTACAACTGACTTCCTGGTGCAGCAATTTTTAAGATTTTCCTACAGCCTCACTTTTTCCACACATGTGTCTGGAAAGGAGTTGGGGAGTGAAAAAAATAGATCTAATTTTATGATTGTATTTTATTTTTATTTAAAAAGAAACAAAATTATTAAAAGATAATTTTGCACATTGGAACTACTAGATTCCTGTTACCCTGGAGGGATCTTGCTGGACTTGTTACCCCAACAATCCCTGAGTGAAGATTTCTTTAACTCAGTTTTGTACTGTAAAAAAAGCAACACATGTATTTTTGTTCAGAATTAAGGATCCCATGGTGAGGTCTACAGTATTAAACTTCTGGGTCCAGCAGTTCCCTGCTGGGCTCACTGCCTGCTGTGGGGCCTCTGGCTTTGCATGGTAGAGAATCAGCTAGAAAGTCATCTGCTTTCTGGGGAAGAGCTCTGTCACTTCTTCTTACACTAGAGGAGACAGCAGCTAATCTGGGAAACAACTTCCCTTTTTTCAAGGTGGTGTAGGGGACCAAGAGTCAGACCTGGGTTCTAATCCTGCCTCTCCTAGCTAGTTGTCTAAATTTGGATGAGTTGGCCTGCATTTATTAAGTACCTTCTGTGTGCCCGGCTCTGGGCTAAGCATTGGGGATATAAAGAAAGGCAGCACCGAAACAAAATGCCATGTTAAAGTCACTTCACTTCTCCAAGGCCTTGATTTCCCTCATGTAAAATTTAGATAATCTCTAAAATCTAGCCAAAATAGGCCATGGTTCTGTCTTCTGATTCCCTGTTCAGTGCTTTTTCTAGCATATACAGTGCCATCTTCTAATGGGCAATGCTGAGACTTTTCCTGCTTAGGAGATGATTTGTCCCACACCTTACCATGACCATGACCACCTCTTTTACAGAGACCTCGAGGCTGTCTGCTCTCCATTTCTTCCATCCTTCAGTTCAGTACTTGAATATGTGCAATTGCCTTAACACTCCTTGAAACAGTGTAGGAAAACAGATCTTAGGCTCTCCTGTCAGAAACCTGAATGCAGAATTAAATCTAGTTGCTACCATGGGAAGAAAGGAAAGTGACCTCTTGCTTTGTCCTGTCTCCATCCTAACCTTCCAAATTGCTTGGATCCGTCCCATTTGCTCCCCAATGGAGAAATGAGGGAGACCAACATTTCTGGGGCCCCTGACTCCAGGGAATAGCTGATTTTCCCTTTGGGTAGGTATGGGAACAGGGGATAATCTGAGAGGAAATATTGATTACTCTTGTCCAATTCCTTTGCTCTATATTCTTCAGAAAAACTGGGTTTATTCCCTATGGTTATGCTCATCCTATTCAGTCTGGAACAAGTTCAGAGTTGGGCCTCACCTTTGAGGGGATGATATCAAAGATGTCACCAAGTGATAGAATTATCCCCTTCCTCTGACCATACCTCAGTGCTTAGGACTAAAGTACTCAGTGCTGAAGGGATGCAGTGTCTTCATGGTAGACAGGAAGTAAAAAATCAGGTAAAAGACAAGCCCATGGGCTTGAGAAAGGGCAAGGGAGAGGGTCCAAACGGGCTCCAAGCTAGGAAACTTGCCCTAGAAACAAGTTGTTTCACAGGGCTCTAACTTCCTGCCCTTCTCCCAATTCCTACAGCCCTCAATCTTTACACATCCATCCCTGACTGAAAAAGAGGGCAAGGAAGCAGGACTCAGTGGTCCCCGGAAGTTCAGGCAACTCTCTATGACCTCCAACTTGAAGACCATTCATATATTTTTGTTTTTTAAACAAGGATACAAGTAATTTATCCTTTCAAATGAGCAATGTGGCTCCCCCTTCCAAGCAGTATGTTACATACTCATTTCAGTGCTGAAGTTTGGGATAGAGGCTTATAGAGAGAAGGGACCTTAGAGTCAGCTGTTCTAGCCCCCTCATTTTACACATAAGGAGACTGAATCCCAGAAGAGTGAAGTGATTTGACCAAGATTCCACAAGCTCTACAGTTAAATAGCAGAACCCCGGGTCTTCTGACCCCAAATGCAGCGCTCTCCCCTTTGCCCTTTTGCAGACATCTTTGGGAGTTTTCTTCAGAGCCAAGTAGATCTGAACCAAAAAAGACCAGTTTTCATGTCTTTCCATGTTTTGATGTTTTCCACCCCAAATAGGATCTCTGGACACTCTGCTCTCTCAAGTAACTTTTGGCTCTAAGAATCAGATCTTCCCTCCAAGAACAAAGATTTGCTGCCATAATGAATATTCAGGCTGGTGGTCATTCATTACAGGGCTGTCCATAGAATATGATTTAGAGTTGTTATAGACTTTGGGCATTATCTGGCCATAGGAACATAGATGAGAACTGGGGATCTTAGACATTAACTTGGTCAGTGCCTTCAATTTACAGACAAGAACAGAAGTTCCCTGCCCAGTGTCCTGTAGGTAATAAGTAGCAGAGCCAGGATTTGGGAAAAAAAAAAAAGAACCTCTGACTCTTCCTCCAGTTTGCTATTCTTAATGATTTTATTTCTCTAAGCGCTACTCAGTCTCCCGTGTTTAAAACTCAGATGCTGTCTTTTGTCCTTACTTCTCCCTTGAAACCCTCCCAATCACTCCCATTAATTCTACCTCCAAAATGTTCCTTACATCATCTTCCTCCCTCTCCCATTTCCACTGCTACAAGCTTAGACTGTCATCATTAATACCCTCCTGGATGGTAACCTCATAGCTGTTCCCAACTCCACTCCATCACCCCCAACCAACTGCACCACTACTAGACATCTTTTCTTACCCACAAATCCCATCCCATCTCTTCTCTGCTCAAAACACTTCAAAACTCCCTGTTAATGTACAATAGAGGTTCTGAGTCCATTGTCCGGCCCTCTACAATCTGGTCCTACCCTGCTTTTCCAGCCTTGTCTCACACTGTGTACCCTACACTTTAGTCAAACTTGACATCCCTCTGTCTGCTCCGTACTTTCTTGCCCCATGAATTGCTAACACTGTTTCACTAACAAGTGAAATGCTTTTTTTCCCAAGTCTTTCTAGAAATCACTCCCTCTCAAGCCTGTAGGCTCAGTATGAGTCAGCAACGTGAAGAAGCAGATGAAAAAGAGCATGTGATCAGAGTCTGCATTGCTGCTCCGCATAAGAGAAATAACATCACTGTCTTCTACAAGGGTCATACCACCCCATGTCCAATTCTAGATCCATTTTAAGAGGGATGTTGAAAACCAGGAGTGCATCTAGAGGCTAGCAGAGAATAAGAAATGATGCCATGTGAAGTTCAGTTGAAGGAACTATGGATTTGACCCCTTCCTTTTACAGATAAGGAGACAAAAGCCATAGATGTGATGTGACTGGCCCAAGGTCATAGAACCACAGAATTTCCTACTCGTAAGGGACCTCAGCAGTCAACTAGTTCTCCCCATGCCTGAAAAAAAATAATCCTCTATAACCTACCCAACATTAAGCCTTTGCTTTAGTAGGCACTCACTACTTCTTGAGGCAGATCCTTCTACTTTTGGATAATTCAGATTGGGAGGAAGTTTTTTCCCTAATACCTCGCCTAAATTTGCTTTTGCTTTGTCTTCGTGTTGGCACGGGTTCTGCCCTCTGGGGCCAAACTGAACAGGCCTAATTCTTCTCTTATATGACAGCCCTTCAGATACTTGAAGATAACTATCACATCACCCCAAGCTTCTCTTCTTTTCACTAAAGAGCCCAGTTCCTTCAACCAGTCTTCATATGGCACAGACTCAAGGTTCTTTCAGCATCCTGGTTAGCTTGACAACCAGTAATCTGAGATACAGGCATCTGACGCTTAAGCCAGGGCTGCATGAGCATATTACTCTTGTGACTACTTAAGCTCTACTATGTTTGCTAAGGAGGCAGCTAGGTGGCTCAGTGGATAGAGCACTGGACCTAGAGTCATGAAAACTGAGTTCAAATCTGATCTCAGATACTAACCTTGGCACCCTGGGCAAGTCACTTAACCTCTGTTTGCCTTAATCCTCTGGAGAAGGTGGTGGCTAGGTGGCGCAGTGAATAGAGCACCGGCCCTGGAGTCAGGAGTACCTGAGTTCAAATCCGGCCTCAGACACTTAACACGAAAAACTAGCCGTGTGACCTTGGGCAAGTCGCTTAACCCCAACCTGCCCTCCAAAAATCAAAAAAAAAAAAAAATCCTCTGGAGAAGTGAATGCTCAACCACACCAAGCAAATCCCATGGACAGTATTGGCATGCTGTGGTCCACAGGGTCACAAAGAGTTGGACATGGATGAACAGCAATATTTGCTGAAGGATTAGCATCATTACTTTTTTGCTCCACTCCTGCTTCCCCAGAATTTCAAACTTGGAGGCCCTGTGGGGGTGTTGCACCCCAATCTCCTCTCCTTCCCTCCATGCCTACTTTCCTCCAAAGTGCATATCATATGATTGCCTCCCTGCGTTTGGTTAAGGGCCAAGAAATCTTTTGTAAAGCTCATCTATCTAAAGACATGACCAGAGCCTTACCTACATTCAATGTATCTGGCATAATGAATGAGGGTAAACAAATGACCCTTGAGTCTGATTTTCCATTCACCCTCCCAGAATTTGAGTCTCCTTGAAAAAATCTATCAGTAATATGGGCATGCATGTTTGGGTAGACAGCTCCTGCTGCATTAGGCGCTCTTTTGTGGGAAGATAGGTAATCAAGCATATAGGAGGCTAGAGGTCAGATGTGAGACACCATTCCCTTCCCCCCCCCTCCCAGATAAGACAGGCTGAGACTTCGAAGTCTGCTAGTAGTCTTGGGGTCTAAATGAATGTCCAATAGAGCTCAGGGTATCCCTATCAAAAAGGTTCTGCCTCCAAAGTCATTTGGTTAGTGTTATAATAATGGACCATCGGAATCATAGGAAGTGACCGTTCCCAGGATAAGCAATTAGTCAGGACAGTTCCCCAGCTACTAAATAGAAGCAAGTTTACTGAAAATTGAACCTCAGTTTTCTAGCCTGAGAAGACTATCCTTCCTCTCACCCAAGTTTTCCTTACAAATAATAACTTACATTTATATAGCATTTAAACGTTTACAAAGCATTTTCTTCCTAATTCCTTGTGAATTAGATAGTTCAGTTTAGTTTTATTATAACTCATTTTACAGATAAGGAAAATGAGGCTCAGAGAAACTCAGCCACTTGCCCAACGTTACACAGGAAAGAACTGGAGAGTTCAAACCTGGATCTCCTGACTTTTCAGCTAGGCTACAATGCAGATTCCTTCAGTTCAGGCTGCTACTGCCATAAGGGAAATACTATTTAATTTAAATAATGGCGACTTGTGGCTTGAGGTTTCTCTATAGGGTCAAAGCAGGTGAGGGTGGGTAGGCCAGCCATTCTCTCTAGGGAAAAAGCATTTACGATCTTGCTACAGGCCTGTTCTCAGAGGCGCTTGGAGCCAATCATCCCTGTACCTCTGAGATTGGTTAAACAGGTATCTTTCTCCTCTCCCTGAGATCTCTGTTGTCTATAGCCTAAGCCAGGCTGAATTTCACCCTGTCCAAACTGTCCCCCTTGTCTCTACCTCTTTTTCTCATGTGAAGTGTTATTGTTGAGAATTTATTTTTGTTATTTTAAACAGATGAGAGTCTCTGGTTGTCTTCTGGCCTTAAATGCACTACTTAAAATCCACCCCTGGCTACACCTCATTGTAAAACATTGAGCTACCAGCCAGTGTTTCTTGTGTCAGCTCTGATAGCCAGAGGCTGGATGAGAGCTGAGAAAACTGGCCCGGGAAGGGGAAGCATGGGAAGGGACGTTGAAAGTCTGTCAGTGTCTTCTGCTGAATTGCTCCTGTCCTCATCTCTGCAGACCTTTATTCTCCCTACAGACCCTCGCCAGTTCTGCAGGTCTGCCTTCTCTGGGCCATTTTCAAGAAGCAGTGGCCATTCTCACAGGGCATAATTCCCGTCCTCACCTCTTACCCTGTATTTATGATCCTAGTACTCCACACCTGGTATTTAAAGATACAGAAAAGTTGTACGGCAAAACCTAAACCCAATAAAAGACTTCAAATTGGAATGGGTCCCACTCTGGGCATGTGTGTGTGATTGCTGAGCATGGGCAACAAATGGCTCTGGATGGGTTTGGGGTCAGCTCCTTACCTTTGATTGTCAGGATGAC
The DNA here is from genome assembly GCA_028646575.1 of Pseudocheirus occidentalis. Classification (NCBI taxonomy): domain Eukaryota; kingdom Metazoa; phylum Chordata; class Mammalia; order Diprotodontia; family Pseudocheiridae; genus Pseudocheirus; species Pseudocheirus occidentalis. The sequence continues at coordinate 183,291,815 of CM053599.1, forward strand.
TGCCCCAATTATCATGATCACTGTCTGCAATGCATCAGTGTAGATGACAGCAGCCAGGCCACCTATGGGAAAAGGGTGACAGTGCTCAGGACTGGACCCTCAGTCTGACTGGGGAAGTAGAGGATCAGGTCAACACAGAGCAGTTATGAATGAATGGATGGCTGGATGGATAGATGAATGAATGAATGAATGAATGAATGAATGAAACAAAACAGTGAGCCAGGCAGTTAGTTACTCTGGGGCTGGAAGTGAGGGAAGCCTGTGTATCACCCACATTCCCTCTCTCAAGGTAGAGTCCTCTTCTCAGCTTGGCATCCACTGCTGTCCATGCTCTGCTCCCACTTTAAATGCCCCAGCTTTGTTTTCTGACTCTCTGCCCCTCCTTTCTTTCCCTTTCCCCCAACTCCAATCATTCTCTGAGCATGCCCCCTACTTTTTCTTCTTTGTACCTTTGCTCATTCTCCTCTGCTCTCATACTGCTAAAAACCTCATGACAAACCTGTGAGCAGGGTATTACTGTTATTATTTTATAGGTGAGGAAACTGGGTGACTCATCCATGATCCTGAAGTTATAAACAGTCAGAGTGGCCAACATTCAGAACCAATTGTTCCTGACTCCAAGTCCAACACTCTAAGTCAGAAAATACATTGGATCTATTGTATGGGAGCACTGTGTTTCTCTCAGACAGGGTTGAAGGTATATGTAAATCTATATACAAAGGGTAGGAACCAAATCAAGAGCTGTTTTCCCTGTATTATCCCCCTAGTTGAACTGGTGAGTGGGGGGTGGGGAAGGGAGAAGTGGGAGCTTTGGGTTGAATGGCATGGAAAGAAAGGTTGCCTTGAAGCAAATCCACAATTTATTCCAATCCATTCCTTACCTGCAACAGTATAAAGTGCTGTGATCACCAACATTATGCCCGTAGACAGGTAAAAATTCCAGCCCAGACAGATGTGCACAAAGAGGGCCCCCGCGTACAAGTCAATCTGGAGGGACCACAAGGTCAATGGTCAGTCAATCAATTTCCATTTATTAAACACCTACTGTGCATGAGGCAATATGTTATGTTCTAAGGATAAAAAAAAAATTCAACTCACTCTCAAGGAGTTTACTGGTTAATGGAGAGACAACACACTATGTACAAACGATACATACAGGATAAATTGAGGGTAATCTCAGAGGAAGGGCATTAAAACACCCTGGGGTCATGTAACTGCAACAGAAATACACTGGTCATGTGCCAGGGCTCAGAGTTCTGCAGACAAACCGAAGCAAGGAGGCTTGGAACCTTAGGGCTACCCATCCATACCCACAGTGGTGGAAATTATGAACTAAATTAGATCATTTTTAAAATAAAAAGTAATGCTAATAATAGCTAACACTGATATAGCATTTTAAGTTTTGCAAACCACTTTATAAATACTACACTATTTAATTTACCCCACCACTCTGTAATGTAAATGTTATTATTATCCTCATGTTATAGAATAGGAAACAGCCTTCATGAAAGGTTAAGTGACTTATCCAGGACCACAAAACTAGCAAGTTTCTGAGGCAGGATTTGAACTCATGTTTTTCCTGATCCAACATTCCATTGGCTGGGACCACCTATTTGCTGCAAGTTAATTACTTTCAAGTGTCACAGGGGACCCGGGCAAAAAGAAACCAGGGAATGGGGTTTATTGTTATCCTGAGACAAGGAATCTACAAACTTTATTAAGTGCCTATGAAGTGTTAAGCACTGGCTTCCCTGGAGGGGTTTACATTCTATTCTGGGGAGGTCATTTCCCTTCTCTGGGCCTCAGTTTCCTCATCTGTAAAAATGAAGGATTTGGACTAGATGATCTCTGAAGATCTTCCCAGCTCTAATATTCTGATCATTTACTGGGTTCACTCTGGGACAGGGCTTCCCTTGCCCCCCTCCTTCAGGCAGCCCTGAAAGGCAGCATGGATGAGAAAGCCCGGAGTTAGGTGCTTACAGAATCCTAGAACCTCAGAGTTGAAGGAACATCTGCGGCCATAGAGCCCAACCTGTACTTCTACAAGAATCCCTTCTGTTGTTGTTGGTAAGTCATTTTTCAGTTGTCTCCAACTCTTTGTGACCCCATTTGGGTGTTTTTTTGCAAAGATACTGGTTAGTTTGCCATTTCCTTCTGCAGCTCATTTTACAGATGAGGAAACTGAGACAAACAGGGTTAAGTGACTTGTCCAGGATCACACAGTAAGTATCTGAGGCAAAATTTGAACTCATGAAAATGAGTCTTCCTGACTCCAGGCCCAGCACTTTACCTACTGCAGGACTTAGCTGCCCAAGAATCCCTTCTACAATTCACCCAACACATGGTCATCCAACTTCTGCTTAAAGACCTCTAATAAGAAGGAACCCATTCCCTTATGAGGCTGCCCATTTTATTTTGCACAGCCCTAATTGTAAGGATGCATCTTATGTCAAGCCTAAATCTGCTCTGAAACTGTCACTCATTACTACTAGTAATTACCTGTTCCTAACTTCTGCCCTCTGGGGCTAAGTGGGGCAAGTCCAATGCTCTCATAGATTTAAAGGTAGAAGGGACCTTAGAGGTTATCTAGTCCATTTATTTTAAAGCTGAAGAAACTGAGACCCAGAGAAATTAAATCATTTGCCCAAGATCACGCAAGTGATCATTGACAGAGTCAAGATCCAAATCTAGATTCTCTCATTCCAGCTCCAGCCCTCTTTCCACTGTACAATGCTGCTGCACAGTACTTGAAGATGTTTATTGTATTCTCCTCCCCAGGTGGCAGCTCAGAACCAGCTATCAAGAGCTGATTATAAAATTTTCAGTCTGAGCATTTACATTATAGAAATCAGTAAAGGCTACAAGTAAGGATTTAATATATTATTTTATTGATTTCTAGATTTAAAGTGGTAGAGAAAATGTTAGTAATTCAGATTAAACTTAAAAATTGGTCCTGTGTATATTGTCTATCCCCCCACCGAAAGCTAGTTGGTAAAGATTTGTCATCACATTCCTACCCCCAACCAAGTCTCTTCTTCTCTAGACTAAACATTGCCAGTTTCTTCAACTAATCCTTATATAGCATGATCTGGAAGCACTTTACCATCTTGGTTGCCTCTCTCTGAATGTGTTCCAACTCATCAATGCCTTTTCTAAAATGTGATGCCCAGAATATTCCATAGTAGAAGATTACTGCAGATGGTGACTGTGGCCATGAAATAAAAACACGCTTGTTGGAAGGAAAGCTATGGCACATCGGGACAGCATACTAAAAAGCAGATATCACCTTGCCGACAAAGGTCTATATAGGCAAAGCTATTGTCAGGATTCCCATGCTAAAACCACCCCTCTCTTTTCACTCCTCTTTTTTTTTTAAACTGCTAGCAGACCTGTTTTCCAGAGCTAAGGTCAAGCAACCAAGTTGTGCCTGGCATAGCAACAATACTTTGCACTCATCCTCTGGATGAGGAACTCTGCTGTAGCTCAATCGCAGAATTGGTTCACAGCAGCCCTAGGTGGTCCCTGAGCTTGGGCAAGCACCAGCAGGAACCATGTTCTGGTCATGAAGTCCTACTATGAATCAAACTTGCTTCATTGTTGCTGTTACCCCTCACTGCCTCTGCTGTATCTCTCTGCTCATTTCTTGTCTAGCCACTACTATACGTATCCAGACTTAGCCTCGCTGCCCAATACACATATCTAGTTTTCCTTCTCCAATGGAATAAATAAAGATTTTTGCTTATAGCAACTGTGAGCTCTTTGGTTTTATTTTATTTTGTTTTATTTTTCAGAGTTGACCATTTGTATAAAGCTTTTGCTATAAACTCTGTGGCTCTTTGGTTTCTTTTATTTTTCATAGTTAACAGTTGTTGCATAACCTGTGTGGCTCTTTGGTCATTTATTTTCACAGTTCAACACTATGGTTTTTCCAGTAGTAATGTATGGCTGTGAGAGTTGGACTTATAAGGAAAGCTGAGTGCCACAGAATTTGATACTTTTGAGTTGTGGTGCTGGAGAAGACTTTTGAGAGCCCTTTGCACAGCAAGGAGGTCAAATCATTCAGTACTTACAGAAATTAATTCAGGCTATTCACTGGAAGGTCAAAAACTGAAGCTGAAGCTTAAATAACTTTGGTCGCATAATGAGAAGACAGGACTCATTAGAAAAGACCTTGATGTTGGAAAAGATTCAAGGCAAAAGGAAAAGGGGAGGGCAGAGGATGAGATGGATAGATCAGGTCATGGAAATGACAAACATGAACTTGAACAGACTTTGAGAGACGGTGGAGGATAAAAGGGCCTGGCATGCTATGGTCTGTCACATCACAAGGAGTCAGACATGAGTGAACAACCAACAACTCCAGATATAGGCTGACCAGGACAGAGTACATTGGGCTTGTCACATCCGTCATCTGAATTTACATAATTTTTTTTGGCTGCTACATCATATTGCTGACACATAATGGGTCTACAATCTGCCAAGACCTCCAACTCTTTTGAAGACAAACTGTCATCTAGCCATTTGTCTCCCATTCTATACTTATGAAGTTGATCAGACACAGGCACAAATCCCAACTTCAAAATTCATTAGCTGTGTGACCAACCATTAGAAAAACACTTCGTATCTCTGATCCTTAGTTCCCTCATCTGTACAATAATCATAACAATACACTACCTGTCTCACAGGATTCTTACGGGAAAAGTGCTTCATAAACATTAAAGCAATATAAGAATGTGAACTATAAGTAAATTTTGTCAAAGTTAGACAAGCCACTCTAGGGAAGAAGGATAAGGCACCTTGCTTAGTCTTTGGGAACTAAGAACTTGTGATAATAACTCATTAGATCAGATAAGATCCAGAAGCAAAATTTAGACAAGTCTCACCTATTGTCCAGTACACTCAAATTCTGGACACATATTGACTATATCCAGTCTTAGGCATAGCACTGAAAATTTATCTAGTCTCTGGTTTATATTGCTTCAACCCAGAGTTTGCATTGGAAAAATCATCTCATATAGCTCAGTTTTAGGTTTCTACAGGTGCAGCTAAAAAGGTCCCCAGCTCCCATACAACATTCAAGGTAACAAATATTTCCAGATACAGGATAGCCCACAGAAAATGAAGGAGACACAAAGGACTCATCTGAGCTCTCAGACAAAGTAGAAAAAGCATAAAGGGCTTATATAATAATCCACAATCAATAATAATTCTCCTTCTCCAGTGGTTTCCACTTTTCCACAACTGGCAGAGGATGAGATGGATAGATAGTTTAAAATATTGTCCAGATACAACGCCACCCACATACATTCAGCCTTCTGGTATCCTATGAGGGCCTTCTCTTCCCTTAACAGTAGTCAAGCTGCTCAAGAAATTCCTCTTCTCTGGATAGAAGATTGGCTACTCAAACTCTTGAACTTGGGGTTACTTACAGGCAATCCTGAGTCTGATACTATCTAGGAAATCCCCCTTCTCTGGCTAGAAGGCTAGATTTCTGGATTTTACTGCCTAGGAAATCACTCCTCCTTTATCTAGGAGGAAGAGAGATTAGGAACATTATCTAGGAATTCCACTCTCATGTCAAGTAGGCAAACACATTTCTTCCCTTTTCTATGGTCTCTTCAAAGCCACCATCAATGGCTCCTGGAAGGAGGGAGATCAACTTCCCACTATGACCACCTGGTAATACACGAAAACCTTGACTCCTCACAGCAGTCTTTATGAAGTGTGGTTTGGTAATTTAAGTCCCCAAGTTTGTTTGTTTGTTGAAAGGATTTATCCAGAAAAAAGTATAAGTGGAAAGGAAAAAGCCAAGGCAATGGCAGCTCCCTTTAACAGACCAGCACAAAACTGACTCTTCCCACAAAAGTGTATTCTCCCAAGAGTCCAAGCCAACCACTTCACCTTGGGACCAGCCCACATCAGTTAAATCCATTCTCCAGGAAGCACCAAGAGGCAGTTCCAAACCAATGACTCACTCTGAAGCAGTCCCACTCTCTGAAATCCAATTAGCAGATGCCTTTTGTCCTCTCCATAAGGTGTCAGAGAACATGTCTGCACTCTCCATAATGAGATACTTTCTCAGAAGTCTCTGACAAAGAATTGCCACCCCTTATGTCCATCAAGTTGATTGGGTAACTCTCCTATTCAGCTCCTACACAACTTGGGTCTTCTATCACTTAAACCACTCCTCCCCAAGCAATCTCAGGCATACAGGGGAGCTGCCTGGTTTTCTTCTCCCTCCAACTGATGAGCACATTTTGGTGAAACAGGGTGCCCAGTTGATCTGGGGACTTCCCTTTCCTTCATCATGATCATCAAATAGTGTCACTATCACAGACCCCATTTCAGCTCTCCCCACACAAATCAGAAAAGACTTCCGAGTCAAGAACCAGTATGAACTTTATGACTAGAATCTCAAAATCTCAACCTAGGAGGGGCCCTCAGAGTTGAGCTGCTCTAGCTTCCTATTCAGTGGAGTCCAGTGCACTGGATAGAATGTTTGGGCCTGCAGAGAGGAGGGACCTAGATTTCGATTCTGTTTCTGAAATGCACTAGCTATATGACCCTGGGTAAAATCATTTAATCTCGTCTGAGCTTCAGTTACCTCATGTGTAAAAGGAAAATAATAATATATTCACTACTTAGAGCACAGGCAAGTGCTTTTTAAACCTCAGAGTTTAAACAATTATCATTATACAGGAATCCTTTCTGCTATATCCCAGATAATTGGCAATCGAATTTCTTCTTGAAGAGTTCCTTAGTGATGGAGAACTTCCCAAGGCAAGACAATCTATTTTGGGCAGGTCTAATTGTTAAAAAGCTCCTCCCCTCCCCTTTCTTCTTTACTGTCCCAGTCCTTGTGTCTAAGGATGCCAAATCTAGTCAGTTCTATCTCTACAGCATCTCTCCTACCTGTCCCTGGCCCGGTTGCTAACACCCTGGGGTTCAGATTGTCATCAGTCCTCTCTTGGACTATTGCAATAACTTCTCATTTGATCTCCCTGCCCCAGGAGGCTTCCAATCCATCCCGCCCCATAACAGCCAAAGTGACTTAAAGTAAAGGTCTTCCTTTGTGTTGTTTCCTTATTCAAAACAGTCCTGTGGCTTCTTATTATCTCTAAGATCAAATACAAACCCCTTTGTTTGGCAATTCAAATCCTTCCTGATCTGATTCCAGCCTCCCTTTACAGTGTTATTCATAGGTTCTACAGTCTAGCAAAACTGGACTATTTGTTCACCCTCACCTAAAACACTCCATCTCTAGTGTCTGTTCCCTTAAACAGATTGTTCCCCATGCCTGGAACCCATTCCCTCTCTTCTTACCTCCACTTTTTAAATCCTTCAGAGTTCCTTAAAAAGTCAGTTTCAATGTTACTTCCTATGGGAAACCTTCCCTAATGCTCTAAACTGCCAATCTTCATTAGACCCTCAATTCCTTGAAGGCGGGGGCTGTCTCTGCCGACTTTTTTATATCCCTAGCACTTATCACAATGCCTGGCACACAGTAGGCTCTTAATAAATATTTAATGGGGCAATTAGGCAGACCAGTGGATAGAGTGCCAAGCATGGAACCTGATTTCAAATCTTGTTTCAGATGTTTCCTAGCTAAGTGACCACGGGCAAGTCACTTAACCGGTTTGCCTCAGTTTCCTCATCTGCAGCTATCTCTCTGGGTGGTTGTGAGGATCAAGTGAGGTAATGATTGTACAGTGTTTAACACAGGGCCTGGCACATGTAAGTGCTATATGAGTGTCAGCTATTGTTATGACTTCCTTATTGGTTGATTGGTTGTGTCGCCCTCCTAAAAAATTACCTTGGATTTACTTTGTACCTACATTTGTGTTGCTTCTGTTATATGTGGACTATTGTTTCCTCTAATAGAAGGTAAACTCCCTGAAGACAAGAACTGTCATCCTTTTGTGTTTGTATCCCCAGAAACTACCATAATGCCTGGTATAGAAGGCACCAAGGAAATGATTGCTGATTGGTTGACCGATTCCACTTGTTGCTGCTGGTCCTTTCTAAGGCAAACAAGCCAAACAAGTTTAATCCTTCTTCCACATGACTGCCCTCCAAATATTTGAAAACAACTATCATGTTGCCCCTGTCTTTTCTTCAAACTAAACATTCTCAGTCCCTTCAAATAATTCAGAAACGGCACAGTCTCCAGTCTCCACACGGTCCCAGGTTACACTCTGGACATCTTCACTACAGCTCCACCCATTCCCCTTTCAGCGTTTTTCTATATATTCTTGTCTTCCATCGGAATGTAAGTTCCTTGGTCAAGGACTGTCTTTCTTTTTGGTTGTATTTGTATTCCCGGAGCTTAACACAGGGTCTAGCACAAAGCGAGTGCTTAAGAAATGGACATTCACTGCCTGACCATCGAGGCTTCCCTCATCGGGTCACTCTCGAGCTTGCCAATGCTCTTCCTAAAATGTGACACAAGGGTTAAACATAACACTTCAAAGGCATTCTGACCAAGGTTGTGTACAATGTGACTGCCACTTTCCACTTTCAGAACACTGTGTGTTTCACTGTTTGTTGCCCATGATCATTTAACTTCACTGGAACTCCTTTCCTTTTTCTGTAAAATGAAGAGTTTGGATTAAATGATCTCTAAGGTTTCTTCTAGTTCTAAATCCTATGATCCTATTAATTCGGTCTAAAATAGTGTTATGGAGAGGCAACTTGGCTTAGTAAATGGATAGTGACCTCAGAATCAGAAAGACCCGTATTCATGTCCTGGCTCTGCCTTACACTAACTGGGTGCCAGCTGGGTGACTGAGGCAAATCTCTCAATGCTCCAGGAAATCTTGAAGAATATAAATTGCAAAATACTTACTGATAGAAACAGAGGAAGTTTCCTCACTAGGAATTCCCTACATCAGCAAAATCACAAATTTGAACCCAAGAAACCCCTAAGATAACATTAGCTATTTTTGTCTGCCTTTTCACACTGTTGACTCTAAAATCCCAGGTCTTTTTCATATCTACTTCCTAGTCATAACTTCCCTTAACTCCACTCAGTCTAATTTACTTTTTTTTAAACACAAGTATAATATTATATTTATTCCTGTTAAAAATATCATATCATTAGACTGGGACTAGTCCATTCTGTGGCAATCTTTTCAGATACCAATCCTGATTAATAGCATGGTGTTCCCTTCTATATTGGGCCATGAAAGAATCCTCCTTGACAACATCAGTATACAACCTGGTCCTACTACCATGGATTTATGATGTCATCAATGTGGATTTTTTTCTCCAATGATGCAGATTGAAAGCCTTCCACATGTGCCCATTCTGTGGACTTTTGTCTATGTTCTCCCATCAGGTGACCACAGAGAGTTCATTCTATGTGTTAGGGCCCACTCTTGATGTTTTGCTGACTTCTCAGGTATACCAATGGAGTGTGCAGGCTGCCTATCCCTTCCTCTTAACACTGATAGATCTATATTCTTTTTCAGTCACATAGTTCATTGATGACATACTTTACTATACTTCTTTATCATTCTTTGTTTGCAAGGTGCTATAACCTGTTCGTGCTTACTATAAATCAAAAAGCACTTATTAAATAAGGGTCTGCTATGTGCCAGACCCTGTGTTAAGCTCTAGGAATGCTAACACAAAGAATGAAATTATCCCTGTTCGAAAGAAGCTTGAATTCTAATGGGGGAGACAATATGTTCTTACATAAGTATATGCAGTATATACCTCTATAAATGTGTGTATGTATATATATATATATGCATACACACATTTATATATATATGTATATATGTACACACATATATGTGGATATGTATTTACACACATATACACATATAGAACAAATATAAGGGAGCTAGGGAGGAAGGGCGCTACCAGATGGGAAGGACAGGAAAGCATCTTTGCAAAACGTGGTACTTGACTTGTGTCTTGAAGGAAGACTGGGAATCCACGAGGCAGAGGTGAGGAGGGAATGCTTTCCAGGCATGAGGGACCACTAGTGCAAATGCAGGTAGACAGGAAATGGAAGGAACAAAGAGAAGGCCAGTTTTGGCTGGAATGTGGGGAAAAGAGTGATGTAAAATGAGATTGGAAAGGCAGGTTGAGGCCAAGCTATTCAGGGGCTTTAAATCCTAGAGGCAAGAGGGAACCACTGGAGGAAAGCAACAAGACCAGATTTGCACTTAAGGAAAAACACTCTGGCAACTATATGGAGGATAGATTGGAGGGGGGAGAGATTTGGAGTAGAGAGACAAGTTATGAGGCCATTGTAATAATCTAGGAGAAAAGTGATGAGTGCTTGAACTAAAGCATTCATCTTGTGTGGAAAAGTATGGCTGAACTAGGAAATGCCTGGAGTGTACTAATGTATAAGAATACTAGAAATTTAGAAAGGGGGCAGATTATGAAGGAAGGAAGCAAGCATGCTCTATACCAGGTACTGTGTTAATTGTTTTACCTTAATTGCTTGGTAGCCAGCAGTAATTTATAATATGATTAAAAGTAAGGAGGGGGGGGGGTGCAGCTAGGTGGTGCAGTGCATAGAGCACCAGGTCTGGACTCAGAACACCCAGCTTCAAATCTGTCTTCAGATGTGGATTAGGATAGTTTTTTTTTTCCACCTAAAAGACCAGCAGATAGGGAGAGATTGAAGATGAAAGAGAAAGTAAGGATGATAACTGGGGCAATCAGCTGCAGATGATGGGAGAGGACAGAGTGAAGAATATGTGTAGAGGGCTTGGCCCTGGCAAGGAGAAAGGCCACCTCTTCATCAGAGACTAGAGTGAAGGAGGATATGGTAAAGAGTGTGAGGGAAGGAGAAGCTAAGAAGAGAATGACTAATTTTTTTTCTGTGAAGACTTGAGAGAAATGTTTATTTCTCTCTCATATTAATCACCAGTTATTGAATTAGGACCAGAATTTTTTCAAACACCTTTCAGTTGTTCAGTCTCTAAAGGACATTGCTGATAAATTCTTTGATTAGATTTTCCATGTCTAGGCAATTTTGAAGTAAATGACATAATCAAAATCACATCCCCAGCCACTCATTAGAATAGGTCCACCTCTCATTGAAACATTCATTCTTCTCATTAATTGTCTACCAATCAGAGCTGATTGCAACTCTCAGGAGCAACCACTCTTCCAAGCCTACAACCATGATTAATCTTTAGCCTTTGAGAGTGTTACAGGCCCATTTTATTGGTAATATGCTAGCGTTATTAATAAAATGATTAATTACCCCAAAACTATGTCTCCTGAACTTTTTAAATGTCAGAGTATGAATCAAGGTTATTATCTGAGACAGTGGCATGGAAGGACCGAGAAAGGAAGAGATTTGGAAGAGCCAGTGTGGTGATTGATTAGGATAGGGAATTAATTACAGAGAACTAGGATGGTCTTGCTGCAATGAACACCCAGTTGAGGCTTCATAGCATAAATTTGAAGCAGACCCATTCAGCATTGTTTCATGATTTTCAAAAGGTCTATTTAATAGCAAGGATAGGGATGGTGAGAGTAATCCAGGGTTAAGGTTTGTCAAGATGTGATGATTGTAAGACAAAGGAAGAAGAGAGTTAAGAGTAGAGAACAGTGGGGTGGCTAGATGGTGCAGTCAGTAGAGCACTGGCCTTGAAGTCAGAAGGACCTGAGTTCAAATCCAGCCTCAGACATTCTACCCAAAAACTAGCCCGTGACCTTGGGCAAGTCACTTAACCCCAATTGCCCTCTAAAAATAAATAAATAAAAATTTTTTAAAAAGAGTGGAGAATAGTAATGCAGGACTGAAGTTCAGGGGAGAGACTGGAGCTGGATATGTAGTTATAAGATATTTACATAGAGATAATAATTAAATTAATGGGAAATAATGGGATGTATCTACTTCAAAAACTTATTACCAATTCTCTATATAGAGAAGCTAACTATTGACCATTTAGAACATAATTTAGAAACAGTGATATTAAATGTAATTTATAATATGATTAAAAGTATGGAGGGTAGGGCAGCTAGGTGGTGCAGTGGATAGAGCATCAGGCCTGGTTGCAGGAACACCCACCTGACTTCAAATCTGTCCTCAGATGTGGATTAGGATAAACAAAAACAAGGAATCTTAACTCTAAGGATATAATAGAAGCCAGCCTATGCAAAATGAGTAACCCTAGGACTTTACAGATATTCTGTGACACCCTATAGTGGTGGTTCTCAACCTGTGGGTCGCAACCCCTTTCGGTCGAAGGAGTCACCTGAGACCAATGGAAATATGTGTTTTCCAATGGTCTTAGGAACAGAGTTACCTCTCCTCTATCCATCTCCAGGCAGGTCCGCCTACATGCAGATACGCCTACATAAAGGGTTGCAGCATTAGGAAGGTTGAGAACCACTGCCCTTAAAGTGATGACCGGATGTGTTTCTAGGTAGAGAAGAGGCGGAGGGGCTGTGTCTACCTGAACCAGTGTTGTCCCCTTGCTGAATATACTTTCTGTGATATAGCTAAGTAAGTCTCCTTTTGTTAACTGTTAGATGAACTGGCTGGTGCCAGACTTGGAGTCAGGAAGACCCAGAGTTCAAATTCAGCCTCAGACACTAGCTGTGTGACCCTGGACAAGTCCCTATTTGCCTCAGTTTTCTCATCTGTAAAATGAGTTGGAGAAAGAAATGGCAAACTACTTCAGTATCTTTGCCAAAAAAAAAACCCCAAGTGGGGACACAAAGAGTTGGACACAACTGAACAACAAGATGGACTACAAATATTTCATGTTGTTTCAATTTCACACCTGAAATACCAGATACTCACAAGATGGCATCTTAAAATGGGAATGAATCTGCAATGCAAATTGTGTTGTAACAAGATTTCTCATTGATATAACTGAACTTACTGAACACAATAATAAATTATGACTTTTTGTCTTTTTTTTTTTTTGGAGGGTAGAAGGCAGGGCAATTGGGGTTTAAGTGACTTGCCCAATGTCACATGGCTAAGTAACTGTTAAGTGTCTGAGGGCAGATTTGAACTCAGGTCCTCCTGACTCCAGGACTGGTGGTATGTTCACTGTGCCACCTAGCTGCCTCTAAATAATGACTTTTTAATGTTTGTTTAATAGCCTTCCTTGAACTTTACATAGCAATAAGTTCAGCTAATATTCAGTGTTGTTCTTCTAAAACATCACACAAGATGTGAGAAACCAAATATTAATATGAAATAATTAAATAAGTGTCAAAACCTCCTTTCTATTTGTGAATTTCAAACTGTTCTACTTATTTTCAAGAAATACTGTTTTGGGGAGGTTAGGTGGTACAGTGAGTAGAGCACTGGCCCTGGAGTCAGGAGGATGGACCTGAGTTCAAATTCGGCCTCAGACACTTGACACACTTACTAGCTGTATGACTTTGGGCAAGTCACTTAGCCCCAATTGCCCTCCAAAAAGCAAAAAAAAAAAGATTTAATTTAAATCTCATGATGTAATGATATATAGAATATATGCCCTTATTCACACATTTTTATCTATTTCTGATTGATCTGGAATTATAAATACTTTTATAAAACATACAAGAGAAAAAGGATGACTAAACTTTATGAAAATGTTAAAAATACAGATCTTGGCTTAATCATATATCAAATTTATTCTTATGGAGATATCATTATCTTTCCCCTACCAGTGGTTCTCAACCTTCCTAATGCCATGACCCTTGACTACAGTCAGTTCCTCATGTTGTGGTGACGCCCAACCATAAAATTATTTTCGTTACTACTTCATAACTGTAATTTTGCTACTGTTATGAATCATAATGTAAATATCTGATATAGAGGATGTATTTCCACTATTACAAATTGAACATAACCTACAGGTTGAGAACTGCTGCAAGACCTTATGATAATATCAGATAATCAACTAGAGATCCTGGGCAATCACACAAGATGTGAGAAACCAAATATTAATATGTAATAATTAAATAAGTGTCAAAACCTCCTTTCTATTTGTGAATTTCAAACTGTTCTACTTGTTTTCAAGAAATACTGTTTTGGGGAGGCTAGGTGGCACAGTGAGTAGAGCACTGGCTCTAGTTGGTCACCTAACTAATTAATCCTGAATCTGTTTACATGTGGGATAGAATTAAACACGTGATCAAAGGAGAGATTGATTATTGGCTATTAATTTGAGATTATTGCTTATTAGCTATTAATGATTAATTGATGGTTACCGATAATGGATGATCAATTTGGGGTATTGTTTTTTTATTTTGGTGACTTGATTTTAGATTATTATTGTCATTGGGTAGTCACTTATTTTGCCTTTAAAAATTATTTCTTCCAGTTACAACAGAAATTTCCCTCTAAAATAGCAGTTACACCAAGAAGAAATCAAATACTGGAGAGAGAAAAAGCCATCTGAGCTGATTAAAATGGATTTTTTGAACAATGCATTTGGCTAGAGTTCCTTGATCTTTTGTTAGGATTTATTAAGAGGATTGGAAATGAAGATGTGAAAAAATTTTCTTTCCAGTCTAGAACAGTGCCCTGTTGCCCCCTCCACCCTCTTGAACCAGGGGAATAATCAGCATCAACAATAACTCCAGGAGACCTTTCTTTAGAGTATTCAAGGCCCAGGTGAGCCACCAGCTCTGCTGATTCAACACCAGGTGCCTAAGCCCACAGCTTCCTTTTTTCTACAATTAAAAAACCTCTGATTTGTATGTTTGCTCAGTGGAGGTGGAGAGGTGGGAACAATCACCCTGGCGGCAAGCAGGGAGCTGGCAAGTTTCCCACCCAAGGAAGTCTGTTAGGGTGTCACCACCTGGGAAAGGAGCAAAGAAAGGTTCCTTGTCAAGTCAATACAAGTTCTCCCTTCATTCTACTGAGCTGGCTTGGCCTACTTGGTTAGGGACAGCTCCTTCATGGATCGGGATCATGGATTCCTACCCACCTAAAGCTTTCTTCCTACTGACTGCCTTGAGGATTTCAATGGAAATCCCCAGTCTGCCTGGAAGAGCTCCATGCTGTCTCCTTCTTTGCCTAGAATTTCACTTCTCCACCCCACCTACTTTACTATTCCCACCCCCACACTTAACGACAGATTTCAGAGTTAGGAAGACCTAGGTTCCAATACTTCCTTTGTGGTAGGAGTAATAGAATATGTCCTAGGACCACAGATAAACATGACTAGCTTTTCCTAACCTTTCCCTCTCCCCTCCCAATTCTTTTTCTTAAGACACATGGACACTGTTCTTGGGATTTTGTTGGTTAAGGGTCCATTTTCAGGTTGTTGATAGAGCTCCCTGGTCCCTTGACAAAAAGGCAAGAGAAACCCCTGTTCTTATTCTCTGAGGGTTCTTCCTGTGGACTGACATCTTGACTAACACGGTCAAGTTGTCCTCAACTGAATTAATGTGGTATCTTCATCCAATGTCTTTGTTGAATGTCTTTCTTTTGTTATGGCTAAGTAAGCAGATAAGTAAGATAGAATGCTAGGCCCGAAGTCAGGAACTATCTTCTGAGTTCAAATCTGACCTCAGACACTCAGACACAGCTATGTGACCCTGGGCATGTCACTTAACCTTGTTTGCCTCATCTGTAAAATGAACTGGAAAAGGAAATGGAAAATCATTCCAGTGTCTCTGCAAAAAAAACCCAAGTGAGGTCACAAAGAGTTGGACATGATTAAAACGACTGAACAGCAACAAGAAAGTAAACCATTTTTCAGCCCTGAAACTCATTCCTCCTAATTGGTCCTCTTTGCCCCTAGGGGCCTTCCCTTCCTCTGGTGGGATGGTGGAGAACTAAAAAGGAAGGAGGCGAGGTCAGCTCTCTCTCCATTGCCCACCTGAGCATACTGCTCCATTAGGATCCATACCTGGTACCTTTCCTGTCCCTTCCCATCTCTTCTCTCTCTTTTCTGCTCCCTTTTGCACATTGTCTTCCCCTATTCAATTGTAAGCTCCTTGAGGGCAGGGATTGTCTTCTGCCTCTCTTTGCGTCTTCAGCCCTTAGAACAGTACCTGGCACATAGTAGGCACTTAATACATGTCTATTGACTGTTCATAGCTGAATGCCCTGGACTTTCATCTTATTTCAATATTAGAACGGGAACCAACCTGAGTCAGGCCCAGCCCACCACAGCTTCAAACACTGACCAGGACCTCAGTTAAGTCACTTAGTCTCGTTGAATCTGGATAGTCTCATATGTAAAATGGGGATGATAATACCTTTTAGACACTACCTCATAAAGTTACTGTGGTGATCAAAAGAAAGAATGTATATAAACACCCGCAAATCTGCAAGTGCTACATAAATGTGGGCTATTCTGTTATGATGTCATTTTCTTGTTCTCACGGAGTTCAGATGGAAATGGTCCTGCAGCAGATCCCTAGCCTGCTATACCTCTTTAATGTTTAATGATCTGCGGTCTATTTTGCACATGGATAAAGGGCCTGCCTTTTGTAAATAAGTAAAAACATTGAGATTTTTATCATTATCATTATTCTTATTTAATTTTAAGCTTTGAAAATGTAGTTCAGATTTTAAAATCCTAGCACAAGTCACTCCCATTTCATTTAACTTAATTTTTTTCGATGAACGAAAATCTGTTTTCTCTCCCTCCTTCCTATCACCCTCACTGGAAAAAAATAAAAATAAAAACAAAACCCTTATATAACAAATATGCATAGTCCAGGAAGGCAAATTTTCACATTGGTCATGCCCCCAAATTACATCCCATTCTAAATCCTTAGTCTTTCATTTCTCTGGTTTTATACTGTTCTTATTTAATTTTCTACAGACTAGGCAAACATGGGCATACTGACTGCTTTGTTTAGCTCAAAGAAAGTATTAGAATGCAAGCTCTTCTCCAGAGACTCACTGAAATCTTCCTCTGTGCAACTTCAGTAACAGGGCAGGATCATGGGGATGATGCTCAAATGATTTTTATTTATGCTACTAGGTCTCTAAGTTCTAAAACTCTAAAGCTGCACTAAACACCTCATTTTTTTTGGAGGGGGGGTTAAGTGACTTATCCAAGGTCACACAGCTAGTTCAGTGTTAAGTATCTGAAGCTGGATTTGAACTCATCTTCTCCTGGCTCCAGGGCCAGCGCTCTATTCACTGTGCCACCTAGCTGCCCCAAACGCCTTGTATTTTGAAAGCTTTTCCACACAACTTGGAGATTGTATTTGATACAGCAACATCTATTAAAAATACTGTTTTTAAATTTTTATGAATCAATCTTTATGTCCAGGTAATTGTTGTCAAGTCTAACTTCTGACAATATTTCAATTCCAGTATATGTATTGATTTAGTTCTGAGGGATATCCTGAAATCTATAATTGTATTATAGGGAATTTGTTCCACGGGTCCATGAAAAATAGTGATCCTTTTCTATGTAATTCTAGCCACCAGAATGATTTTGCATAAGTTCATGTTATAAAGAAGATACATACTATTCCTTTAATAGTTCCCAGTTTCCTTAGAGATAACCCTTCTGGGGGGGCTCTTCTGGAAGTGATGACCTGGTCCTTCATTGTTATCATATACCTCTGTTTCTATAGGGTCACAGATTGTAATTCTGATCTCCTTGACTCCCAAGTCCACAAAGCTACTTGTTTCATGTTTGGAGGTTAGCTGATTTATGGGTTCCATCTTATAGGTGAACTGCATTCAGTTACACTTGATAAATCCAATGGTGTGTACCTATCATCTGCCTTTACTACTGCCCAGATATAGGATGGTTGCTTATTCCAGAAGTATTTCTATAGGTTTTTTTACTTGTCTGAGAATATCAGTCCTTTTCCTCCTTTTTGACAATGAAACGTTAACCTTTGTATAGCCACATTATATTAATGGACCTTGTATTTCATTAATTTATGCAATGTTTTATATTCACATACAAATATATAATTCGTACAACATATACAATATAAATTCATTTAATTAATTAATACAATAATATGAATTTTTACTAGGATATTTTCCAAATATGTTCTAGTCCATTTTTACAGTTCTGTAAGTTCTATATTAAGAGTAGTGTTGTTGGGGGGCGGAGCCAAGATGGCGGCATAGAAGCAGCAAAGCACCACAGCTCCCACAGAAACACACTAAAAAACTCATAAAATGGGACGCTAAACAGATTTTCAAGCTCCAAAACTCTCCACAAGACAGAAAGCACTACGGG